>JAEDXX010000118.1:0-317411 GCA_021725515.1 Epicauta chinensis
AAAATTTTACAATTACCTAGTCCCAAGTAAAGACCCCTGTCATATTTTTTGATGCATAAAGTTTGACTCAAAATAAAGAATTATACTGCGTTTCATGATAAAACACCGAGAATAATATGGCAATAATTTAGATTTGTTATAAAGTCATTAAGTCGTAAGATTGTTACAAAATTTGTCCAATTATAAATGTCAAAATTTTACAATTACCTAGTCCCAAGTAAAGACCCCTGTCATATTTTTTGATGCATAAAGTTTGACTCAAAATAAAGAATTATACTGCGTTTCATGATAAAACACCGAGAATAATATGACAATAATTTAGATTTGTTATAAAGTCATTAAGTCGTAAGATTGTTACAAAATTTGTCCAATTATAAATGTCAAAATTTTACAATTACCTAGTCCCAAGTAAAGACCCCTGTCATATTTTTTGATGCATAAAGTTTGACTCAAAATAAAGAATTATACTGCGTTTCATGATAAAACACCGAGAATAATATGGCAATAATTTAGATTTGGTATAAAGTCATTGAGTTGTAAGATTGTTACAAAATTTGTCCAATTATAAATGTAAAAATTTTACAATTACCTAGTCCCAAGTAAAGACCCCTGTCATATTTTTTGATGCATAAATTTTGACTCAAAATAACGAATTATAATCCGTTTCATGATAAAACACCGAGAATAATATGGCAATAATTTAGATTTGTTATAAAGTCATTAAGTCTTAAGATTGTTACAAAATTTGTCCAATTATAAATGTCAAAATTCTACAATCACCTAGTCCCAAGTACAGACCCCTGTCATATTTTTGATGCATACATTTTGACTCAAAATAACGAATTATACTCCGTTTCATGATAAAACACCGAGAATAATATGACAATAATTTAGATTTGTTATAAAGTCATTAAGTCGTAAGATTGTTACAAAATTTGTCCAACTATAAATATCTAAATTTTACAATTACCTAGTCCCAAGTAAAGACCCCTGTCATATTTTTTGATGCATAAATTTTGACTCAAAATAAAGAATTATACTGCGTTTCATGATAAAACACCGAGAATAATATGGCAATAATTTAGATTTGTTATAAAGTCATTAAGTCGTAAGATTGTTACAAAATGTGTCCAACTATAAATGTCAAAATTTTACAATTACCTAGTCCCAAATAAAGACCCCTGTCATATTTTTTGATGCATAAAATTTGACTCAAAATAAAGAATTATACTCCGTTTCATGATAAAACACCGAGAATAATATGGCAATAATTTAGATTTGTTATAAAGTCATTAAGTCGTAAGATTGTTACAAAATGTGTCCAACTATAAATGTCAAAATTTTACAATTACCTAGTCCCAAGTAAAGACCCCTGTCATATTTTTTGATGCATAAAGTTTGACTCAAAATAAAGAATTATACTGCGTTTCATGATAAAACACCGAGAATAATATGGCAATAATTTAGATTTGTTATAAAGTCATTAAGTCGTAAAATTGTTACAAAATTTGCCCAACTATAAATGTAAAAATTTTACAATTACCTAGTCCCAAGTAAAGACCCCTGTCATATTTTTTGATGCATAAAGTTTGACTCAAAATAAAGAATTATACTGCGTTTTATGATAAAACACCGAGAATAATATGGCAATAATTTAGATTTATTATAAAGTCATTAAGTCGTAAGATTGTTACAAAATGTGTCCAACTATAAATGTCAAAATTTTACAATTACCTAGTCCCAAATAAAGACCCCTGTCATATTTTTTGATGCATAAAATTTGACTCAAAATAAAGAATTATACTCCGTTTCATGATAAAACACCGAGAATAATATGGCAGTAAGTTAGATTTGTTATAAAGTCATTAAGTCGTAAGAGTGGTACAAAATTTGTTCAACTATAAATGTAAAAATTTTACAATTACCTAGTCCCAAATAAAGACCCCTGTCATATTTTTTGATGCATAAAATTTGACTCAAAATAAAGAATTATACTCCGTTTCATGATAAAACACCGAGAATAATATGGCAGTAAGTTAGATTTGTTATAAAGTTATTAAGTCGTAAGATTGTTACAAAATTTGTCCAACTATAAATGTAAAAATTTTACAATTACCTAGTCCCAAGTGAAGACCCTTGTCATATTTTTTGATGCACAAATTTGACTCAAAATAAAGAATTATACTGCGTTTCATGATAAAACACCGAGAATAATATGGCAATAATTTAGATTTGTTATAAAGTCATTAAGTCGTAAGATTGTTACAAAATTTGTCCAACTATAAATGTAAAAATTTTACAATTACCTAGTCCCAAGTGAAGACCCTTGTCATATTTTTTGATGCACAAATTTGACTCAAAATAAAGAATTATACTGCGTTTCATGATAAAACACCGAGAATAATATGGCAATAATTTAGATTTGTTATAAAGTTATTAAGTCGTAAGATTGTTACAAAATTTGTCCAACTATAAATGTAAAAATTTTACAATTACCTAGTCCCAAGTAAAGACCCCTGTCATATTTTTTGATGCATAAATTTTGACTCAAAATAAAGAATTATACTGCGTTTTATGATAAAACACCGAGAATAATATGGCAATAATTTAGATTTGTTATAAAGTCATTAAGTCGTAAGATTGTTACAAAATTTGTCCAACTATAAATATCTAAATTTTACAATTACCTAGTCCCGAGTAAAGACCCCTGTCATATTTTTTGATGCATAAATTTTGACTCAAAATCAAGAATTATACTCCGTTTCATGATAAAACACCGAGAATAATATGGCAATAAGTTAGATTTGTTATAAAGTCATTAAGTCGTAAGATTGTTACAAAATTTGTCCAACTATAAATGTCAAAATTCTACAATTACCTAGTCCCAAGTAAAGACCCCTGTCATATTTTTTGATGCATACATTTTGACTCAAAATAACGAATTATACTCCGTTTCATGATAAAACACCGAGAATAATATGGCAATAATTTAGATTTGTTATAAAGTCATTAAGTCGTAAGATTGTTACTAAATTTGTCCAACTATAAATGTAAAAATTTTACAATTACCTAGTCCCACGTAAAGACCCCTGTCATATTTTTTAATACATAAATTTTAACTCAAAACAAAGAATTATACTGCGTTTCATGATAAAACACCGAGAATAATATGGCAATAATTTAGATTTGTTATAAAGTCATTAAGTCTTAAGATTGTTACAAAATTTGTCCAACTATAAATGTCAAAATTCTACAATTACCTAGTCCCAAGTAATGACCCCTGTCATATTTTTTGATGCATACATTTTGACTCAAAATAACGAATTATAATCCGTTTCATGATAAAACACCGAGAATAATATGGCAATAATTTAGATTTGTTATAAAGTCATTAAGTCTTAAGATTGTTACAAAATGTGTCCAACTATAAATGTCAAAATTTTACAATTACCTAGTCCCAAGTAAAGACTCCTGTCATATTTTTTTATGCAGACATTTTGACTCAAAATAAAGAATTATACTGCGTTTCATGATAAAACACCGAGAATAATATGGCAATAATTTAGATTTGGTATAAAGTCATTGAGTTGTAAGATTGTTACAAAATTTGTCCAATTATAAATGTCAAAATTCTACAATCACCTAGTCCCAAGTACAGACCCCTGTCATATTTTTGATGCATACATTTTGACTCAAAATAACGAATTATACTCCGTTTCATGATAAAACACCGAGAATAATATAGCAATAAGTTAGATTTGTTATAAAGTCATTAAGTCCTAAGATTGGTACAAAATTTGTTCAACTATAAATGTAAAAATTTTACAATTACCTAGTCCCAAGTAAAGACCGACCCCTGTCATATTTTTTGATGCATAAATTTTGACTCAAAATAACGAATTATACTCCGTTTCATGATAAAACACCGAGAATTTAGGGAGATGGAAGTGTCTGATACTTACAAAACGTCTTTATCAGGTTTACTATTTACTATTACATAATAATCTGGCAAAATATCCAAATATTTGAACAAATTATTGTTTAATTATTGTAAAACGTCAAAGACAGTGGGGTTAGAATCTCTGTTATTTACATTTTAAGATGAAACTGTTAAAATTATCAAAACTTATTTCCAAAAACGGCCAGCGATGTGGAGGGATCTCGCTTGTCAAAACTTATTTCCAGAATAATTAAAACAGTTTAACCTGCTCAAAGATTAGGCGAATAAATCGCCTGAAATTCTCTTGACAGTGAATTTTTACAACATTTTATCCAAAAAAAATATGAAAATTCAGTAGTTTGTAAGTTCTTTGAAACGTTTTTTGATAGCCTATCGCACATATTTTCTTCTACTGATCTGACCAAAAGCTTTATTTTATAAATATTTTAAATAAAAAAAAATTGAAAGTGTGTGGAACGCCGCGCGTTAGAAGTGAAACTTCTTAGGTTAGAGATAAAGTTCGTTTTTTCTTATTGGTTTATTTTCTTCCTGTCGGCTTCCTGAAGGCTCGATTTTTTTCTGCAGTTGTCTTTTTCTATACAGTTGCGGTCAATAATTTTTTTTGACGTCTAAAAATGTTTATTCTGGGCCCTGCATTACTGTTATTATTAACGTTTTAAATGTCAAAATTAATGACTTTTTGAATATAAAATACTAAAGGCTGTCCTACACCAACTGTAAATACAAAAATCATAAATTGCGGTAGGCCTGGAAATTTTAGTTTCGTTCCAGAGGGCGCTGTCCATCGATCATTAACACGAACTTTAGACCCTGGTGTCTATTTTACACAGTTGGCAGAACTGACAGAGTATAAGCGACGCTATGGCAACGCTCCCACTCTCATTTTCGTTACGCTTTGAAAAAAATTTACTCCCATGCGCGCCTAAAGAAGTTTCATTTCAAAAAATCAATTTATAGTACTTTAAGCAATGTATTACAACTGTAACAACTTTTCCTTCTGTTTTATCAGGTTTAAGGACTTGTTAAAGGATCGTTTGAAGATTATTGAAGATTTAAACAATCGTGCAAAAGAATTATGCAATGAATTTGGACGTAAACCGAATTTATTAGCAGAACAATCACCATTACCAACAAATGAACAAGTTGAAAATTATAAACAATACCTGAAACGATTAGAATTGGAGAAACAAGAACGTATTGGAAAATTGGATCGATTACACCCAGGAAAAAATATTTTGTCGAATCATATATAATCATACAAGTTAATTATATATGATTAGATCCAAAAAAATGGCCATGTCTAAGCATATCTATCTACTTATGCATTATTATACATAAACATATCTATTTTAAAAAAGAATGTAGTCTGCATACGGGATCGAACCTCGACCATTTAGGTGGAAACTGGAAATTCTCTCATTCTCTCTCTCTCTCTCTCTCTCTCTCTCTCTCTCTTTGTATTACTTCGCCTTCGAAATCTTTAACTAATCCCAGGAGTTTCTCAATTATTCATTCAAAAACTCTCGAGGAATTCAATGATGTATTGTAATAAATTTCTAGTTAGAATACATTCAAAAGAATTATATAAACCGGGCAGAATTGTAAAAAGCAAAAAGAGATGGATTTCAGGAAGTCGTTTCAGACAAGTTTGATGATTTATAGAGTTCCATTAGCGATATTTGCGCCTTAGTTGGAATTTTGTCTTTGGTCGATTAAGTAATCGTCAAAATTTCAAATAAGAATAGAACAAAGTAGGCATTATGGCATAATCTACAAATAATGGCAACCATCTCTTGTGTCAAACGTCAACTGTTCAATATAGAAAAGATGAATCAGCATTTCCCATGTTAAAACATATAACTTTTAATTTCAAAAATTGAAATTTTGTTTTTAAAAAAAGAATTTATTTGGAAAAACTAGGAACGACTGTCTCGTATCAAGTCAAATCATAGAGTGACTTACATAAAAATTACAAATGACAAGAAAATATAAAAAATGATTACATTACAGTTTCCACAGGATCTAACTGTGAGAAATGTTTTTTATTACATGAGAAAAAAAATATTATTAACCTTTGAGCCATCTCATTGCTTACAATTATGGTCGAATTATTACTATATACGTCATGTAGAAAAGTTGGAAGCTTTTTTTCTTCAAAGTTTCCAACTAGTGCGTTTTAATACTGTATTATATGAACACTCTAAGGATATACGTTAACAAACAAACTTTTAAAAAACCTAAATATTCTTAATCACAAATGAAATTTAACAATTGACTGGCAAAATTACAACACAAAATTGTATTAGTGGAAGACTCGAATTTTCTTTTCCATATTATGACCTAACCAAAAAAAAAGTCAACGCGTTCTCAAAAATAGTATTAGCAGCCGGTTATTTACGAATTTTTACCCTAAAATAAGAATCCGGGCGACATGATGTCATTAATGATTAACTTACGTTAACCGCGAATAAAATTTGTATTATAAAGATGTATTATACGTATAAAAATTGACATGAAAATTTAAGATGTTTACATACTAATTCCAAAAAACAACTGCGAAAATGTCTTTCTCTCTTTATCTGTGTATGTGTGACATTATGCTAAGATCTCCATTAGAGCCAATCATATATTATTTATACTAATTTTTATATAATTATATATAGGGTTATATATAATTATGTATAGATTTTCACATGCTGATTTACAACCATTTATGAACAGATACAGAGTTAATATTGATCAGGTAAGATTATATATAATCATATGTAACTCTATATATAATTATATATGAGTCTATATATAATGACATACAAGACGCACTGTTACAGACAAGATTAAATCCAACCATACATGACTGTACATTGATCGGATATGATTATGAATAATCATATATAAACTTATATATGACTAGATATAGTTCTACACGAACCTATGTATAATTATGTATGAATCCATATATAACCGGATACATGGTGCATTAGTACAGAAATAATCAGATCCAATTATACATTAATCTATAAATGATTATATAAAATCATATATAAGTCATATATAAATCATAAATAAATATATATGATTTATATATGATTTATAAATAACTATAAATAGTCATAAATGATCAGACAATAGTAGATTATGTTATTAGGCGCAAAAGTGGAACTTTGTGTGCTGAAGCTGACTGTTGTCTGCCGAACGTTAGTGAGGCAGACAAGTCAGCTGAAGCACACAAAGACACTTTTGCGCCGAATGACATATACTAGTTTATCTTCAAACGTCTTAATTTAACATTTTTTTATCTTGAAAAGTTTTTAAAAATTAAAATTTTAACTGATCATAATACCTTGGCAGTACTGCTTCCATGGCGATGCAAAAAACAAAGTTCAATCAACGAAAAAAAATAAATAAAACTGTACGATGTCGAGTTCCGACCGACCTTCTACTCCTTCTGAAGTCGTTGAAGCTGCGAGAGAGTCTATCAAAAAATTACTACCGACTAAATCGGCAAGTGTCTATGAAGCGGCCTACGAAAAATTCTTAAAGTGGTGTTCCGCGAAAAATGTGGAAGTGTATTCGGAAAACGTCTTATTAGCTTACTTTTTGGAATTATCTCGAACCTTGAAAAGGTCTTCTCTCTGGTCGCAACATTCAAATTTAAAGAAAAACGTCGATATCTCAAAATACTGCAAGCTGCGCTTGTTTTTGAAAAAACAAAAAAAAAATTACAAGCCAAAAAAAGCCAAAATCATATCAAAAGAAGAATTTGACAGGTTTTTGTACGATAGACATTGTTGGCGCTAGGGGATTGCTCCAAAATGCTAGTATTGCTAACGGTGTGTTTCACATTAACGTTAACAAATAATAATTTGTAATATTAGTTTGTAATAAATTATGTGTACATTGTTGAAAATTATTGTTGTTCATTTTGTCTGCCTAAGCATATAAAAAAAGAAAAAAGCGCCTAGGCACACAAAATGCTATTTTTACCTTGTCATTTGAGGCACAAAAACTGTCACTTTTGTGACGTTTGAAGATAAAAACATTTTTTCCTGGGCATAACGAAATTTTACAATATGCAAACGATTTAGATTATGAAGGCCGTACAAATTTCGAACGTGTAATATTATTAATGCCCATCAATAATAAAGATTATAATTTTCTACTTAAAGATAAAGAATTTGATAAACTTGAAGATTTCAATCGTGAATTGTTGCATTTAATGAAACAAACAAAAGATGAAATTGGCATTTTACGACAAACAATTGAGAAATTATGGAATATCTTAGAATATGATCCATTTGAACGTGATCATTTTCTAACAATCAATAATAAATTAACATCATTACAAACATTACAAAATTATCGTATTGAATTGAATCGTTGTGAATCGTTGAAAAAGGAAAATATCAAGAAATTTGTTCAAGAGCAACGTCAAACATTACAAGAATTATGGTTGAAATGTTGTTTAACCGATGAACAACAACGTGTATTCGAATATTTCCATTCCGATTGTTTTACCGAAGATTTATTCGATCTACATGAATGTGAAATACGTAAATGGCAACGATACTATAATGATAATAAAACGATTTTATCGAAATTAGAAGAATATCGAAAATTGTGGCAAGAATTTTGTGATTTACAATTGAAATCTGACAATAATAAGGATCGCTATAAAAACCGTGGTGGTCAATTTATTGAGGGAAGAGAAATTACGTAATAAATTAACAAAAAAATTAACAAAATTAAAACAGGATTTAAATCAATTACATAATGATTATAAGAATAGAAATAATGGATGTGTTATATTAATATTTGGTGATGAAATACCAAAATATTTGAATTCGTTGCACACCACGTATGGGCGGCGATGGTAGTGTGAAAAAATTGAAGAGTTCGCCGAGAAGTGCAAGTAAGTTTTATTACTAGCAAAATTCGTATTATAATAGAATCTCGATTATCCGGACTGCATCCTCAATTGTCACTCTTAATAAATCATATTTCTTGCTCTACTCTTGGTACCAGTTTTTTTTTTTTTCATTTTGAACAGTGCCCCTTATCGTAGTTGTTTTGTTTCATAGAAAAATACAGGACTTGAGTGTCGCATCCTATTCTTCCAGGTGTGCCTATTTCAGTTGCCACTATTGTATATTTGAAAATTTTCTAAAATTCTTGTTGTACAGGGTGGCTCATTTTTGATGATTTTCCTATAAGGAGGGCTCTTACACAATAACGGATAATACATTCCTTTCCGTTTTTTTTTTGTTTTCTTAAATGGAACATACCGATAAATTAATTAAACTAGGTACATAAGAAGAAGTGTGGGAGGAAGTCTTCTCCTATTCACGGCATACCATAGAACAATTGTGTGGTCAGAGTAGGTCGAATATGAGGAGTTTTTTATGTTTATTATTTAGTTAGACGCCCACTGTTGTTGAGACAGCAATATCAACAAACATGTGTTGTCTTTGTTGTACTCATAATGAGACTTTTCAGAATCAATTTTCTATCAATATTTATTAAAAAAAAACAACAACTTATAGAATCACGAATTAAATCCGTACACAAGTGAATTATCAAAAAAATTCATAAATACCAATTATGGAATTGTAAAAATTACAAAAGAAAACGATTCTTTACCTACCATATGAAACTAATAAATGAACATTGAAATGCAAAATCAGGTGCCTAGTTACTTTATTTTCGAATTATCAGATAATCGTTATAAGAAATTATACATTGTGTGCAAAATTTCCTTTCATTCCATACACGCCAATTAAATGTTATGTCTATCTAGCAACGGACTATTAAATTGTTTGTAACTTTGAAAAGAATACGACACAGTACAGCCCGACCTTGTCGAACTTATTACTCAGCATGAGATGTACCTAGCTGGCTGTGGACAATTTTCAAAACTCATAATGAGTACAACAAAGACAACACATGTTTGTTGATATACTTTGCTTTGTTAGTTATATTAAATTCAACACGTATTTATAGCAACTATGTATTAACATTGACTCCAGTGAGAAGTGTCTAGAGATGTGAAAAAATAATCGATTTTTATATTAATCGATTATTTTTTTTCATAACCGATTTTTAATAATCGATTCTCTACATCAGTGTTTCCCAAACTTTCGACATATGTGTGCCCCTTCTATAATTTTCGTAACACTGTGTACCCCTCGTAAAAAAAAATTCATATACTTTAATAATAATAAGTCGCTTGTTGCATCAGGCGCAGCAAAAGCCTGGAGCCACATGTACCCCTTCAAACTCTTCGCGTACCACACTTTGGGAAACACTGCTCTACATATTAAAGATCGATTTTTAATAAATCGATTATATAAATTACACTCATTTTTTTAATTAAAAGTAAAAAAATTAGATACACGACGTTGGTTTAAACCAATATAGCCAAACTATCTACACATTTTAATCAATTTTATTATTATGTACAAAAAAATGTAATTTTTCGAATAATTAAAAAAAATAGAATTTCTCGCAAAAATCGATTTTTTTTTCACTTATTTAGAGATGTCTAAATAATAAACATAAAAAACTCCTCCTGACTGTGACCACACAATTGTTTTATCGTAAGCCGTGAATAGAAGGAGACCCTCTCACTCTTCCTCTAATGTACCTGGTTGCATTAGTTTATCGGTATATACAGTGAAACCTCTATTTACGGGCACCTCCCTAATACGACACCCTCTCTGCGGACACCTTTGCCAACATACCTATAAAATTTTATAAATGCAATTTTCAACTCCCTAATACTGTCACCATCTATTCTGGACATTGTTTCCAACTCCCTTGGGTGTCCGTATTAGAGATTTTATTGTAGTTTGTTTACGGTTATTTTAAAAAATGTAAGGGTTTTTTTGAAAATTGGATTTCCAAAAATTATATTCGAAACGACTTAAAATGGTTGTTTTCAAACACAACATTTTTGGAAGCTTTACAACAGGGCAATATATCAATTCCTTTGTTACCGAATCTATTGTTTGGTAATTTTTGTGGTTTTTAGCAATTTAAACATCAATCTGTTAGCAGAAAATTTTCACTATACCATTCGCAATTTTGTACGAGCTCTGCTTATAAGAAAGACCCTGCAAAGCCATCGAAAATCTATAGTAATCGCGAGACGAGAATTATTTTAAGACACAAATTCTCTTATGCTAGCTTTTTAATATTATATTATTTGATTTTTTTAGACAAGATGCCGAAATTGAATGTCTCTCATAAAAGACGCAGTCTTAAACAGTTTCGTTCTACTAAGAAGAACAAACCAGCAACACCTGGAGGTTCGCACGGTTCCGATAAAGAGAACATCAACGATACTGTTTCGACAAATTACGATGCATTTGAAAAGGACATATCAAATAAACACACAACATATCGTAGCACAGGGGTTGGTTTAAAATCAACGAATTAAGATTAATTGTAATTGTGAGTTATGTGTTTTTGTGGAGTTTTTTATTTTGTTGAATGTTCATATGTATTACTGTTTTTTTATTATTTTTATTATTATTATTTACGCAATTTTCTAATATTAACTTACATAACTTAAATAAAAGTATTATACCTTTTTCTGTAAAAATAAATGCTAATTTTTGTGAAAAAAAAAGACTAAGGTTTGTTTACTAACTATCCTATGGACGTGCTTTTTGGACAAACGGATTATTATGAAGTAAAAAATATGTATAGTTGGCCAAATTCGGTAGCGATTTCATGCGTCAATGACAATTTATAATTATCACTTTCAGTTTAAAGAAGTTATAGTCCAACATTTTGGAGACATCCTGTATAATAAGCAATTGAAAGGTATTACAATGTTGCCAAATTTGAGAGAGCGTTGTAAACATTTTGGGATCCTTTAGTTTTTATTATCCATTCATCAAATTATAACCGCTTTTGTGCCAACTTACAGTAATATAATGCTTTAATTTGCTTTTTTTTAACTGATCGCGATTTACCAATGTTGGGCTGTGTGTTTATAGGTAACTAACATAAGAAACAGATCTGGCAACGTTGTATTGTTCATATTAACGGGTTAACGGACTCCAGTGGGTGGGGTTATGGTAATTGCGTTTCTTTTTTACAAATGTAAATTGTTGAAAAACTAGTTTCAATTTTTATAATTTCGAACGAATATGAATAAAAAATAAACATGAAAAGGGCTAAAAAAGATTACCTGAATTGAATAAATGGATATGGTTTAAATACGAAAAGTGTAAAAATGGTGGCGAGTGGCGACCCTACTATATCTAAACTTCTTTTTTTTACAACCGTAATACTCATAAAATACCAAAAAATGATCAATTATTAAAAGAATTCTTTGTTTTATCGATCTTTGGTTCTGAAAAGAACCGTTTTTTCCCCCCAACAATCATCTGCTTTAAAACCATTCCATTTGCTTAATCCATTGCCCAAAAAAAATTAAGCACGTTCACCCCGTATACGACGCGCCAATTGAATGTCTTTCGGCATAATCGTGACCCGTTTAGCATGGATGGCACATAGATTCGTATCTTCGAACAAACCAACCAAATATGCTTCGCTGGCTTCTTGTAGAGCCATTACAGCAGAACTTTGAAAACGTAAATCGGTCTTGAAATCTTGCGCAATTTCACGTACCAATCGTTGAAATGGTAATTTACGGATCAATAATTCGGTACTCTTCTGATAACGACGGATTTCACGCAAAGCTACAGTACCAGGACGATAACGGTGAGGCTTCTTTACGCCACCAGTAGCGGGTGCACTCTTACGGGCGGCTTTTGTCGCTAATTGTTTACGAGGTGCCTTACCGCCAGTCGATTTACGAGCAGTTTGTTTAGTACGAGCCATCTTCAAATTGATGCGAACGTCAGCACTACACACACGACAATAACGCTAATTCGCCGAAACCGCGGTTTTTTATAGGTTCAGCGTGGCGGGAATTATCGGCCGCGTCAGCCAATAAATAGGGCGCCATCCGGCGCGAAACGTTAGTCTTCATCGTAGCGCCGTGGCGTTTAGTGATCAAGTACCTATATAGCAATCGAATAATCGAGCTTGAAACGCCAAGGAAGAACTTTGTACGGTTTTGGTGGTTAAACCAATTTTAAAAATTGACAAATTGGCTGGCAATAACAATGGTTTATGGTTGGTTATAATTGATGGAAAATTAAATCGGCCCTTTTTAGGGCCTCAAACACATAACACAAAGAATTCCAAAATAATAATTCGTTTTTATATGTGTTAATTGAAATTTCATAGTTACAACAACAAAATGGCGCTGTATGTAAGATTTATTGATTTATGGAGCAATCCAAGCGGGCGTGGACGTCGCCCATTGGCTGCTTAACATCGCATTGCAACGTTGCCATGTTACATATTGATTTTTTTTTTTGTAAATCATATTGGCCTGACAGAATCAATTTCTAGAATATCTATCCAAATTATTAGTTCAAAGGAAATATTTCTTAGGAAAACTGTAACAATATGAAGTTTCAATAACTGTTCAACGTCTCCCACACAAATTCGACAATCATTGATGTAGGTACTTGTCTCTTTCTACTACAAGTAAACATGATTTGCCGGTACAATAGGAAACAAAAGTATGAAAAATTTTCACAAAATCAATCTTTCAATATCTTTTAAAATAAAGTATTTAAATATGAAATATTTGTTTTTTCTATCACATTTCTAATACAATCAAAAATAGTTTAAATTTAATTCAATTTTAAATGAATTATTGTTAGGATCATAGCAAAACTTTTGTCTGTGAGTATACAGTCAACGCAGAAAGGAATGTCCTAACAAAAGAAATTGGCGTACAAAAGCAGTTCATAAAACTATCTTCTCACAATTGGACCGAGTTGTAAAAAATAAAATTTATTGGTGAGAGATAGATGATGGTGTTGGTTCAAAATTCAGGGTATTGCCATCCATCCATGTTACACTTATAAAAGTAAGATGTAAAGTCAGGTAGTAGTCGGTTTAAATTTAAATGTCCGAGTTATTTTTCACTTAACTAAAAAGACCGTATATGCGTATGAATTCTCTAATTAAAATAAAATTTTACAATTACAATATTTATTTGAAATGTTGATATTTCAGCAATAACACAAACAGGTTGCAATTCATTAACGTAAACGTATCCTATAGATTTTAGTAAAGTTTATGTTTATTTATAGTTGTAGGTATTGATAGAAAAGGGGTAATGAGGTGTGTAAAAGTTGTCAGGTATAAGGTCTTCTGTGAATATATTTGAAATATTTTTAAAAAGTTGTATTTTCCTTGAAATTTAATACAAATATGAATTAAACCGGATTTGAGAGGGACAAAAATTTGTCTATTCTCTATTTTCCAAAGGTGCTCAACGAGTTTATTAAATATAGAAAGCTGAAAATTAAAAACGGCTTAACTTTGGTTATTAAACAGCCAATTCCATAAAAAAAACCTCTACTATTATAAACAAATAGCCATACAATTGTTTCTGTAAAAATAGTTATTTCAAGCATCAACCATAATTTATTCTTTTTCGTGGATTTTTGGTTGGTTTTTTTAATTGCTGATTTCACGATAAATATTTAGCATTGCCCATTGTGGGACTAACATTTTATGCGATAACATGCATATTAGGTTTGGGGTAGTGCAAACTAACGGAGACATTGGAATTTAAATCGGCTGCATGACTAGTAAAAGCAAAATTTCTACATTTTATCTATAAATATATTGTAACATGAACAGATGGCACCTACCCTAGGGCATCTACAACCATCATCCATCCATTGATCATAAATTTTAAATTTTACAACTCTAAATAGAATGGGTTCAATTGTGACAAGACACTTATATAAACTCCCAAATAGCAAGCTTTGTCCAACAAGTTTTATTAGTAGGACATTCTTTATTGAGGTGAGTGTACCTCGAATTAAACTTTGAAAAAAATAAAATACATTAATTTTTCTACCAGAAATCATCGACACAAAGTATCTTATTGTACTTTAAAAAAATTAGAAACCACACATGTACTCTCAAAAATTATAAATTTAATTTAATTTAAAATAATTAATTAAAATGTATTTTATTTTTATTCGGTATAGCGTGACAACACCGCAAAATCTTAGCAATTGTCATAATCTCTAATGTTAGAAGGGAATAGTATGCGTGTACCTGTCTCTATTCAACTTGTACTGTTTTATATTTACGTTTGAATTTACGCGGTAACATATGTTGCGAGGTTGCCACGTTTCTTTGGTGAATCACACTACCCATTCAATAATATCATACATGTCACTCATATTTGTTATTTTTCTCAATAAATAATATTGAAACCAGTTAATATTAATTGCTTATATGCTTCTTGAATATTTAATCTATTAGTTTACAAATTTACAAATTTTTCTAATTATATCTTCATTACTATTTTTTAATGTGATTTGGCCGGATGGTGCATTTTCCATTTAAGTACGTGTAAATTTACAATAACAAAAAAATGTTACAACTTTTAAACGGTATTGTAAAAATGATTCTAATTTTTTCAGGCACTTCAGGAGACTTATCTGAATAATACGTATTTTTTTTCAGTCTATTCTCATTACTTTCAATATATCGACAAAACATCCTTAAACGTTTTGTCGTCTTTTTCCTTCTTTTATTAGGAATAATTCGATCGTGACTTGCATCATAAAATCGCCAACGAACTTGTTTCAATATCCGTTGGCAATAGAAAACAAAACAACGTGAGAATTGGCAACGGTGCATACGTCACAGCTAGCTTGATTGAACAAAAAAAAAGAAGAAATAGGAGATACCTATGATAATAGATTATTCTTGACGTGGATTGTGAATTGTTAACGTATTGTTCGGAACCATTCAACTATAGAATATTTACGACAGCTTTTAAAAAATTTATGGTTACAGATGTTAACGACCCAAAACCCTACCTCCTGTCGATAAACCGACTTATAAGGGGCGTTTTACTGAAAAACGGGGGGTCGTAAATTGTTTGCAGCTGTCCTGGCGGACAGCTGGGCAAATTCCATTACAGTTACAGATTGTTATTTTATCGCCTATAATTGACGTCGCCATTTTCTCTTTCTTACATTCAAAATGGCGGCGCACCAATTGTTTGGTTTTTTTCATAAATTGGATAAAAGACGAACTATATTACAAATATTATCAAGAATTCTTTGTTTTATCAATGTTGTGGCTCTGAAAAGAACCGATTTTTTTTCCATCAATCATTTAACCATGTCCAAATTTAAAAAAAACCATTTCCCATTAAGATTCCCATCGACGATTTTATTTCGAGCTGGTATATTTAGTGACAGCTTTAGTACCTTCACTAACAGCATGTTTCGCCAATTCACCAGGCAATAATAAACGAACTGCCGTTTGTATCTCCCGACTAGTGATTGTTGACCGTTTATTGTAATGGGCTAAACGTGAAGCTTCCGCTGCGATTCTCTCAAAAATATCATTAACAAAACTGTTCATGATACTCATCGCTTTACTTGAAATACCAGTATCGGGATGGACTTGTTTCAAAACTTTATAAATGTAAATTGCATAACTTTCCTTCCTCTTGCGCTTCTTCTTCTTATCAACTTTGGAGATATTCTTCTGTGCTTTACCAGCTTTCTTAGCTGCTTTACCACTTGTTTTAGGCGGCATTATTATAACGAACACACAACCAAACACACGAAGCAGACGATTAGAAATCGAAAACTGAACGCTGCCCGCTTATCGTCGCCCGAATTATATAGAGCGAGAGCAACGCGATTCGTGGAATTGTGGATTTCAGCGACATCTACGGCGCACCGGTGAGTCTATATAAACCGCGGAATTTGGCGGCAACTCGTTAGTCATTCGCTGCTCGTAGCTCGATTAATTTGTGAATTGTGTGTTAAATCAAAAACTTCAACAAAATGTCTGGTCGTGGTAAAGGTGGTAAAGTTAAAGGTAAAGCCAAGTCGCGTTCAAATCGTGCCGGTCTTCAATTTCCCGTTGGTCGTATCCATCGTTTGTTGCGCAAGGGTAATTATGCGGAACGTGTTGGTGCCGGTGCACCCGTCTATCTGGCTGCCGTCATGGAATATTTAGCTGCTGAAGTATTGGAATTGGCTGGTAATGCGGCTCGTGATAATAAGAAGACACGTATAATTCCAAGACATTTACAATTGGCCATACGTAACGATGAGGAACTGAATAAATTACTATCTGGTGTGACAATAGCACAAGGTGGTGTACTACCGAATATTCAAGCGGTTTTATTGCCCAAGAAGACCGAAAAACAATCATAAGAACACCGATGGAAATATGGACGTAGATTTGATTTTTGACTTGAGAAATGGGAAAAGAAATCGGCCCTTTTTAGGGCCTCAAACTCAATAATACAAAGAATTCTGATAATATTTGATAACGTTTATTTATTTAGTTACTTTTATTTTTCTAATTTTTAGTATTTATAGATTTTCTTTAGTTTTTGCCAGGGCCGGCTCAAGTTTTCGTAGCGATCCGGGAAAGCTAATCTTCAGCGCCCCTTGCCGGAAAGATAGTACAAAAAAAGTGAATACTTATCCATCAAAAACTGTTCTAGTATTCGTTTTCTTTGTCGAATTTCATATAAAAACAATTAAAAACAATATAAAAATGGACGTTTTCGTAGGGAACCGTTGAGGAAAAAAAAAGAAACTCACGGTTTGGTTCCAGTTGAAATTAGGGAAATCCTGGAGCCCTTCGGTTAATAAATGCAGTGACACTAACACTAGCACTACACACAATAAATTCATTAATTCACAAAAAAAATCACAATTTTTCGAAACAACTTAACACTTCAAAGACTAGAACACAACTGAACAAGAACGAACCAATCTAGAAATGGTGTTAAATGTCCTTTTTTAGGTCCATCCAAAAATTAAATATAAAATTTCAAATGACAGAAATGCAGCTAACCTACGCAACGAAAAATAGTCCCTCTATTAAGACCCCAAAATTTAAATTATGAAATTGTAAAGGCTTTTTTCTATTTTTCGTCAATAATAGCGCTATTATTAAACTTGCTAATGGAAAATGTAGTAAATTTTGTTTCCTTGACATTGGTAACGTTTTCAATGATTTTGACAACTATCAAAAATCATAAACAAGATACTTAATATACCGTTTTTCGTACTGATCTTTGGATTTATCGGGTGTAGTAAATTGCTTCCTGCATTTTCAGCAATTTCCCTTATTTCAGGTGGAGTACATGAAAACTCTTCACTCATTGTTAAATAAGCAATATGGCGAAAAAAACAATTGACTAAGAGTGAAAAATAAAACAATTGAAGTTTCCCGACTGAATGTTCAATTGCTATATCAGTAACACCAACTCCCACCAATTTCATAACTCGCAAATTTTTTTGTAAAAAAGGACACAAAATAGTATAAAAAAACTCGTGTCAGAAGTCGTATATTGCACTCGTTCTTTAGAAAACTCGCGTTTCGCCACTCGTTTTCTAAACTTGGACTCGTGCAATAATTGTCGACTTCTGGCACTTGCTTTTTAATATACTATTACAATCTCCAGAGAAATATAAAATATCGAACTTCTTCGTTAATATAAAAAAAAATACACCAAATGCGTAGGGTTTTATTCAAACAGGAGTGCCACAATATAATATACTTCTTCTATCATGTAAACATGTAAAATTTAGGAACTTTTCAAACATTAAGTTGCCTATAACCTTCCATCTGTTCTTTGAAATTTCATACGTAATTTTTGGACAGAGTATACCTTGATTTTGACGAATCTTTGAAGGTCTATTTCATCCGATCAAACGGCTTAAAGGCAGTCAAGAAATTTAACGTTCTACAAGAAAGGTCTCTTACAATTTTTTGATATATTTATTTCTTCAAAAGTGATTGAAGGTTAATGGTAAATTTTTACATTTTTTCCAGTTTTTTTACGCAACCATCAACTTTATGGGAAAATTTTCTAGAACATTTTTGTAGAGCATTTTATTCTCTATAACTTATCTCTATAAAAGTTTTTGATATTTTTTACAAGTCGTAAGTTATTTGCAATGAACTGATTTGTTTTTTATTCTAGTAATATCTAGAACTAGATAACTATTCAATACTGTGAGTGAAATAACTTTCGACCTGTAAAGAATATCAAAAACTTTTATAAAGATAAGTTATAGAGAATAAAATTCTCTACAAAAGATGTTCTATAAAATGTTTCCATAAAGTTGATAGTTCTATCAAAGAACTGGAAAAATGTAAACGTTTACTATTAGTCCAATTTTAACCTTGAATAAGTTTTGAAGGACTAAATATTAAGTGATGGGCAGAATCGATACTTTCAAGAATCGAATACTCGGTGGTCGAGTACTTTTAAGAATCGATTCCAGTATCGATACTTCGATACCATACATGTGACGTCACAAATGTCTCGTATTGGGTATACCTACTAACAGCTGATTTTGAAACTATTGAAAGCTGTTTTTGTTTTTTTTTTTAAATTAGCGGCAATTAGTATATGTATGCAGCTTTGGTAATTTAAAATATAATATTACTAAATTATCACATAGAAATACATTAAAGTGTCTATTTTTTATGTAAAATATTTGGATAAAGAGTCAAATGATTCAATGAATAAAAATTAAAGAAATGATGGAATGGAATAACTGTATTATTAGGTAAACTTATTTTTAACAGCATTAACTCTGTATTTTTAAATTTAGATTATTGAACCAAAAAAATACTAACATTGCCAAATTTAGCTTAATTTTCCTTCGTCAAATTGAAATTCAATATAATAATTAACAACTCTATGATCATACAAATAAATGAAAATCGCTGATTTGCGTCTACTGTCTACAACAAATACAAAATGTTGTTCTTTAATTATATAAAATATTTGTTTTTATTTATATTTAATAATTAATCTCCATGAGGTAAACGGTCAAGTTAATAATTGATATACAGATTGTCGTAATTCCTGTATTATGTGTATCTCTACTGATCGTTTGACATCGATTCCATTCGGGCGACAAAAAGTATTCGATACTGGAATATATCCAATTCCTTAAGAATCGAATATGTCGATTCTTTGTACCCGATTCTGTCCATCACTAATCGATTCCATTCAGGCGACCAAAAGTATTCGATACTGGAATATCCGATTCTTTTAAGGCCGTTCTATCGCTCAAGAAAAATTCTGCTTTATTGTGGGCGTTTCACTGTAAACTATTCTAAACTAGTTACTTTGCCCAATGTGTAAGTTATTGGTTCAAACTAACAACCGGAAAGGTCATAAATCTTCAAAACATAAACACAAAAGTCCAGCATTTTGTACTGTTAGTTTAGAACCAATATTAGGGGAACCCGGGGTATGACGGGGTACCGGGGTAAGACGGGGACCACCAATAATTCCAAAACAAAGTGCTGCAATTTAGGGAAACAAATACCTAGTTGTTAAGTGGCGTCCTCTCAGTCCCTTTGTTCTACGTGATATAGATTTAGACAGCTATTTTGTTATTGTAAACAAAAAAATCTAAATTGCGCCATTTGCATGTAGTTCAACACAACTTGTGTTAAAGATTTAAACGTAATAACTTTTGTTATTGTTTGGACGGACGTTTGTCATTGAATACGTAAATCTATATTGAATAAGGTGAGTAATAAGCTTTGTGCAAATTATTACTTATTTATAATGTATTGAATAGAATATCATACACGTTACTTGTGGGGTAAGATGGGGTTAACCTACGACATTTTTTATAATATAGGTAATATGGGTAGGAGTGCCCTTTATTATCCGCTAGACGTTTATTGGTTTAGGAGTCCCACTTCATATATCACGTTTCACTTAGAAATTTCTGTAAAATCACGGGAAAAAAGCAAAATTTTTTTACAATTTGTTAGTGTTAATTTACATAATTTTTGTTTATAAGAAACGCTGATCCACATAAAAAAACATAGTCTATTGAGTAGCAGAGCCAAAATTTAAAAAACAAGTAAAACAAAAAAAATCCATGACCTTTTTTTTTAATTTTTAGAGCCGCTGATGGGCTTTTTTGCAAACGGGCGCTGTAACTCAATGTATTTTTGCATTACGAATGTCACCTGAAAATATCAAATCAATATAATTTCATTTGGCTTAGTAAAATTGTAAAAACTGTTTCCGTAGGGCGGTAGAACAGCCTTAAGAATCGAATACTTCGATTCTTTGTACCGGATTCTGCCCATCACTACTAAATATATCAAAAAATCGTAAGAGATCCTTTAAATTATAAATTTAAATTTTCTATAAGGTATTTTAGTCACACCAGGTGCCTTTAAAAGGTTTCCTCTAACTTCAAACCCTATGAATGAAACTATTCACTTCTTCGAAATCTTGATAAAGCTGGAAGAGCTTTAATTTCCTTCAACAGCGCTACCATTTATCGAAGAGTGCATTATTAAAGTCTGTATTGGGAACTTTTGTGCACGGATTTTATATCATAAAAAAGGAGAAATAAATACTTCATTATATATGATAATATTTATTATCATTCCATGATATTAATAAACCGAAAACCTGTAAAATAAATATAACAAAACCACAAAAAATGTGTAAATATTTGCCGAAACTTTCACTACCTACCTCTTCCAAAACTGTCTATTGTTATTATGATTATTATTATTTACTAATTATATAATAAAGCAATTTTTTTAAAATTATTAAAAATTGTCGCCGTTCAAAGTATTGTTTTTGATTGCTTATTTATTTTTGAGAGGGAGCTGTTTAGTTATTTAAAGAAAAAAAAATGAAACAACAAAAAAGTACACTTACCCTACTATTTCAATCAATGTAAACCCCCAAAATTAAACGTAAAAGAAAATTAAAAAAATAAATAAATAAATAAATAAAGAGAAAGTAAAAAGCAGCAGCCTCTCAATTTAGTATTTTGTGTAATCTTTTTTTTTTTTGTTGATTGTAGTAACAGCGAACGGTGGAGGACATTGGACTCTATGATGGCCTGGTTTTTAAGACTTTTGGACCACCACCGCTCTCTCTCTCTCTCTTAATCTCGCTCTCTGTTTGTGACACGTTCTCTCGTTAGTTTTTCTCTCGTGTGTCTGTGTCTGAACTCGTTCATCCCCCGACAGTTTTTTGAACAGCTTACAGAGTGTTTTTTCGACTGCTACACACAACAGCACACCCCAACAAACTGCGCCTGCTGTTTACACATAAAACATGTTAGTTATAAAATTGCACAAACAAATTACCAAAAAATTATTATTTGGTGTGTTTGTTTTTTGGCAAAAAACAACTTACAATTTAAATCAAAGCAAAACTAGCTATTTTATTGTTTCTTTAATAAATAAAGAAAAACTTTGTTTGTTTTTTTTTTAAATAAATAAAATAACTAGTTATTAATTGAACTTATAATTAAAACAAAGAATAATTTATTTTTATAAATTGAATTTATCGATTTACGTTTATACAAACCAAACTTAATCTAAGAAAAATTGGTAGAAAATTACCAAAAAAAATTGTGGAAAAATTACAATTATCGTGAAGATTTCAAGAGAAAGGAAAAAACAAAGAAAACTTAAAAAAACAAAACAGGCAAAACGACTAAAATTAACAATTAAGGCAAAATACTTTTCATTTACATCAATCGTTTTTTTTTTGTTTGCAAAAAAATTAACCATTTTCAAACAGATCAATCAATCAAATCAAATGCTAAGGTCTCTATGGTGTCTTTTGTATACTCATTTTTTGATTTATTGTTTCTATTTATTTTAATATATAGATATAGTTTTTGTTTTTTTTTTGTTAAGTTATAGTTAGAGAGTTAAATACCTTGGATTAAACAGCTAAACCGTCACATTCACTCTGCTAACGGACTGCCACCAATTAACACCTAATTTTTGGATAAAGAAACAAATAATTAATAAAAAAATCACATAATTTGGCCCAATTTTTGTATACATCTTCGTAAGAATGAGAAAAATGCATCTTTATACAGTAGCGGCAAATTAAATAGGCAAGATGATTTTGTATTATTGTACACTTACAAGTGAGGCATTTTATACAAGCGCCTTTGAATGTATAATAGTCTAGGCAATATCTACCATTTTAGTGAATTTCTCTTCAAGGGCACCGAAAATTATGATCCAGGGCTTACAGAATTTAATGCCCTATAAGAATATGCCTGGATAAAATCTTAATCTCAAACGGTTCAAAAGTTATAGTATTTTTAATGAAAATTTCCAAAATAGCTTTAAACTAAACATATCTGTTTTTCATCAACTTTCATAGCCCGTAAGTATATGAATTTTCGAGTTGAAAAATCAACTTCAAAACACCTTTTTAGAGAATTTAATGCCCTACAAGAATGTGCCTGGATAACCTTTTTATCTTAAACGATTCAAAAGTTATATCATTTTTAATGAACACAAATTTTTTTGCGTGTTATTTAAATGGCCACAGACGCCTTTTAAAATTGAGCTAAAAATTTTTCCCAACAGGAGAATTTTTTCTCAACATATAAGTCCTTTTGAGACCATAAATTCGATAGGTTAGTCATTTTGGCTCACCCTAAAATACATGCATTAAAATTAAACTACGCCAATGGAGCATTTCGAGCGTTGTAAATCTTGCCAAATGACCTTCAATTCGCCCTTTATTAATAACAAAGTGGGAAATCAAAATTTTTTAATTTTTCCAACGGGGATCTTTTCTAATGCCTTCCAAGAATAGCTCCAAGAAGTGAAAAAAATTTCAGACTTTTAGTTTAACAATTATCAGGGTTTTTATGTAAATTTTAAACTTGTAAAAATTATTTAATTAACAACAGCATATCTAATAAAATAATTATGGGAAACAAATTTTTTCCATGGATTTTCGTTTATTCAAGTGTCTAGAAGGTATGTGAATTTTTTCTTCTTAATATTGGTATTTAATGGGTTAAAATTATTTTTATTGTTCAAGAGTCCGTGTCGGTCAGCGCGCACGGAACGAGCGTCACCCGTTTTTAGCGCTGCTTTCGCCTCAAAATTAGCATCATAAATATTGGTGGTAGAGTTCCGGGAGATAAGACTTTTTTTTAGGAAATTTCGTCGTCTTTAAGGATGTTTGTTCAAATTTCAAATACCTTTAATAGTTTCCGAGATATTTGCAAAAAATCAAACCCCCATATTTTTTTTTACTAAATTGTTTATAACTTTTGCAATTTTGGCTGGCGCACCTTCAAATTTTTCAAAAAGTTATTAAAGGTCATTCTGAATCATAATTTTCGGCGCCTTTGAAGAGAAATTCACTGAAATGGCCTAAACTATGAAAAATGTATCAAAAATCGAGTATATTTTTTAACATGGTGATAAATTAAACAATTTACCTAAGACCTAGATCTGGAACGTGATTTACTATCAGATTTCGATTTAGATCTTGATTGTTTCTCATCATTTGACTTTGAATGAGATCGAGTACGTCCACGTGAACTTTTACTATCAGACCTCGATTGTGAGCCACTCTGTGAACGAGATCTTGACCGTCTCGAACGTCTACCACGTGAACGTGATCGAGACCGTGAGTATCGTGAACGGGACCGTGATCTTGTCCTTGATCTAATTATACAAAGAAAATCAATATAAAAACACAATCAACAACAAATACAACTACCGTCGACGTCCTCTATAGCGCCGATGTGGCGACGTCGGCCGTCCATAACGTGCCATCTGCACCCTCAACTCTCTACCATCGAGCATACGGCCGTCCATGGCGTCCAGTGCGTCTTCGGCGTCCCTCTTATCGTAGAACCTACAAACAGAGCCCCCCCGATTAAATTGACAATTTTCGAAAAGATATTATAAATTACCTGACAAATGCGAATCCGCGACTTTCTCGTGTGAAACGATCACGCGGTATATAGATATCGCCGACATCACCGCAACGTTCAAACACCCGACGAAGATCTTCAGGTGTTGTACGATATGTTAAATTATCGACTTTCAATGAGACCATACCGTCGATACGTGGTGGTGGACGACCGTAACTCATCGTTCAATTAAATCGCCAATTATTCTTAACTTGATTCAATTAATTCAGTGTTTATTTTATTGTAAAAAAATAAATAAAGAAAAAATCACTACTAACGACGTGTCAAAATAATTACAAATATGGCGACGGAAAATGGCCGCAAGGCTTGCAACGTTGCCAAACCGTACGTTCATCACAAATCAAACAATCACACACCAACAAATACCACAGAAATTACAAAATAAATTTGTATAAATCACACAATAAGACTGCTAAATTCAATTCAACTATTATAACACAAATCAATTGAAAAACAAATATTTAAAAACTAACGAAATATGGCAACGCTGTTAAAATTCGACCTATTCCACCTACCGAATATGAGCGTTTGAACTACCGCAATTTGGCGCGTTACTTCAATTCGAACATAACCTCAACACACCAACAGGTGTACACGAAGAAAACCCACAATAATTGAAGAATGGTGAAGAAAAAGCGGAGGTTGTGTGTATAGAAATCTAGAAAATTGACTAAATTTTGTAATTTTAGGCGACTTACGGCGTCTTCCAGTCAGAAACTTGGAAATAAACGGAACAAACCGCAGACGAATCAATGCGAATTTTGTGAACAGAATTTAACGGATATTCTGTATTATTCACGGAATTATAAGGATTCTTGTGAAGAATCGGCAGCTTTAATTAACGATAAATTGTGTTTGTTCACCGGAAACGAGGAGAATATCCCCGAAACCGACCAAATTCCCACACTAAAAGTATCGAATGGTTTCAGCAAATTATTGTAATTTAATGAATGAAAATGGGTGTTTTTCAGATAACTGATTATACTGTTTACGATAACAACTCGCATTTATGCTATATCGATCAAGGTTTGATCGAGAGAAACGTTCTGTTATACGTGGATGGTTATATAAAGCCGATCTACGATGAGGATGTTTCTGGTACGAATGGAATAGCTGCACATGGTATTGGACCGATCAACGAATGGTACATTATGGGTTTTGATGGTGGCAATCGATCACCAATTGGTATAACCACATCGTACGCCCAATATATCCTAATGGAACCATCGCAAAACTATCGGAAATTCGTGGAGAATCTACACGAAAAAATCAAGCTACTCCAGATCGTTGTCGCGTTTTTATTCGAGAATTATTGGAAAGACCCCACGTATGAGGATCTGTTGGATTGTGTAACCACAGGTGGGATATCTGAGGATTTTCTACTACAACACGCCCAATTTATATGTGATCAAGTAATAATTAATTCCGATTAATTAACGTAAGGGAAAAATTGATAATTTGCGTTGTAGATTTTCAATTTTAATGATAGCGGTGATGATGATAAACCCCTAATGGCAACACCGTGCGTCCAGTATTTAATCGAAATGTGTAATGTAACGTTTGACGAACGGAAATTGATGAAGAAAACGCGAGATAATGTGGAAAATTTGATTAAAAACAGACAACCGATCAAAGCAACAACCACCGAATTGGTGCGATCGATATTTGAGAATTATCACGAAAAAACGGTTAAAATATCCCGGAAAACTTCTCAGAAAGTCGCGATTAATACCACCGAATGGTGTGGTCGCAATTTGGGCGAAATCCAAAGGAAACAATTCTATAATTCCGCAAGAATCGGTTGATATCGCAGATTGTTTGATGTTTTCTTTTACTGTAATTTACCGTAATTTTAGGCGGCGAGATTGTGGTAAAACGCGGCGATTTCGTTGTGTTAAACAGGGAAAACCGTAAAAATTCCGCTATCGGTAGAATCCAGTATCTGTACGATTTGCAACAGACTCGCTTGATCCACGTACAAATCTTCTTGAACGGTGACGAAACAATTCTGGGCGAAACCGCGGATAGATACCAAATTTTCGCCACCAACACGTGCGAGAATTGCCCATTGGGCAGTATAACCGGCAAGCTTAACGTTAACCACCACAAAATACCAGAAAATTGGACAAATCGAACGAATAAATCAAACCAAAATTGTTTCTATTTTTGTAAATTTTACGAAATCGAAACGGCAACGTTTCGTGATTACCTTGAAGAGGATTACGGCGAAAATTACGATTTTTGCGTCTGTTGCCGGTATTTATGTTAATTCAAGCGGAAATTCGGTAATTTTTCAAGTGATTTTTCAGACGAAAATCGTTAGAAATCGACCATAATACGCCGAGTTTACACGGAGATACGATCAAATGGCGCGGCGACACGTACCGCGTCGGTAGCGGCGTCTTTTTGGACCCCAACGTCTACCAATTCACGCCGACCATCAACGATTGTCCCAATGACAATAACGTAATCTCGAAAATTTTACGTTTTTTTTTTAAATTAATTAATTTTACAATATTGTAGCCAATAATGCGAGATGATGTTTTATATCCGGAATCGTACCGGAAAACGTCCGATTTTGTACAAGGTTCAAATGTTGGTACACCGGAACCGTTTTGTTGTGGGCAAATTTGTGAAATCAGGAAAAAATCCGGAAAAATCACGATAAAAGTGCGAATATTTTATCGTCCCGAGAACACCAAAAGTGGCCCATTTTTGGCAGCTTCAAGTAATTTGAACCTATTATACTGGACTAGTGAGTGTAAGTTAAGTAAATAATTCACGTTAATTACGTATAATTCGAATTTAGCGCTAAATTTGTATTTGACATTTCGTCAAACAGATGGCGCTATCGAGCTGACAAACCATTAATATACAGAGTGTCTCGATTTAATCCAATTAATTTCGATTTTATTGTATTATTATTACGGTTACACCCATGAAGTGGATTAATTCGACAAATAATCGCTAATTTGGTGTTTTTTTTTAAATAATTACAGCCGATATTGCAGTGAATTTTCTATGCGACATTGACGCGGTAAATTTAAAATTGCAGTTATTACAACACCTTTTGATAACGTTCTGGGACAATGTTATCTACGTTATCTTGAAAACGATGAAGATTCGGATAATTGGAGCGATAAAGGAGCGTACCGTTTCTATTACAATCAAAGCTATAACGCGAAAACTTTCCAATTTGGAGAAATTCCAGAAACTGCAGGTTTATTGTTTGTTTATTTCTTTTTAAAAACAAAATATTGATTAATTTTCGACTGCAATAGGTGGATATAAGTCGCGACAACCATCGAAATACCCGGAATGGCCCCGAATCCGACAACCCTTGAATTGTATGGACGTATTCGCCGGTTGTGGTGGCCTATCAAACGGTTTACATAAATCCGGTGTGGCGGTAACCAAATGGGCGGTAAATTCGATCTTCATCACCACAACTCTTAATTATAACTTTAATCGATTGATTTTTAGATTGAAATCGATCCAACAACTGCGGATGCGTTCAAATTAAACCATCCGAATTGTTGTGTATTGACCGGTGATTGTAACGATTATTTACAGCAAATCTTGAACGACACGAACCGGAAATTACCACGCAAAGGCGATGTGGACTTGTTGGTTGGTGGTCCACCGTGTCAAGGTTTCTCCGGCATGAATCGTTTCAATTCGCGTCAATACTCACAATTGAAGAATTCGTTGATTGTTGCATTTCTGAGTTTTTGTGATTATTATCGTCCGAAATATTTCCTATTGGAGAATGTACGCAATTTTGCCACATTCAAACGTTCAATTATATTCAAATTAACACTGAAATGTCTACTAACAATCGGCTATCAGATCCGATTCGGTGTACTACAAGCGGGTCATTATGGGGTGGCGCAGACACGGCGACGATTCATTTTGATCGGTGCCGCACCCGGTTGCGATCTGCCGCAATTACCGGAACCGTTACACGTGTTCAATAGACGTACGTGTTATTTAGATTTGGTCTTAGATGGTTGTAAATATAGAAATGGTAATTTATGGACGGAATCGGCGCCGTACCGTACGATTTGTGTACGTGACGCAATCTCGGATCTACCGGAAATCTCTAACGGTACAAATCGTAACGAAATGTCGTACGATGATGATGCTAGAACGCATATCCAACGTAAATTACGTGATTCTGGCACGTTATACGATCATATTTGTAAAGAAATGGCGGCGATTGTTGTGGCCCGAATCGCTCATATACCGCCAGCATCCGATTGGAGGGACTTACCGAATATTTCAGTAGTACTACCCGATGGTATCCGTGTAAAAAAACTCGAATACCACTACAGGTAGCCGCCTACAAAAAATTATCAAAATCCTTTAAAATTGATGAAAATTTTCAGATTCCAGAAACAGCGACCGTACGAGTTACCGCGTGGCGTTTGTCGATGTGCAACCGGCACTAAATGCGACCCAAACGATCGGCAATTGTCCACGCTAATACCGTGGTGTTTACCGCATACGGCCAATCGACATAATAATTGGGCCGGTTTGTATGGCCGTTTGGAATGGGATGGTTTCTTTGGGACAACTATAACGAATCCAGAACCGATGGGTAAACAGGGACGAGGTTTGTTTGTTTGCATATTTATCAAAGTTGTAAACTATTCCGGATTGTTGACGTTTTGTTAGTTTTACATCCGGAACAAGACCGTGTCGTTAGTGTGAGGGAATGTGCACGTTCGCAAGGCTTCCCCGATAGTTATCGTTTCTGTGGTAATATCATGGATAAATACCGGCAAATTGGTAATGCTGTACCGCCACCGTTGGGTTATGTTATCGGTTTAGAGATCGGTAAAGTTTTAGAGAAACAACAAATGAATTCCAGTCGAATCTGAACGGTGTCTCGATTGTGATTCTGTCGTTCATTAGTTTCGTTATTTTTGAATAAAATCAATTAAAAAAATTTAGTGTGTTTTGCCATCATCAAATCAGCGCAATCGATCTTCTCCAACCATCTTCCATTTAAAATGAAAATATATCGACAAAACATCATTAATAGATAATAGAGTTTTGGATCAACGTTTGGTAGCCACTGGATTATTGTGTAAAAAATCTAGTCCATTATGAATTGGACGACATAACTTTAATAAATACTGTGTCTACTCTAATCTGGTCGACTTAACTGTTTCGATACCTACCTATAAGGGCTCGTAAATTCAAAAGATCGAGTCAATTTACACACATTTTTATTCTTCATATTTTTAACAACGATTCAAACTCTAAACAAATGGGATAAAATTAATTACGCGATAATTGAGGGGTATAAAAAAGACTCTTAGTCAACCAATTCCAGACTCATTTTCTCACAAATTATGGGATTTTTATACAAAATTTATAGAATTAAACAAATATTTCCCTTATAGTTTGCAATCTTTCAATTTCGATAAGAATAATATGAATTATAGTTATTAACACGTTCATGATGAATGATTTGGTAAGCAACCATATATACTCAAGCGTACGGTGTGTTGCATAACCGAGCGCCATCGAAACGTTTGTGATTAAATATTATAGCAATAAATAGAAAGCGTTACAGTTTGATTTCACATTTAATAAACCTTTATTATTTCTAGTAAATTGTAGATACATTTTTTTATTATTAATTACCGGAAAAGAATGAGTTGAAAGCTACATTTAGAGCTTGCGTGCATTGTTATCAAAGCGTATTGCGATCCGTAAATAGAGTTCGTCTCATACAACTCTACTGAAGGTCATTGTTGACTTTTCTTTTGTTTCTTATATCTAACACTACGTACACACGTTGCGTTTATTTTGAAATAATCATAGAAAAAATCGAATTTATTCGAAATTATGTCGGAATCGGATACATTTCCGATAGAAACACAATTCGTACAGAAACACCAGTGTACTGATCGTTAGACCAAAACACAAGATCAAAAACGGTGGCCAAATATCTTTAAGCGTCAACGCTACCGTTTCATGTGGCACCAATTGATTACTACGCGGCAATTTATAAAAGTACGCCGATTGATACCAGTGCTGTATCAATCCGAAATCGTGCATACGCCCAATCAAATGTGAGAATTTCTTAACGAACGGCGTCGACCGTTGCATACACCAACCGTGATACGTATTCGGAAAGATATTCTGTTTGACCAAACGCAGTTGGGCCAATTCACGTTTCGTTAGGTAGTTACGGCATTTCTTTGCGACGAAATATTGAATTGCCGCCTCCTCATTGATCACAGCCACCCAATTGTGTACGGCCATTTGGATGGCTTCACAAATCTCCAATTTATCGTTGATATTATCGAGCACCGTACGATAGATGTCGTCGTACGATAAGATGAGATTTTCACGTAGAACGCTCCAATCAGCTTTATCGGCTTGAAATTTGAAACCGTTACGGACTAAATCGTCGATTAGGTGCGGTTCTGGGTGTTTTGGTTGGATCACTTTTGACATTAGTTTTGTTTTGTAAATGGTTGTGATGACCAACATTATCAACCACCAGAAGGCGAAGAATGAGCGCATTGAGAACAATTTCAGGATTTTCATACGTTTTAGATTTGTTGGTTGTTCAGTGAGAGGCGCCAGTATAATCTACAAAACAGATCCAAACACGTTTTGATTCGGTTGAGTTCGCTGAATCTCAGCACGGAACAAATACTTACACGTAATATATGCGGGATAGTTTCGTTCACATTCTCAATGAATGCAGCAAATTTAACAATAATTATGATTGTTACTATTATGAAAATAACGGTAAATCGTGTTATTGTATCGCTAATCACTAAAATGTCAGTAATCGAGTTCCAAAATGGATTATACGAGGCGTACAGAATCGAGAAACCTTGCGTTTGTATGGAACGTGTAAAATCCGTTGATACACCGCGTTCCATTGACACTGAAATGCCGCCGATGGCCCAATCTACGCGCCAGAAATGTAAATCTAAAATTTGGTGGATGCGCCGGGATTATCTATTATACAGATTGACCCAACTAATCAGAAATCATCTTGAAATGTAATGCCTATGCTTTATTTGGCTTATAAAACGTCCTTTTGGCTAATTTGATAAGGTCAAGAAGATGGTAGCAAGTTTTGGAACTCATACACGCAATAAGAGATTTAAATAGCAGGTTAAAAGACGGAGACTCTCAAAAGACTTCCTCCAATTTACCATAATCTCCACAATTTGGCCCAACCAAGAGAAAAAAGCCAACTGCACATAAACGCACATACAGAACTCTCAAATCATCCCCTTACACACAGTATTCGACCCACTTTTGTTCATTTATTAATTATTATTTACTCTGATAGTCAGCCAACTTGTTCTACTATTTCCCAACATATTTACGTTTTTTTTTTAATAATTAAATAAGCAAAATACATCGAGTGAACGAAAAAAAAAACAGTGTATACAAACAAAAATACAAGCCGACATTTAAATGATTGAATAAATAAATACACAACCACCCCTACAGTTAATGGTTTGTACATAAACCGACAATTTAATTATTCAAACAACAGTTACGTATATAGCACGTATTTTTAAAACCAAATCAATCTCAGTCATTTGATAACCATTTGCCAACAGCACAATAAGTGTTGATAGAACCGAATAAAAATGATAATAAAAACATTTATAATATTACCGATAATTATTGGAATTTATTTAAATAAATTAACAATTGGTCGAGGCGATTTTTTTGCAATTAATCAAAACGATCAAATTTTCAACAAAATCATTCAACAATTTCCCAAATACCATTTACTAATTCATTTCGATAATCAAACAATTGATCAATTACAACTGATATTTCGAGGATTGTATAGTTTACAACAAAGTTACCATTTGATTAATTACGATGTTAAAATAATCGAACGACGACCGGATGGTTTGTTGATTTTGAATTTGGTTTTTTTGAAAAATCCCTACGATTTCCGACGATTCTCTTCAATTGATTACAATTTAGCACCAAAAGATATTGTGATTTTCATCACACAACACCATCAAATCGAGCTCAATACAAATCCGTATGAGAATTTTGTGGAAATTATCGAATTCTGGCAAATTTCCGGTCTACAATGGGCCTCAAGTATTCTCGTATTTCTCCCAACAACCAACCGATTGTACCATTGCTGTTATTATTGTGGTAATAAAACTGGACAATTACAATTGATTTCCAGCGATAATAATCTACCGGATTTGCATAAGTTTATTAATTATTACAACGATTTTAATGGGCATCGGTTCCGGATTGCGTACGGTGTATATCCGCCGTTCTTCTGGTGCAAGTACGATTTCTAGCCGGATCTTGCCAAAACACCGTTGTCTAAATCGATTTGTTTTCTAGGAATATTTCGAATCGTTGCGAACCGGATGGACCGGAAGGCATGCTGTTGCGGGTGATTAGTCAACGGTTGAATTTCAAATACGATCTGATTAGTTATATTAGCGAATTGAATCCGCGAGGGAAGTGGCGGGCGATGATCGAAGGGGTACGTTTCCAAGAAATCCTCTGCTTTTCAAAAGTGACAAAGTGAGAAACTATCACGGTAGACAACGGTATGTTTGATTTTTCAAATCAAGGTCATCGCTGTAGTGGAGCAGTGGAGCGCCTTCGACATAAACGTACCCTATTGTTATCAAATAAATCTTACAAGGAAACTATTCCGATTTTTTTGAGCTTTTGCTATGTTGTTGCCCATCCAAAAATAAGTGATGCATATTTTTTTCTAGCGGTCCTTATTGCGTTTTAAGGGGTGAAATGTATCCTCAAAGATTCGTCAAAATCCGGGTGGTTATGTAGTTTTGCATATAAGGACGATAGCAATCAGTACCAAACCATTTTTACGTTATTTCTGATATGAAATATTAAAAATACACACTTTCAGGTACCATCTACCCCTGTTATAAGGGGGTAAATCACCCCTTGTAAAACTTTAATCCTCCATAAAAAAATATTGCATTATCCGATTTTAATGAAAATAACGTCATTTGTTAGAGCAAAGAAAAATAAAGCTTACCTGTTTTTGGATTTGTTGAAATAAACAGTTTTAAAGGAAGAAAAATTAATTTTTATATTTTGATGACAATGACGCAAAACTACATAACCACCCGGATTTCGATGAATCTTTGAGGGTCCATTTCACCCCTTAAAACGCAATAAGGGCCGCTAAAAAAAGTTTATCGCTTATTTTTCGATGGACAACAACATATCAAAAGCTCAAAAAAATCGGAGTTTTACACTTCGAATAGTTTCTAACAAGGTCAAATCGAGTTCACAATTATTTTATGTGCTTAGATCGAGCGCCACCACTGTATAGAGTCTCTTCCAATCGCAGGTACATTTCCGGCGCGTGGATTGGGCCATCGGCGGCATTTCAGTGTCAATGGAACGTGGTGTATCAACGGATTTTACACGTTCCATACAAACGCAAGGTTTCTCGATTCTGTACGCCTCGTATAATCCATTTTGGAACTCGGTTACTGGTATTTTAGTTATCAGCGATACAATAACACGATTTACTGTTATTTTCATAATAGTAACAATCATAATTATTGTTAAATTTGCTGCATTCATTGAGAATGTCAACGAAACAATCCCGCATATATTACGTGTAAGTATTTGTTCCGTGCTGAGATTCAGCGAACTCAACCGAATCAAAACGTGTTTGGATCTGTTTTGTAGATTATACTGGCGCCTCTCACTGAACAACCAACAAATCTAAAACGTATGAAAATCCTGAAATTGTTCTCAATGCGCTCATTCTTCGCCTTCTGGTGGTTGATAATGTTGGTCATCACAACCATTTACAAAACAAAACTAATGTCAAAAGTGATCCAACCAAAACACCCAGAACCTCACCTAATCGACGATTTAGTCCGTAACGGTTTCAAATTTCAAGCCGATAAAGACGATTGGAGCGTTCTACGTGAAAATCTGATTTTATCGTACGACGACATCTATCGTACGGTGCTCGATAATATCAACGATAAATTGGAGATTTGTGAAGCCATCCAAATGGCCGTACACGATTGGGTGGCTGTGATCAATGAGGAGGCGGCAATTCAATATTTCGCCGCAAAGAAATGCCGTAAATACCTAACGAAACGCGAATTGGCCCAATTACGTTTGGTCAAACAGAATATCTTTCCAAATACGTATCACGGTTGGTGTATGCAACGGTCGACGCCGTTCGTTAAGAAATTCTCACATCTGATTGGGCGTATGCACGATTTCGGATTGATACAGCACTGGTATCAATCGGCGTACTTTTATAAATTGCCGCGTAGTAATCAATTGGTGCCACATGAAACGGTAGCGTTGACGCTTAAAGATATTTGGCCACCGTTTTTGATCTTGTGTTTTGGTCTAACGATCAGTACACTGGTGTTTCTGTATGAATTGTGTTTCTATCGGAAATGTATCCGATTCCGACATAATTTCGAATAAATTCGATTTTTTCTATGATTATTTCAAAATAAACGCAACGTGTGTACGTAGTGTGAGATATAAGAAACAAAAGAAAATTCAACAATGACCTTTAGTAGAAGTTGTATGAGACGAACTCTAGTTACGAAGACAATGCACGCCAGCACTAGATGTAGCTCTCAACTCACTTTTTTCCTATTATTAATAATAAAAAATAAAATATCTACAATTAATTAGAAATAATAAAGGTTTATTTTAGGTGAAATCAAACTGTAACGCTTTCTATTTATTGCTATAATACCTATTTAATCACAAACGTTTCGATGGCGTTCGGTTATGCAACACACCGTACGCTTGAGTATATATGGTTGCTTACCAAATCATTCATCATGAACGTGTTAATAACTATAATTCATATTATTCTTATCGAAATTGAAAGATTGCAGGCTATAATGCAAATGTTTGTTTAATTCTATAAATTTTATGCAAAAATCCCATAATTTGTGAGGCAACCAGTCGGAAATTTGTTGACTAAGGATCTTTTTTATAACCTCCCCCAATTATCGCGTAATTAATTTTATCTCATTTATTTAGGATTTCAATTTTGTTAAAAATATGAAGAATAAAAATGTGTGTAAATTGACTCGATCTTTTGAATTTACGAGCCCTTAAAAGTAGATAGCGAAACAGTTAAGTCGACCAGATTAGAGTAGACACAGTATTTATTTAAAGAGAATTAAATATTGCAGTTACCACAATTTTAATTAAAGTTAAGCCGTCTAATTCATAATGGACCATATTTTTTACACAATAATCCAGTGGCTACCAAACGTTGATCCAAAACTCTATTACCTATTAAACCGTCACTTTCCATTTAAATTAGGCAGAGTGGATATAATTTAATTGCTAGTAATCGAAAATACTGGCATAACAGAAGTGATAACAGCTTAATCCAGTGGTTCCCAAATTAAAATTTCTTAGTTCTTTAGTTCTAATGTGTATCGTGATAATTATTGACGAGTTGGAAACTGGCAGTTCCAATTTCAGTTAGGCTGGCTAATTATAGTAGACGGGGTATACTGCCATGTCAGCGTTTCTAAAACTTTTATTTATCATGGCTTCACTTTGTCGTCAAAAAAAAAACAGAGAAAAAGTCGTGCCATTCTAATTAAAATAAGCAAAAACTAAGAAGAAACCTATCCTCATTAGACTATATTTTTGACAATTACTCCAGTGGTCCTCAAACCTTTATTCAAAACAAACACTTTTACAATTATTTCTAGCATTGATTAACACACTTTTAAAATGTTTAAAACAAATTAAATATATTTACTGTATCGTGATCGAAATAATAGTCACGATTCTCTATTTTAAATAATTGATAATTTATGTTGCGTTTTATGATTGAAAATTATTGAAAAAAAATACTACAAAACAAATCGAATATTGCGTACATTCAAGTCACAACACTAGCCATGAAAACACTAATTTTCTCCGTATTTATTGTTAGTATTTGTTTAAATAAATTCACAATTGGTCGAGAATTATTTGGAACAATTAAAATACTGGATAAAATCATTCAACAATTTCCCGAATATCATTTAACAATTCACTATGATAATCAAACAAACGATAAATTAAATTTGTTATTTCCACAAACGCACCAATTCGCACAAACTTATCAATTGATTAATTACAATGTGGAATGTGATAAGAAACGTACAAACGGTTACAATTTAATGAATTTGGTATTTTTAAGTGATCCCCACCGTTTCGTTGAGTTTTCTTCATCGGAAACAAATCTCCAAATTCCCGATATTGTCGTCTTTATTTTAGACGATTCACAAAATAACAATAAAACCATCAACGAATTGATTCAATTGAAACAAATCAATGGTTTACAATGGGCATCAAGTGTACTGGTCGTTTTACCAACAACCCATCAATTGTACCATTCGTGTTATTATTGCAATAAAAAAAGTGGGAAATTACAATTAATCTCTTCAACTGATCATAATTTACCAGATTTACATAATTTTATCAATCGTTATAAGGATTTTAATGGACATACTTTCAAAATAAGTTATAGTGCGATTAAACCATATTTCAGTTGCCGGTATGTGTGGAAATCTTCATTTGTTACTGTCGATTAACAAAAAAAAACTCATTTTTGATTTTTTTTGTTTAAGTATAATTGAATTCAGATGCGATCCAGAAGGCTTGGAAGGTTTACTTTTGAAGATGACGAGTGAAAAATTGAATTTCAGATACAAGCTGGATATGTTGCCGTATCCGAACCGCAACTCGACAATTTTCAAAATTTCAGGGGTACGTTAATAGTAGGTATATTAAAAAACAAGTGTCAGAAGTCGACAATTATTGGACGACTGCAAGTTTAGAAAACAACTCCTGACACGAGTTTTTTATACTATTTTTTCTATTTTGCTCCCTTTTTACAAAAACAATTGCAAGATTTGTTATTTAGGGAAATTGGTGGGGGAGTTGGTGTTACTGATAAAAACAATTGAACATTGTTATATTATTAATGCTGCCGATTTGTGGTCTTTTTCTTAATACTAACAGTTGAAAGTTGACTTTACTTTACTAATATCTTAATGGTAAAGTGACACTTTTCTTCACTATTGGCTTTTAGTTTCTATTGGGGGTACTAAAAATGATGTTCAACAAGTTTTTTTGTGGGACAAAATCGACGCAATTCTTTTTTTCTCAATACCACACATTTTTAGCAATTCAAAAATCCTCAGATTTAATTTTAAAATATAGGAAAAGAAATCAACAAAAAGCTGAGAATTGAAATGACTCTATCTTCAATTAAATTATATAATAATTATTCCCAGTGATTCAATTTAAATTAATTTCGGTTAGTTTGAAGTTAAATTTTGATTAAATACAAATGCGTCTAATATACCACAGATTGTCTAAAACCCCGACTGAACACGGCAACTGTCTCGGTCTGACTGTGCTGTTCGATGCTGTTCGGTGTCAAAAAAAAATAACAATAATAACAATGGCCTTCTCGAATTGTCGAGAATGTCTAAAATGTGAACTAATGTTTCTGTTTCTATATATAATAAAATTCTAGAATCAATATATACAGAATGTCTTGTAAGTAATGGACCACCATGCAGAGTCTGATATGAAATTGAATCCTGATTCGAAACGTCTTTTACCATTTTTCGATATGATGCATTGATAATTCACTATTAATTAAGGTGCGTGCTACAGCAGAGAAAGAATTGAAAACACAAGCGCGTGAGGTAATCCATTTCTTACGAGACAGCCTGTATATATAAATAATATATTGAAAGATTAGATTGAATCAAAGGTTGTTAGTATTAAAAAAAAAGTTGTACTTTACACGGTGGGAAGTGTTTTTTCACACTCGCGCTCTTGTGAAAAGTGTCACTTTCCCACCTTGTAAAGTAAATAACTATTACTATATCTAACTAGCGAATACCTGCCCGCTTCGCTGGTCAGTCAGTCAGTCAGTTTTTATATAATAATAATAATAATTCTATGTAGGTACTTTATTTTATGATGATTTATTACATGTCATTATACTTCGTTTTTATTTTAAAACAAAAGACAGTAGGGGAAGTCCGGGCAAAATGGATAGCCCGGGCAAAGCGAATACTCCTCACCATTTAAAAATGGCGCGTCTGAGTAGGCTTGCCGCACTTCACCGGGTTCCTTATTTACCCCTCAATGGTACGCACACAGAATTACCGCACAAACACCTATCACTCAAAAAAAAAACGAAAATAATAAATAAATACCAAGTGGTTACGATATTTTGAGTTACGTATTTTTGTAATTACTCATGTACATGTGTTGTTACTGTTTAGATATTATTATGTTTTTAAAGTGCATGGATTTGAGTTGAAATAGAGTGAATTTCATTGAGATGTTTATTGTGGATTTAAGTTTAGGTTAGGTTAAGTTCAACAAGTACCTACCGGGCAAAGTGGACACGGGCAAAGTGGATACTGTATCTACTTTGAAAACTATATCTACTACTTTTACAAGTGATGATTAGATCCTCTGCACTTCCTATGAACAGTGGAATAACGACAAATGCACGGCTTACGAAGGAGGAAATGTATTTCTTTGTGACAAATGCATTAATAACTGATTTGTTTTATTTTTCTTCAGTTTAATTTTTTTACCTATTTTATTCGATAGTTATACCTTAATTAACTGTGTTTACTTTGCCCTATAGTTCTACTTAATTTAATTTTTGTTAATCTTTGTTTTACTTATTTTATTCGATAAGTATACTTTAAACAACCATGTATCCACTTTGCCCGGGGGGGGTCGGGCAAAGTGGATAGCGGTAATAGTTGCATATTATTAATTATTTAAAGTGAAGCATTAACGTTAGGTTATTTTAGTAAATTTTATTAAAAACTTAAATAATTACTTGTTCGAACGCGATCATTATTTTATTTTAACATCAATTGGTTTTTTTTTCTACAATCCTTCAAACGTTAAGGTATCCACTTTGCCCGGACTTCCCCTATACGTTTTTTAATTGTCGAGATTTTACATTTTATTTAATTGTAAGAAAAAGCAAAATATGCACATCGCGAAAATTACACATTTCATGGGAAAAACTCTCAGCTTTCAGAAAAAAATGTGAAATTTGATGTACCACGCGCCGCACTGGGAGAGAAATCGCTTTTTTCATTTTGATTGGATTTTAAAGGATCTTCCGTTGCGTATGTGAAAAAATAAATATTCCCATTAAAAAGCTGACAATTTTTCCTACAAAAATACACATTTCACCAATTCTGGGAAAAAGTTTTTTACCTCAAAAAAATTGATGAAAAAGTTGAAATTTTTGTTTCTTCAAAATTTCAATATTCATAACTTCGAAACGACCGCATATTAAGAGCTCAAACTTTCACGGAATTTTTTGTTAAAAGTAGCAAACACCTCCACAAAATTTGAAAAAAATCGGCGGGGGTTGTCCCGTAAAAATGATTTTATTTGGTGGAATGACCCATATATAGATTTTTGGCATCTTCACACATTAAATATAATAATTGTGCACACTGAATATCTTCTGATTTTTTATTAAACATTGTTTGATTTTGCCTATTTTGTGCCCTTTTTTACAAAAAAAAATCGGCGATATTTGATATTTAGGGAAATTGGTGAGAGTTGGTATTACTGATAAAAACAATTGAACATTTTTTTGATTGATGTATTAGCGGTTGTATACGTTACCAAAAATTACTATGTATTTTGTTGATTTTGTTTACGATCTTTGACATTTATCAAAATCAATACCAACGTTAGGGAAACAAAATTTACTAAATTTTCCATTATTACACAATGTATCGAAATGAGCTCATTTCGAGTAGCGAGTTTAATAATAACGCTATTACGGACGCAAAATAGAAAACAAAACAATTTCAGCTGAAACCAATTTTGGGTTGTTGTTCTAGGTGATGCGAGGCGAATTCGATTGGGCTATAGGAGCGATCCCGTACACAATTGAACGCAATCAATTCGCTGCACCGACTCGATACATTACAAAAGACAGTTACGCTATCCTCTACGCAAGTCGTAGTAAAACTTTCTGGCATACCTTCAAAAATTTCCTGATCGTCTTCGATCCAATCGCCGGTTTCGTATTTATCATCACACTATTCGTTGTGATTGTTGTGATGCGAGTTTTCTTATCAATCACACAACGTCCAGCTTCACTATCAACGCTTACAATTGTGATGATTAAACCGTTATTGGAACAATCCGTGGATGCGACACAATTGAGAATGTTTCGATCGCGCACGATTTTAGCGTTGATGTTGTTGTGGTGGTTGATGGTGTTGGTCTTATCGACAACATATAAGAGTGAAGCTGTAAAGAAACTGATTAATCCCAGTTCACAAGATCCGAATTTTTTGGGTGATCTCTTCGAGGACCGTTATCGATTTGCTACATTCTCTACGGATCGTGCAGATGTTGTTGGCAGATTACAATCATCGATGGATCGCGATTATATGAATGTACTCGATCGTATTGATGGTGAAATTAAAGGATCACCGTGTTCGATAATTAAACGATCATTACACGATCATATTGCTGTAATCCATAAACAAATCTACAATGAAGTGGAAATCTATAATTATTGTAAAGATGAGATACCAATCGATCAATTTGCACGTTTACGTTTATTGAAAACGAATATACTGACGGATACGTATTTCACTTGGTACATGAGGAGATCGACACCGTTTCTTGAACGTTTCGGCTTGTTCTTTGGCCACATGGAGAATGCTGGATTGATAAAGCATTGGTTGAATTGATCGAATCCTGTATTAATCGTAATAATTTGATAATAATTTGGTAGTTTTCAGGTACGATTCGGTGAGTAAATTCAAAATATTGAAGAGTAACGAACGGATTGAACGACAGATTAGTCCGATCGTTTTCAGTGAAGTTTGTCCGGCTTTTGTTCTACTAGCGTTCGGCTTAAGTAGTGGTTTTCTTGTATTTGTCATCGAAATCATTGTTTGGACTTCAAATGGTCAAATATGAGATTTTTTCTATAAAACACTTGCTCGTCCTCTGAGCTTTTATTTTGTTACTGAAAAACACTTGAGAGCTTTCGCGAATATGCAATTATGGAGGATTTCAGTCGCTTATAATTACGCTAATTAATAAAATCATACAAACAAAATCGAGTTGAATCATTTCCACTCCCTGTGTGATTCTCTACAGGAATCGATTGTTAATCAATTATTCAAAGAATAATTAACGCCGGCCGTTAGAAGTGAAACTTCTTAGGTTAGACATAAAGTTCACTTTCTATGTCATTCGCATAATAGTTATCCAAAACGTTCGCATTAATCAGCAAATAGTAATTGTTTACTTGACGAAGGGCACTTATGGCGTAGCGATGACGTTATGAAAACTAATAGCACGTTGCTATGATAAACAACTTTTTTGCTGTCATTAAGAATGTGATCATAACCTCAATTTTTCAGATGTCAAAGAAACATTTTAAAGAACCAAAAATTAAGTTAAATTGCTTCTTTTACTTATGGCATAAAATCATGAATGCACTCAGGCGTTATGTGCCTCATAACGCCCTTGATACATTAATTACTATAATGGCGTTAAATTGCGTTTTGTAGATGTGATTAAAAATATTTCATTTACACGTACAATGAATATTTATTTATTTATTATCACTAATAATTGTTTTATGGTCATTTTTCTATATTTACTGTTAGCTAAAATATTAAAACATGCTTTTAATGATAATTAAACAAATAAAAACGCACTGAATTGATTTTTATTTGAATAATTAATACACTCGACTATAGTGTTGCAGTTTATTTTAATTATTGATTTTGTGTTGTTTTTTTTTTATATAAAATTGTAATGATTGGGAAAATTAACAATAAATCAGGACCGGCCCACAGCAAAACACTCAGTAGCCTGGAGCCGCATAATTTGGGGGCGTGTAGCATTTTCTTAAGAGGTGTATCAAAGTATAATTAAAAAATAATATTGATAGAACAGTCTTAACTCTAATGTAACGAAAATGCGTGACCCCGTGAGTGGAAACACTTCCCCTCTATTAGAGAGCTGAGAGAGAAGAGTGGGAGTGTTGTCATAGCGCCGCTTATACTCTGTCAGTTCTGCCAACTCTGTAAAATCAACACTAGGGTCTAGAGTTGGTGTCATTAATCGATGTACAGCGTCCTCTGGAACGAAACTAAAATTTCAAGGCTTACCGCGATTTATGATTTTTGTATTTATAAGTTAACTAGCGGACCCGGCAGACTTCGTCCCGCCCACCCGTTGGTTTATATTGATACTATTAACAATATTAATTCTATTAATTAAATCATAATCTGGCAAAATATCGAAATGTTTGAACAAATTATTGTTTAATTATTGTAAAACGTCAAAGAAAGTGAGGTTAGAATCACGGTTATTTACATTTTAAAATGAATATTTACAAATTAATTGATGGCGTTAAATTATACAGTTGTGATCAAAAAATTTCTGACATCAACGACATCTAACTGTCAGTTGGTGTAGGACAGCCTTTAATATTTTCTATTCAAAAAGTCATTAATTTTGACATTTAAAACGTTAATAATAACAATAATGCTTGCCCCAAATTCAATATTTTTAGACGTCAAAAAAAACTATGTCCGAAATTTTTTGATCGCAACTATAGGTATATGAATATTGTTCTGAGATAAGTGAAATGCAGAAAAAGACAACTGCAGAAGAAAACTTCATCTCTAACCTAAGAAGTTTCACTTCTAACACGCGGCGTTCCACGCGCTTCAATATTTTTGTTATAGTGACGATTATATTAATCGCGTATATACGTTCTTGTTAAGGATCGAAGAAGGCCACATACTTAACACCCTTAACTTAACAGTTGTGTTCTGATCTTTGAAGTGTTAAATTGTTTCGAAAAATTATGTTTTTTTTTGTTAATTAATAATCAATTGTGACTAGTGTAAGTGTAAGTGCGTCAGTGTAAGTGTCAGTGCCTTCCAAATAATCATATTGTTTCGCTTTGAAGTGTTAAATTGTTTCGAAAAATTGTGATTTTTTTTGTTAATTAATAATTAATTGTGTCTAGTGCTAGTGTCAGTGCCTTCCAAATAATCATATTGTTTCTTCTAATGCTAATAGTTTTTTTCCCCAATTTTTGTTGCCGTTATACAACTATCAACTGGAACTAAGCTGTGCGTTTTTCGTTCTCAACAGTGTCTCATACCAAAAGGTCGATTTTTTCCATTGTTTTGAATTCTTTTAATACGAAATCTTTTATGCCACTATTCCGTGGCACACCAAACTTTTTTACAATTACGGATTTATCTAAAATTCAACAGAGAATTATCACAATTATTTTAGATACTTTTCCTATTATCAAACGAGACAATTTTGGAACAGCAATTTAGTTAAAAAAATATTTGATAAATAGGAAAGTAATTAACGAGGACGCCAAAGAATTCGGTTACGAAATATACACAACTGGAGTACTCTCATGATTAATTTCTGGATAGGGGAGTCGAAAATAAGCTCGCTTGGAGCGCCAGGAAAGCTCATTTCTTCATTCCGACTTTCAAGACTTTCCTAAAAGAAAACGATTAGTTTTCGGCGGCCCAAGTCCGGCCACGTTCACGAAGTCAATTTGTATGTATCACTCTGTACGTTAAGCTTTTTTACAGTAAATTTCCTATTACTGTCAGATCATGCATGATGATTGACTTCGTATAGATCGTCGTCGCTGAACGATAACAAATTGGATTGCCTTCGTTTCTTATAAATGTAAAGATAGTGAATTCTCCAAGGAGTTGCACAATATTTGAAACATAAAGCTGCATTACTATTCCAATAATTTCTACAACATCAATTCGATGCCATGCTAATTTAATATCGACAAGTTGGAAACGTCTCCAGAATTCCGTGCACATTAAGGACTATCTATGCAACCTATAGATATAGATATAATAATAATGTAAAAGAAACTTTTGCATATCTTTGTGGGGACAAAAGTTGGAGATACGATCGATACGTAATTCGTTTACATGATTACTAATAAAAATTCTGATGTAAGATTATCCAGAAAAAATGATTAGTTTTCGAGAAAATTGGAAAATTGCGTTTTCTGAATTGTTCGAATATCTTTGGCGCTATTCAATGGAATCAGATGAAATTAACATCATCAATACAAGACGATATTCTGAGAACCCATGTGTAACCGTTTTTGAAAATCTTTACCCGTTTTTGAGAAAATTGAAGAAGACATTGATTGAAAATTTTTGGAAAACGGTAAGAGTTGGAGAGGCGCTCAGTACTCAAATCGACTTCAAAACCGTTGGTGCTCCTCTACTTTACTCAAAAGTTCTGAATAAGGCCTTTTTTTCGTTGTAGATAAAAACGCGCAAAAGTCGACATATTTTTCTTTATTTTCCTATGCCAATACGTCAACTTAAATTACAATATATAACAATAACAGCATTGATTTTTGTTGTTTTTTATTGATATTCATACAATAATACTGATATTTTGACAAAACGGCTGTCCATATCAACCAGGGGCGGACTGGCGGCTCTTCTACATTAAAACAAAACCACCCCAAGCAACAAAGTTTCTACAAAAAGAGCCCTTCGTACGACCAGCCCGGTCCTAATATCAACACACCGTTAAGGAGACTACTTCCTATTTACATTCATTTAGCTTAAATTTGTATCCTAACCATTTTACGTGTAAGGGGGGGGGAGCGTTAAATAGAGACAGGAAGATCAATCTTTCAATTTCAAAAATTTACGGATTTTTTAAAAATTCTTATCAAAGTCCCAACTACAAACTAACAGATTTTTGGTTCCATTATTATCATTATTATTATTATTATTATTATTAATGGCTATTATAAAAAGTCTCCTAAAAAAGTCACTAGCTCATGTGTACACTACAGCGTGTCCCATTTGAATGGTACACCAAATAAATGTGCGATTGGTCCACCAATTAATGGGATGCTCTGTATATTTTTAATAATGGTTCCCAGTTTTACACAATTATTGTTGTCAATCTAAATTTCTGCTTAAGTTTTTAATTAAAAAATGAAATAAGACACAAATTTGATATTTTGGTAATTATTAGAAAAACGTTAACGTTAACGTTACACCAATACGCATGATCTGTAGTGATGTGATATGACACTTAGACAATTTTTGGGGATTATTATCATCATTATTATTATTATTATCATTGATAATTCAACTAATTTAGGCTAATTTCAAATTGTTATCACATAAAACTATTGTTTATTTATTTATTTATTTATTTATTTCTTGAATTTCGGTTGTGTTACGTAAAATAATCGTTTATTTGAAGACATCTGGTGTTTGTTGACGTTGTCCTGGTTGATGGTAATCGTTGATATCACCATCGATCGGTGTACATTGATGGGGTGAACACGTGACTTTGGCACCATTACCACAAATACATTCAACACAATTGCCGGTATCGTGCGGTAATTTATCGCCAATTTGATATTTCCGGCCTGTATCCAATAACAACAACAAAAATGTGATCATTGTTAAAACAGACACCCTGTACACACTTACCCATTATCACACAGAATTGGGTTGGTAGTACTGATGCAGTACTCGATGATGCGATCGAATCTGTTGATATTTCAAAACCATCAAAATCCTCAGATGATGATGATGATGATGATGATGAGAAATCGGTGAAATTCTCATTAGTTACCGTTTCAATGCTTGGCGATACGGATGGAGATGACGGTGAAGAATACTCAATTCGCATTGTTGTGATCTGGGTGGATTGCGTCGAAATTGTTGCTGGTGATACTGGTGGGTCTTCTATAAATAATTGTTGATTAATTAATCAATTTTATTGGTGATTAGTGAAATAGTTACGGCAGGGTGTAAACGGGCCACGGTCTTTACACGGTCCTTCTAGGGCCGGCGGACAGTCCTGCCACCAGCAGAACATCTCCCCATCCAAACACAAACAGAATTCGCACGGATCGGCACGGTAGATCTGGAGCAATATAAAACAAAAAATAATAATAAAACAAATTATAGGCAATTTGATTGGGGGAATCACTGTAAAATTTATTGGAAGAATTTCGTTTTATGTTCATCGTTTTTTTTATGTAATAAATGTTCGCATGTTTTCATAGAAGGGTAGTAAAGTAGTGAAAATCTGTCTACCTGTTAGTTTCGATGCTGACTTGACAGGAATATATGGGGTTCGTTTGGTTTTTTATATATTCGGTTCGATAGTTGTTGGTCTTTATGCTCGATTGCACACAAGCTTAAGAATCGTGTTGGCTATAGAGTGCGTATTCTGTGCTTGAAATTGTCTCGATCTCAATCATTGGGCCCATTTCAACGAACAAAATGAGGGCGAAAGTTCAACATCAAATCTTATTATTTTTTTGAAGTGAAACTTCTTTAGGCGCGATAGGGTAGTAGATCTGTTTGGAGTGTGAGGAAATGCGGGACCCCGTGAGGCGAAACCCTTTCCCACTAACAGACAGCTGAAAGGAAAGAGTGGGAGCGTTGCCCTAGTCTCCCTTTCACTTCTACCAACTATGTAAACTAAACACTAGGGTCTAAAGTTGGTATCATTGATTGAGAAAGACAATCGCAAGAAAAATTGAGCCTTCATGCCACGACAGAAAGAAAATAAACCAATAAAAAAATGAACTTCATCTCTAACCTAAGAAGTTTCACTTCTAACGCGCGACGTTCCACGCACTTTCAATTCTTTTGTATTCTGAAGCAATCTTAATGTTGTTCAATGAAGATGGCTTAAGATAACTATATCACTCATTGATTGTATGTACACAAATCGTGTTTTACGAGTCAAGTGTTATATTGGAACCGTGTATTCAGAGAACAAGTTTACTTTATTAGAAAACTGTCCTATATGGAAACCGTGTTGTAGCGGCATCTCAGAAACGAGAACAGTAAAAGTGGACGTATTCAGTTTTCCAGTAGACAAAATGAGGGCGAAAGTTCCACTTCTAAATCAGTTTTTTTTTTAAATATTCTGAAGCAATCTTAATGTTGATCTTTATTTAGATATCTACCATAATATTGAATCATTCGAAAATAATTGACTATCGAGATAGTTGAAATCATTATATCAATGCTTAAAGGGTTTTTATATCGTTTTTAGTTAATTTGTTCACATTTTAACACGATTATTTTGTATACTACACAAATCGTGTTTTACGAGACACGTGTTGTATTAGTGATTTATTATAAAACTGGAAAAGCAACAGATATTTAGGAGGTGATTAGTTTTTCAATTCCCATTTAGAATCGTTTTTGAAAAATGTGGAAAAAAGCGTATTCTCCACATGAAATTGTCTCGATTTCGATTTTTTGTGGCCGGTTTTTAAGTGAACAAAATAAAGGCAAAATTTCGACCTCTCGTATTCTGTTGTAATCTTCATGTTAATCTTTATTTTAATTAACATATTGAATTATTTCAAATAACTATTCTTTGGCAATAGAGATAGAGATTAAGATAATTCTTAAGATATTAATAGTTAAATAGTTTTGGTAGTAGTTAATTTTTAGCCATTTTAACAGATGTCATTAATTTGGCATAGTATACGGATCGTGTTTTACGAATCATGTGTTATATTGGAATCGTGTAGTAAGAAAATACAATTACTTTATTAGGAAACCGGAAAAGTAGCAAATGTGGGGACGCAAGAGATACGTCCCGGGCGCCAAAATATTTTCCGGAAATTTTCATTTGTTACTTTGATCATTTTCTGGAAAATTAAATAAACAATTATTAAAATAGGAGGCGCCACGCTCTACGCTACTATTTGTGATTGGTTGATCATTTGTTGTTTTTTTTTTTGTAGATTTTGAAAGAAACAAGAAGTTTGTACAATCGTGCTAAATGGAAATCGTGTTGTAGCTATATTTCAATGCTCAAAAGATTTTTTTAGCTAATTTCTAGAAATTTTAATATAAAACGTTTATTTGTTTAAAAATCGTGTTTTACGAGTTACGTGTTATATTGGAGCCTTTTAGTAAGAGTTATTAGAAAAGTAGAATAACAACAAGTTGTGTGTAAGTGAAAATATCGTTTGTAAGATTAGTCTTTTAAATGTTTCATTTAAAATCGTGCTATGAGGAACCGTGTTGTAGCTAATCCGAGTATGACGCAATGTTTCAGAGAAGCGTTGAAAATTTCGTCGAATTTTACGACTACAGCCAGAACCAATAAAGCCAACCGTGACTATATGTTGACAATATCAATATGTTAAGCCCTTAAAGACGCACCCTTCTAAATGGCGACATTCCTTAGATTACAACCTTTACCAATAATTCTCTTTGTTCGTTGCCGTTTTGTTCTTTCATGCCTCCTCTTCGAGTTTCTCACAAGTATAGAAATCATTTCTCATAAACGCTATCGTAAAAGCTTAATCTCTTGTTGTTTTTTTTTGTTTCATTTTTTCCACCACATATTTTTCTTCTACACACTGCATTTGTTTCTACTACAATTGTAATTTTCCCACCAATACGTTTCGTTTCTTATTGCCAAAAAGAATAAAACTTTCCACAGCTGTTGTTCGGGGAAAAATACGCGACAAGTGGAAAAAGTCTATTACGAAGATGAAACAAAGACGCAGAATGTTGTGGTATAACAATACAACAAGCCATTTTAAAGAAGTTTAAATATATTTTCCCTGTCAAATAATTTGTGTCAACAACCACAAAAAAAAAGTGGATACACCAACGTAATTATTAAACCAATAGGACCAGTTTGATGTATTTTTTTTTTGTAATTTTACAAACAGAGCAAAAACGACATTTTTCATCTCTAATGAGACTGTTTTTATGCCACCACACAGATCGTTAAAGTACTAAATCTAAACTGACACATTATTTTTAATTAATGGACGCCTAGTAAAGCTCCGGATTACACGTTACACGTTCGTATTAATTAATCCACAAAGTCTACACATTATTCTCTATATATTTAAATAAAATGTTTGAGAAACACTGATTTGTTAAACATTCACAGAACATATGTTGTTTAGATGCGTGATTATAATCCAACAACAAAACAAACCGTTCTCTAATTACAGTAATGAGTTCGTGTAATTATAACGACAATAGTTTGTAGTTGCTGTTTACTCATTCTACAGATCTCTCTCTCGCTCTCTCTCTCTCTCTATTGTACAAATTTAAATTAGAATAGTCTCAACATAAAGATTTCCACACACACACACACACACATTAAGGGTAAATATTGTAGAAATCGCGGTAGAAATCCGAACTACTCAACCGAGAAGTGTTTGAAATAGTAGGCAACTGGTGCGATAGTAAATTGTAATGTGGGTTATCTATATTAAAAAGTCGTATGTGGCATCAAAAGAAGGCGGGATTTGTTTTTGGACAATAAACGCTTATATTGAAAAACCAAGCTGTGAGTTTATCTTTCTCAACAGTATCTCCAACAATTATTTTGGATATTTTTCCTATTTATCAAAAGAAACTATTTTCGATCAGAAATTTAGTTGAAAAAACGACGACGTCAAAGAGACAGGGGCGCCGAAAATAAGCTTGCCTAGAGCGCCAGGCAGACTGGGGCCGGTTCTGGTAAATATCGATTTTCGGATGAATTCAATTCTTGTCCGGAAACTGGAGAAATGTCGATTGCACTCTCTCCACATACAAGACATTTTGGTGAGCGATATTAAATTCGTATTCGACATGTAATTGTAAAAGGCTTTAGTTTCAATTATATACGCTTTTATTCGACAGTTTATCCGTCGTTCCCACATCCTTATCTATAAATCCAACTGAGCGACTAGTATTGCTTTTCAAGCGTCCTCTGAAACACTACCCTCTCACTATATCTCTTTCTCTCTCTATCTCGGTTTCTATAGTAGATGTTTTTAAGAATCATCCCTTATTGTATTGTAGAGATTCCATTGGTGGAATAATAATAAATCTTCAATGTTAACTCTTCATCCTTTTTAGATCCTTGTTTTATTATTAGAAAGTATGGAGAAATCGTTGATTTGGGTTTGTGTTTATTGCTTCAAATATAATTTTGACGTGTGGCTGCATTGTGTGTATGTGTAAAGTGTGAGAATCAGGGTGGAAAATCTTATATTATTGATGTTATAGTGATTGAGCAAGACAGATGTTGAATTAAAGCTGCACAACTAGAAAGTGGATTAAAGGGACAAAACATGGTGATGAATTAACCACTCCATAGAATTGTATAATTCTATGGCGAATAATTCTACCAGTGGCCGACAATAAACGTTTAACATTCCAAAACAGATGAATACGCAAATACCTAAGAGAATACACCACATTTTGGGCCGATCATCAAAAAAAAAAAAACAATAAAGAGTATGCCGATTGAAGATCGTTTCATGTAATTTCAACCGTTCGAAGGCGGGGTTGCGCTATAAATGACACTGAAAGAGAGAGAGGGGGGGGGGGAGCAGAAGAAAAGTTTGAATATTTTCTAGATAACAGAGCTTTAAATAAAGCTTTAAGGGCTACTGGATTAATCTACAAAAATACAGTCTATCTGATACGAACTGGACAACCTAACTCTAATCAGAACAGGCCCGGTTTATTTCCAGTCTTTGCTGATTTTCATCAGAATGGCACGATCTCAATTTCTTTTATCACGAGAAATAAGAGTTTGGGAAAACGTTGCCATAACAATATACCCTGTCTGCTATAATCGGCCAGCTTGACTAAGATTGGAACTAACGAAAGAACTAAACGCCTGGGAAATATTAGTTTGAAAACCACTCGATTAAAGTCTTATCACTTTCATTAATTGAAAGATTCAATAGATAATAGAGTTTTGAATAAACATTTTGAGAGTCACTGGATTAATGTGTAAAAATATAGTCCATTTATTATGAATTGGATGACTTAACTTTACAACGTTTAGTGTCTTTAAAGAAATACTGTGTCTACTGTAAGGTGGCCGGCTTTTCGTTGCTTCTTTTGAGAAGTTTTCAAAAAATCGATTTATTTTTCTTACAGATTTCTATTCTTTATAGTTCTAAGAATTTTTCAAAATGGAAAAAACTTTAAAATTTCACTCCTTTACAAAATTATAAGAACACTTGTGAATTGACCTGACCTGCAGGAAACTTTAAACGCTTTTCCCTCGCAATTATGTTTCTAAACAGTGTCAGCACGAAAACTCTGTCAATTTTTAAAGATTTTTTGTTGATAATCAGTTTCTCAGACGAGAGTTTTTCTGTTTTTTATAAATTTTCGGTGCCACCACAATTCTTAACTGAACGCGCAGCTCTTTTTGTCTATCAAGTTGTCAAAATGCAACTAGACGACGTATAAAAACAACTGTGTATTATTTAAAGATGACAACGTTTGACAGCCACTGTATTAACGAAACACTGTTAATTCGTATTTGTTGTCCTATTATTTCCGTATTGATCCGTTTTAATTATAACCGCAAGGTATATAAACCATTCCATATCTCTCTATAAATGGAGCTTGAACTGAATCAACCGCAAACTCTTTAAATATTTACCACTAATACCAACATCTCCTATTATCATGGTTGTATTATTAACCCCCTACACCCCCAACCCCATCATCATTTCGCTTTAAACTTTATCGTTGCGCTGTCGTTACTCGACGACCCCGGTGACAAGATAAAAGCATTGTTTACGTATTTAATCTTCAACTCTCTCTCTCTCTCTATCTGTCTCTGTCTTTATATTTTTAACATGTATTAGTGTTGAATGGGCCGAATTATTTCGATGGAAATTTCCTTGTACAGAGTTCCATTGATTGTTTTGTGGATGCCTTTAATTAATAACGAACAGAGATGAGATCTATTTAACCATTGAAAGATTATGCGTAATTCTTGTTTGGAAAGGGTGGAAAACATCAATTAATATTCTTGTAACAGATCGCAATGTTTATTTAACTGGTAACCGGAAAAACTCTTCGCTCGTTTCAATCATCATCATTATGAAATTTGCTTTTAAATCGCGTAATCGGCAACAAAAACAAACAACAGCTATTTTAATATTTTTAACGTTTCTTTTTTTTTCTTTAATAAACATCAAACGACGCCTATTAAAGAATGTATAAATCAACAAGATTTATAAGTTCTTTGTTCTTCTTTGCTATATTGCTGCTGTTAGCTGTTTCTGATGTCATTTCGAGTGGTAGATTGACCATACTTTGAATTGAATCCAAAACAGTCGACTGTAACTGAAGGCAATTTGAATATTCATGTTGTTGAGATGATTTCTTACCCACTCACATCGACAATTGTACGAGAATCACGGAATAAGGCCAACTATACGTCGGCTAGAAGCGATCGGACAACTTGACGGCAACGTAGAGATAAAGCAACAAATCAGATAATAATTAAAAAACTGAATGAACGAAAGATAAGCCCATACCTGTTGGGAACAATTCAGGACTATTTCACCAATAGGAAAATCATGCTGGACAGAAAAACAATGATCGACATGACGGCAGGCGTTCCGCAGGGTTCAGTACTGGGACCAACTCTGTGGAACGTTTTGTACGATGACGTCCTAAGAATTAAGGTGCCAAAAGACACTCACCTCATAGCGTATGCGGACGATCTGGCAGTTGTGAGCTCTGGCGCTACAGAAAAAGAACTTATGCTAAATACAAACGAAACATTAGCTAAAGTCAGTCGCTGGCTGCAGGAGAACCACCTTGAGTTAGCGCCAGATAAGACGGAGGCAATATTCCATAAACAGCGCCGCAGACCTAAGGAGGAAGTCAAGTTCTGCGTTAATGGAACGGTTATAATGCCAAAAAAGTCCATTAAATACTTGGGAATATGGTTTGACGAAGGGCTTACATTTGGACGCCATGTGGAGAATACGAAAATTAAAGCGGAAAAAACGGCAAGTGCACTCATGAAGTTAATGCCAAACATTAGAGGCCCAACGGAGGATAAGAGACGCATACTTTATGGAGTCATCCTATCAATCATGCTGTACGGCGTACCAATATGGCACAAAGCAATAAAAATTAAGAAATACTACCAAATGATGCGAAGTATCCAGAGAAAAATTGTTCTACGCATCGCGTGCTTATACAGGACAGTGTCGGCAGAAGCGGCTGATGTTATAGGGAGAACCATCCCTATTGAACTAATGGTTGAAGAAAGAGTTGAAATATATCAAATGAGAGAGAGAGGCATCGAAATAGATCTATTAGCCATTATTAGACGAAAATAGTAAGGAGGAGGTAATAATTACCATAGACTGATGATAATGTAAAAAATATGAAAACTTGAGATCATGAGAAGAGACAGACAAAGTGTCACCCTGAAGAATGTGTTCAACGGTCCCGGGATGACACTGGAAGAACGGAGGGGTTTTAGTGGGTATGGGGACCCCTTGAGGATCCTCGAGTCCCACACTCCCCCGGGTGGGCAGAACCATGCCCGGGGGGTGCGTAATAGCATTTTCCCTCCATAAAAAAAAAACAAATCAGATTTGAAGTCATAATGTTCCGGCGAAATTTGCAGAAAAATCCGCTCTTTTTAACAGTCGAAAGGTGCAATTGTTTCACAGGGCTTCGAACCGTTATTTTCACGTTTTGTTCAGGTTTTTGGTTTAGATTCGATTAAGTAAAACGGTTCAGTTACGGTTTTTGTTTCGGTTTAGTTCATTAAGAATGATTGGTCGGTACATTCGGAACTAAAAGTACGAAAATTTTTCACAAAATCAATGTTTTTCAATATCTTTTAAAATAAAGTATTTAAATGAAATATTTTTTTCACATGTTTGTTTTTTATATCACATTTCTAATACAATCAAAAATAGTTTAAATTTGATTCAATTTTAAATGAAATTTCCAATTATTGTTAGGATCATAGAAAAACTTTTGTCTGCGAGTGTACCTCGAATTAAACTTTGAAAAAATAAAATACATTAATTTTTCTACCAGAAATCATCGATACAAAGTATCTTATTATACTTAAAAAAAATTAGAAACCAGATATATACTCTCAAAAGTTATGAATTTTATTTAATTTAAAATAATTAATTAAAATGAATTTTATTTTTATTCGGTAAAGCGTGACAACACCGCAAAATCTTAGCAATTGTCATATTCTCTAATGTTAGAAGGGAATAGTATGCGTGTACCTGTCTCTATTCAACTTGTACTGTTTTATATTTACGTTTGAATTTACGCGGGAACATATGTTGCGAGGTTGCCACGTTTCTTTGGTGAATCACACTACCCATTCAATAATATCATACATGTCACTCATATTTGTTATTTTTCTCAATAAATAATATTGAAAGCAATTAATATTAATTGCTTATATGCTTCTTGAATATTTAATCAATTAGTTCACAAATTTACAAATCTTTCTAATTATATCTTCATTACTATTTTTTAACGTGATTTGACCGGATGCTGCATTTTCCATTTAAGTACGTGTAAATTTGCAATTACTAAAAAATGTTATAACTTTTAAACGGGGTTGTAAAAAAATTTCTAATTTTTTCAGACACTTCAGGAAAGTTATCTGAATAATATATGTATTTTTTTCAGCCTATTCTCATTACTTTCAATATATCGACAAAACATCCTTAATTGTAGTGATGATCAACTTTATCTTCTCATTTCTGCCGTTGGTTATCTTCTTTTATTGTTCCCGAATATCGTCCATACTTTCTGCAGTTTTGCGTTCTTGCCAGGGCAAAAAAATAATCTTCTCGACGTTGCTAAAAGATCTCTTTTGTCGCTCAAAGTGCTCCCAAATTTTCTAGAGCCTTCTCTCTCTCTGTCTCTACCTCTCTCAGAGAATTGTCTTCACAACAGTATTTTCCAGTTTCTTCTTTCGTTAACTTCTTAAGTGCCATTGAACACACTTAAGGCGTCTTATTTTGTTCAGACACAGTATAAATATGCAAGATACTGATGGCAGGTGGACAACCTCAGATTAGCATAATTTTCGTCTAGAAAATCTAGCGGTTACTCAACATTACAATTGTAAATTGATCAAAAACCGTTGATCAATCAAATTCGCCTTCATTTATATTCATTAATCGATTCTTTATTAAAACTTTTACGAAATATTAATCATCTTTTTTTGGTCGCTACTTATTTTGAGTTTGTTTGTTATTTTTGTGCCATTAGTTGTGCCACATCTGCTACAATGTCCTCCATTAATACTTTTAAGGAAATTGGAATATAAACGGTGCCGTTTGTTGAATTTTTAAAACTGCTACGATGTGTTTTAAAACGCCACAACTCATCAACGACCCCGACTAGTATTGTTAAATAATACCAAACTAAACTAATTAGTGGAAAACTACATATGTTTTGGGGGTGAAACTTTCAAGTCTTCTAATTTCGAAATTAATTTAGATTTAATTTAGATATTCATCCAAAACAAAGGAGTATTTAATTTATTATAGTTGTTGGTCCAATAATTAGAATTTCAAATTATACTTAATGAATATTCTAGCGTTGGAATTTTTCTTGTGTACTTTCTAAATAATCTCTCTCTCTCTCTCTCTTTCACTCCCTCTCTCTCTTTTGGCTTACCTGTTGGCCGTGAGTGTATTCAACGCCGGCCACCAGACATGTTGCTGCCGAACTGAGCTGCTCAAAGCCGTGCGTTGTGAAATCATCATCGTCATTATCATTATCATCATTAAAATTTATACCACTGATAGCATTATCATCGATGATTTGGATAGCATCGTCATCATCATCATCAATTTGTGATATTGCATTCGATTCGATGTCATTGTTGATTGTTTTAAGAGGCACTGTAAGCACAAGAATTTGTCTTGTAATTGAATCATTGATAATAGAGGTTGGGCGTAAAAATGGTGGATGTACTGATGAAATATCAATATTGATCAACAACGAAACAATGTCGATTAAAGTTTACAACACAAAATTAGTTTTCGAGTTGATTTTAGGGGAATTAGAAAAATTGGGACCGGCGCATCCACCATTTTTCTCATCAAAAATGTGTTCCACTCTAACTATTAATAACACAAAAAATACTAACTATCAAGTTATATAAACAAAACTTTAAATAGTGTAAAATAAGATGAATTAACCGTGTAAAATGAGAGATTTGTGTGATGCGGTCGAAATGGGTTCTAGCGCATGAAAAGTCTCCATTTATTTGTTACTAAATCTGTTACTAATTATTTTACGGTTCCCAGTGTTTATTTCCGGAAAGGAGACCATAAATTTCGTGTAGTTACAATTTAGGTCGGTCCACGCATCAATCAATTCCGTTTAATTAGCAGCAATTGTTTGGAAACGGTCACGACTTATTCGAAATGTATTTAACTTGTGTGAAGAAGGCGCAGTATTTCTCCAAATATGAACAAAACTAGCCAAACAATCACAATAATTTTAATTTTCTAAAGACAAGTGTTAAATCAACGAACAGAATGGGACGGATTACTTAATTTCATTTGAATCAGAAGGCCTGAAAAAGTTCTGAAAATTATGGAATTCTGAAAGATTAACTTAACTCTAATTAGACTAAGGAACGATTTTTTCTCAATTTGTTTTTGTCAGAAAGTCAAGTCATGCGAGATAAAAGTTTGAGTAACTCTGCCATAACTATAGAGTCTGTCTAATATAAATTAGCCAAGATAACTAAAATTATAGCATCTTCTTCCGCAATAATTGTGACAACAATCAAATTTACAAACCTGAGAAATATTCGTTTGAGAAGCACTGGATTAAAGTGTTAGCACTTCTGTTATTTCAGCATATTTAGCCATACGCTACAAATTCTAAATCGAGTTTCGAAACAACGTTTGACAGCCACTGGATTAGTCTGTAAGAATATAGTCCATCTAATATGAATTGGATAACCTAAGTTTCTTAAAAACAAATACTGTACCTACTCCAAGTTGGCTGACTTAACTTTATTAATTAAATCTGTTTGAAGGGGGCCATAATTAATTCAATTTTTTTGCAGATTTTTATTCTTTAACTTATTTCTATAGTCCGACGAAAGTTTTCAATTATTAACGGTCTATCAAGACGGGCGGCGATCCACTGTTGTTCAGTGAAAAATTTCCACATGAAAATGATAACGATAATAATTTGCATTTAATTGTCTTTAAATTATAACAATTGTTCGTGGAAAAGTCATTAAAAATGCCCTCAAGAAAAGACAAAGATGCCGCCTCAACTATCTATCAAATGAGTAGCTTTTTATACGATTCGTTTTGTTGTAATTGAAATTGGAATTTTACCACAATTAATTGGCTTTTAACCACGAAACCAATGAATATTTAAACATCTTTACTGACACACTCTCTTTATTGAGATACAGTTGACGGTTTTATTAATTGATTCCAGCTGCTTTCAATCTAAATTGCACGTAAACATCAACAATTAGTTTTTTCATTTTACTTTTTTTTGTTGTTGGAATTTACTGTATTTCTATATTAAAAATAGTTAAAAATCATTAAATTCTAGTGTGAAAATATTCGCAATTCTAGGAGCCTCAATTATGATTTCCAGATGAGTTGGGCAACCTATGGAATTTTTATTTGTTAAATTATCATTTGTAAATTGATTAAAATTGTTGATAATCGATAAAAAATACCGTTTCAGATTTGCTCAAATCTCTCAAACAGTATTATTGTTAAACGTTATCTATTCACTGTTATAATGTCAGAAACAGCGAAACCTCATTGGTAATGTGTTTATGAAACGCTCGAGATATAGTGAAAAAGAAACGGAAATTGCAGCAAAATAATCTTGGATTTTATAATAATTTGATGCATCCGAAGCCGCTTTTCTAGATACAAATTGCATTTGTGGATGAGTAATAATTTCGTCTAAAATCCGGTAGTAGTTTAGACAACAAAAGCTGGTTTTCCGGTGGATTTGTTCATTGTGTCATAAAGTATAGTTTTGTAGCAACAGTCGTTTGCTGTAAAAATCGATCTTTTTGTGACAGTTTTTTTAAATATTTGTGTTGCTGTTGAGATGTGTTCGTTCGCTTTGATTGTGGAACATGTGAGTATCTTTATCTGATTTTTTTTTGTTCTAAACGGGATTTGAACCTTCAACACTATCAATTGAGGATCTACCACGGTCTCAATGAATTTTTAAATATTTACTGTGGACGATTTAATCAACGAATTGACGATCTTAGTAATTCATTATAATTGACACATGTTGTTTTACTTAATTTTCGATGGAAATTGTTGAAATTCTGTATGCTGTGTGATTTATTCAAACTGTGATGTGTTTAGCCAATTCTAACAGGAATTGAATTGTTTGCCTAAAAAAATCAGGAATAATTACAAAAATTAGAAGTTCTAATTCTGTTGTGTAACTGCATTTGCAATTTACAGTAAAAAATAAAAGAGTCAACACAATAAAAATCAAAAATTCTGGTTGTAATTAATACGGACTTTAATGAAATTCCAAATATTTTACTTCAATATTATGATTTCCGTAAAAGTTCGGCACAGTTGCGTTAGTAATTTACATGGTTTTTGTTGTGAAACTATTCGAAATGAAAATTGTAAAATGTGCTGCGTAATAACTAGACGTGTAGAAATTTGACCGAAAAGGCAATAACAAATAGATTATTTGATTTTCAAAATGTTCAATGATGTGAATTTTCGATGTAAAATTGGTGGATGCGCCGGGTCAATTCTTAAAATTGTAGTAAATACAACTATTCAAGCGTACTTTTTACAGATGGATTTGAACTTTATTCAACTTAATAAAGAGACTCGTTTCTACTCTCTTTTCCGCTTTGATCAACATTCGAATTTATTCGAAATCTTTTCGATCTTTATTGCTTCAGACTTATTGCAAGTTAGTGTTATAAGTCGAATTGTGCATCCTTCATTTCCGTCTGTATTGTGGTTTCTATTAATATTTCTATACAGTTTTCAACTGTACAACATAATCATCAATTAACTACCTCTGGACCTGGCATCAATATCTATCAATTTTCTAAATCAAAAGAATATTTTTTACACAAAAAAGTACATAAAATTATTGGAGCCAAAGAGTTAAAGCTAATTAACTCAAAAGAGAATATTTCCTTCATTATATTGCATAAGCCTACGTTAGTAGACGCTGATTCGATTCTCACCACGTCTCTCGATTATAATTACAAAGTGTCGCTGTAAATCAATAGAAAACAAAACAATAGGAGTGGCGATAGTATTTAAATTAAGTCAAAACAATAAAAATTCAAAAACTTGTAGATAATTCTGGTCCTCGCTAATACGACGTTTAATGCAATGCTAAATATTTTCCCCAATTTTTACGATTTTCGTAACACTTCGGCATAGTTGAGTTAATAATTTAAATGATTTTTGTTGTAAAACTATTCGAAATGAAAATTGTAAAATGTGCCGCATAATAACCGGAGGTGTAGAAATTTTCTTTGATAGAAAAGCCAGTTACGAATAGATTATGTGACTTCCAAAATGTTCAATAATGAAAATTGTTCAAGCAAAATTGGTGGATGCGCCGGGCCACTTCTTATAATTGTAATAAATACACCTTTTACAGACGAACTTGAACCTTATTCGACTCAATAGAGAGACTCGTTTATACTCTCTTTTCCTCTTTGATCAACAATCAAATTTATTCGAAATTTTTTTAAAGTTTTTAAAGTTTATGTCGCGACAGGGCTACTTGTTGGGCATTTTCGGAGAGCACATAGACGTTTGGCAATAAAAGCGTTAACACTAAGTTGATCCAAAAAAATATTCATTAAAATTTGTACAATAAATACTCTTGCAGATTCCAGCAAATCTCTCAAGTTGTATTGTGAGAAAAACCTCATTTATTTCCTGTTTTTGGGAACCGTGAAAATTTCATTAATATTTTTTTATTTCTGAAGCACCCGAAAGCGAGACTCAAATTGCAATAAAATAATGTGATGCATCAGAAGCTACTTTTCTAGGTACGTAACGCAATTGTCTAACAATCGGCAGGAGTTTAGACAACAAGAGGTGGTTTGTCGGTGGATTTGCTAATTAAAAAGTAAAACACATTTTTGTAGCATCAGTCGCTTTTATAAAATCGATCTTTTCGTGATGCTATTGCGATGTGTTCGTCCAGTTTGATTGTAGAACATGTCAGCAGCTTGTTCTAAAACTATTTTCTTCTCAATCTGAAAATTCCACATGTTTACCGAACTATTATAATTTCTGTAAAAGTTCGACATTGTTGCTTCAGTAATTTACATGACTTTCCTCGTAAAACTTGATTGAAAATGGGACAAATGCTTTGTAATACACGGTCGTATGGCAACTTTATTTGTTAGAAAAATGCAATAACAAATAAATTATTTGATTTTAAAAGTATTCAACGATAAAACTTTGCGATGTAAAATTGGTGGATACGCCGGGTCAGTTCTTATAATTGTAGTCAATGCGCACCTTTTACACACGAATTTCGAATATTATTCGACTCAATAGAGAGACTCGTTTCTACTCTCTTTTCCTCTTTGATCAACAATCAAATTTATTCGAAATCTTTTCGGTCTTAATCGGTCGCAAATTAGTGTTGTAGGTCGAACCTTGCATCCACTATTTTCGTCTGTATTCCGATTTCTATTAATATTTTTATGTCGTTTTCAGGACTGCATCAGCAATATAACATCAAGACCTAACCGCCAACAAATTAAAAATCCAAAAACTTGTAACTCTGGTCCTAATTAATACGAATTTTAATGACATTCCAAATATTTTACCCAATTATTACAATTTCCGTAAAAGTTTGACACAGTTGTACTAGTAATTTACATAATTTTTGTTGTAAAACCATTGGAATTGGAAATTATTGTAAAATGTGCGTAATAACCGGACATACAAGAAATGTATTTGATAGAAAAGGTAATTACAAATAGATTATTTGATTTGCAAAATATTCAATAGTAGAAATTTTCAACGCCAAATTGGTGGATATTCTTATAATCGTAATAAATGCAAATATTCAGTTGCACTTTTCACAGGCAAATTAGAACTCTATCCGACTCTATAAAGATGCTCGTCTCTATTCTCTTTTCCCCTTTAACCAAGCTTCGAATTTATTCGAAATCTTTTCAGTCTGTAATTGCTACAGATTTAATTCTATTGCAAATTAATGTGGCGGGTCGAATCATCAATCATTTTCTTCAGTAATTAGTAGATGATCAACAGTGTGTTAAATTCAATTATTTTACTGCAAAATTGGTGGATGCGCCGGGTCAGTTCTTATGATTGTAGTAAATGTAAATATTTACCTGTTCGGAATTTTATTCGACTCTATAAAGCGACTCGTTTCTATTCTCTTTTCGGCTTTATTCAAGATTCGAATTTATTCGAAATCGTTTCGATCTTTATTTCAGCGACTTGATCTGGTTGCAAATTAGTGTTGGAGTTCAAATAGCGCAGCCATCATTTTTGTCTGTAATTAGTCGATGATGAGCAGTGTATTAAATTCGATACTTCAATCATTTGGTTGTGATTTCTATTAATACTTTTATAGAACGGAAATTTTGGCCAACATCCATTCGAATAGAATACTAGAAATAATAGATAAAATTTGCTTAGAAATGATATGGCAAATGGTTTTGAATTTGACTATGTATACCGTTAATTGCTTGTTCATATAATTGAAGCACTATTTGTCTATGAATATTGAACTTAAACAAAATTTGTTAAAGTCTAGACAAGACGATTCCAGTTGGTTATCTCTTTATACCAAAGATTTTGTGGCAAGGCCGTTCCCAATATTCAATTTTTCCATATTTTTGCTAACAATCAAAACTGCCTGCTTATTGGAAGTGAAAACTTGATAGAATTCTCTCACATTAAGACTTCTATTGGGATTGAAATAAGTAAATCGCAAACACCAAAAGCTGCTGAATGAATAATGGTCAAGTCTTATTGTTCCCAAAAATTCCACAATTTTGTACGAATTTTCAATCAATTGCTACTGTTTTCAACGCTACTAAACGGCTATTTTGGCAAATCAACGCCTAAAATTTGACGCTTTTTACACTTCCAGTACGAAATATGTAATTGATTGGAATCTAAGCTGGATTGTTGTTTCAAGCACCAAGTATTTACGTGCAATTGAAAATTCCCATCAAATTTAACAGTAAAACCCCCAAGTTTGTTGGAAAAGAACGTTTCCGTTTCTTATTAATTGAGATTTTAATGAATTCTTTCACATCATAATTAATTTTTGTGTGTTACAAAATACTATTTTTGTACAATTTAAATTCTTCATCGAAACTAATTGAAAATTCCTAATTTTGTTTGAAGGAGTATTTCCAATACTTGTTTACAGGAATTTGCATCAATTTCTTAGTTAATAGCAGGAACGACACCATCAGGATTAAAAATATCAATTTCGCTGCTCGTACGTAAATGTAAACATAAATGGCGAGTCACAGATGTTATTCATTGAAAGGTTGGATACCGACAAAACAATCAACATTAATCATAACATCTCGATAATTTATATGAATAACTAATTACTAATCAAAATACATGAAAATACCTGTAATTTATCATCGTAAAAAATCTAGATGGTGTTTTTCGTAATTATTACGAAGATTTTTCCACTGGCTGGAAGGTCTTGGCCTCATTTACCTAGTAAGGACATAACAGTGGGATTTTTTGACAAAACCGACAAGAAATGGTACAGAAACTTTAGAAACGCACTGTCAAACTCTCCAATTATCCTTCATTATTGAACCAACAAGTAGCATTAACATGATAAAAAAATTTTCATGATATTATTTGAGAAGAGTTTCTAATTACTGTCTTTAAGTTACTGCAAAACACTCGTTGTTTTCTTTTTTCTACTGAAACATCATGAACACTAAAAGAATATCTATTTTCCTACGATATTTTAAAATATAATCTGCTCGATTCAACAATTTGAAATCAGATCTTTTTGTATTAGTTTAGGACACTATTTTCTTTTCAATAATAAAACTAGGCGTATCCGCTATTTCCATGTCAAAAGTATTATGAGCTTAGATTATTAAAAACTACTTTAGTAAACGATAAAGACTAATGGAGGTGCTTTTTGTTTGAGCCTTCCGAAACTGCAAACTTTTGGGTTTATCGTCAATGATTTTTGCCATGCAACATTATTTAGAAACGTTCAAAGAATTCTATTTAACAAACACCACAAATCCATCGACATCAAAATAACAGCGTACAGTTAAAACTGCTACATTCCGCTTATTTCAAATAGTCTATTAATTAGCGACTCGAATGATGAATACGTTAACCTTTGTACAGCAATACAAATTAACGTTTAGCCAGAATTTAAAAAAAAAACAACAATTTGGTTTTTGGTAAATGTGTTCATTAAGTAGAACTTAATGCTTCCATTTATATAATTTTCCAAACAGTTCGTATAGTTTTTTAACTACATTTAAAAACTCTTCCACCATTAACAACACACATTTATTTCCAAATAAATGAGTTTCTGCCAGTTTCAGTCGAAATTGAATTATGTACTGTAACCAACGAGCAGAAATTGATTGAAAACTGGGATAAAATTGAGAAATTTTCAGGACAGTAACTTGGCGCATCCACTGTTTTTTGAAGTGTTTTTTTAAACCGTATTTCTACAGCTTCTGGTGAAAACGAGTAACTTATTTCCATTCCGATAGAAGAGATAGAATTTATTCAATTTAACACATTGTTGGGTAACATTAATTGACGTTTTTTTGGAATTTCAACCACAAAAAATAAAGATAAAGAAATATTGCAAGAAATATATTTTATTGACAATAAAACCGTTCCTATTGAGGAATAATTAATTTGGCTTCAATTTAACGTTTCTTGTTGTTTTGTTTGTTAACAAGCTAGCTACAAAATAGTGTCCTAAACCAGTGGAAAAATCTTCGTCATAATTACGAAAACCACCATCTAGTTTTTTTTTACGTTAATAAATTACATATATTTTCATGTAATTTGATTAGTAACTAGTTATTCATATAAATTATCGAAATGTTGTGATTAATGTTAATTGAAATTGTTTTGTTGGCAATGATTTTCCTCTAAATTGCCATTTTTAACGGCATCCAACCTCTTCAATGAATAGCAAAAGGAACATCTGCGACTCTCCATTTATGTTTACATTTACGTACTACCAGCGAAATTGCTATTTTTAATCCTGATACTGTCGTTCCTGCTATTAACTAAGAAATTGATGCAAATTCCTGTAAACAAGTATTGGAAATACTCTTTAAAACAAAATTAGGAATTTTCAATTATTTTTCATAAAGAATTTTAATTGTACAAAAATAGTATTTCGTAACACTCAAAAATTAATTATGATGTGAAAGAATTCATTAAAATCTCAATTAATAAGAATCGGAAACGTTCTTTTCCAACAAACTTGGTAGCTTTACTGTTAAATTTGATGGGAATTTTCAATTGCACGTAAATAATTGGTGCTTGAAACAACGATCCAGTCCAGATTCCAATCAATTAAACATTTTGTACTGGATGTGTAAAAAGCGTCAAATTTTAGGCGTTGATTTGCCAAAATAGCCGTTTAGTAGCGTTGAAAACAGCAGCAATTGATTGAAAGTTCGTATAAAATTGTGGAATTTTTGGGAACAATAAGACTTGATCATTTCTATTTCAGCAGTTCCTGGTGATCACGATTTACTTATTTCAATCACAAAAGAAGTTTTAATGTGGGAGAATTCCATCAAGTTTTCACTTCCAATAAACAGGCAGTTTTGATTGTTAGCAAAAATATGGAAAAATTGAATATTGGGAACGGTCTTGCCACAAAATATTTGGTATAAAGAGATAACCAACTTGAATAGTGTTGTCTAGACTTTAACAAATTTTGTTTAAGTTCAATATTCATAGATAAATAATGCCTAAATTATATGAACAAGCAATTAACGATATACATAGTCAAATTCAAAACCATTTGCCATATCATTCCTAAGCAAATTTTATCTATTATTTCTAGTATTCTATTTGTATGGATGTTGGCCAAAATTTCCGTTTAGTCCACTTAAAAGTTGCATAAAAATATTAAAAGAAATCACAACCAAATGATGGAAGTATTGAATTTAGAACACTGCTCATCATCGACTAATTACAGACAAAAATGAAGGCTGCGCTATTTGAACTCCAACACTAATTTGCAACCAGATCAAGTTGCTGAAATAAAGATCGAAACGATTTCGAATAAATTCGAATCTTGAACAAAGCCGAAAATAGAATAGAAACCGGTCTCTTTATTGAGTCGAATAAAATTCTGAACAGGCAAATATTTACATTTACAACGAGCATAAGAACTGGCCCCGCGCATCTACCAATTTTGCAGTAAAATAATTGAATTTAACACACTGTTAATTATCTACTAATTACTGAAGAAAATGATTGATGATTCGAACCGCCACATTAATTTGCAATAGAATTAAGTTTGTAGCAATTACAGACCGAAAAGATTTCGAATAAATTCGAAGCTTGGTTAAAGGGGAAAAGAGAATAGAAACGAGTATCTTTATAGAGTCGAATAGAGTTCTAATTTGCCTGTGAAAAGTGCAACTGAATATTTGCGTTTATTACGATTATAAGAATATCCACCAATTTGGCGTTGAAAATCTCCACTGTTGAATATTTTGCAAATCAAATAATCAAGTCGTTATTGCCTTTTCTATCAAATACATTTCTAGTAGGTCCGGTTATTACGCGACACATTTTACAATAATTTTCAATTCCAATGGTTTTACAACAAAAATTATGTAAATTACTAGTACAACTGTGTCAAACTTTTACGGAAATCGTAATAATTGGGTAAAATATTTGGAATGTCATTAAAATTCGTATTAATTAGGACCAGAATTATAAGTTTCTGGATTTTTAATTTGTTGGCGGTTAGGTCGTGATGTTATATTGCTGATGCAGAGCTGAAAACGGCATAGAAATATTAATGGACATCGAAATACAGACGAATATAGTGGATGCAAGATTCGACCTACAACACTAATTTGCGACCGATAAAGACCGAAAAGATTTCCAATAAATTTGATTGTTGATCAAAGAGGAAAAGAGAGTAGAAACGAGTCTCTCTATTGAGTCGAATAATGTTCAAGTTCGTTTGTAAAAAGTGCAATTATAAGAACTGACCCGGCGCATCCACCAATTTTACATCGAAGGTGTTATCTTTGAATAATTTTAAAGACGAATAATTTATTAGTTATTGCATTTTTCTAACAAATAAAGTTGCCATACGACCGTGTATTACAAAGCATTTGTCCCATTTTCAATCAAGTTTTACGAGGAAAGTCATGTAAATTACTAAAGCAACAATGTCGAACTTTTACAGAAATTATAATAGTTCGGTAAACATGTGGAATTTTCAGAATGAGAAGAAAATAGTTTTAGAACAAGCTGTTGACATGTTCTACAATCAAACTGGACGAACACATCTCAACAGCATCACGAAAAGATTGATTTTATAAAAGCGACTGATGCTACAAAAATGTGTTTTACTTCTTAATTACCACCGACAAACCACCTCTTGTTGTCTAAACTCCTGCCGATTGTTAGACAAATGCGTTACGTACCTAGAAAAGTAGCTTCTGATGCATCACATTATTTTATTGCAATTTGAGTCTCGCTTTCGGGTGCTTCATAAATAAAAAAATTATTAATGAAATTTTCACGGTTCCTGACATAAACAGGAAATAAATGAGGTTTTTCTCACAATACAACTTGAGAGATTTGCAAAAATCTGCAAGGGTATTTTATGTACAAATTTTAATGAATATTTTTTTGGATCAACTTAGTGTTAACGTTTTTATTGCCAAACGTCTCCGGAAATGCCCAACAAATAGCCCTGTCGCGATATAAACTTTCCATCACATGCAAAATTAGAGTTAATATGTTTATCGCCAACTTGTGTGCAATATACGGGTGTGGTATTTGATCTAAACATAATAAAGACAATCGAGAACAAGTGTCTCTATCGAATTGTTGGAAAAATTGGGAAATCGCAAAAAGTAGGAACGAGTTGTAGTGATACCGCACCTGGTCGATTTGCCGTTACTGTATATATGTAAAATTTGTTCAATTCGTACAGTACGACTTCTCTAGTTTAATTAATAAGAAAAAATCCATATTAGACTAATTGCTTTATAAATCGCACCAAATTGAATTTCTAATAATGGAATTATATTGTAAATTGATAGAATGAATAGACACAAATTGTGTGATTCAATATTAATTAAATATTTCAGCAAAACGGACGTATTCTTCAATTTGTCTCTATAAATTTACAAAAATAACAAACAAATATTGGATAAAAAAATAGACAGTTTTTGCTATAAATTTCAAGTCTCAGATTTTCTGTAGATTAATATGCAATTGTGTGTGTGTGTGTGTGTGTGCGGTATTTTGTATAACAGAGCGGTTTGGAATAGAGCCAAAGTGTCCTTCAGTAATACAACTACTACACTCGCTTTGAATTTCCACCAAAACTAATTCACTATTTTGTAGTTTCGGTTTTCTGTCAACTCGCATTAGTGTATATGAAAAAATTCCTGAAACTAATCCAACTATTTAGTTAAACATCTGGAATTGTAATACAATTATTTTATGTTATTTTTAAGAATAAAAACATCTAATTTCAGCAGCCTCCAACATTCCTATGTCAGTCTATATGTTGTTTTTATTATAATCTGTCTTTGTCTCGTTCCAATTAAATGAGCAGAGAACAAACACAGGGTATAGACACAACAAACGCTGACGCAGACAGTTGCAAATAAGATAACACCTCAAGGTCGGTCGGTTCAAGTCAAGGGCGCACACAATGAATATTGACAGCAGCAGATTCATATATATTATAACATGGGAAATGCTGATTCATCTTTTCTCGGACAATAAGCGCGGTTACCATTTCTTGCCGGTCACGTTTATTAGTAGTGATCGGTAGTTTATTGTAGCCGATAGCGTCATACATAATTCCAGTATTGCCAGATTTAGTGAAAATTCAGTAGACTTAATGATTTAAATTTCATGTAATGATTTAACAAAAAATCTTTTTCTAGAATGTTAAGTGTTTTTGTATAAATCAAGTAGCAATTTGTAGAATTTCCTTCTTCTATGTTGCATCCAGTTGAATCTATTAACTTTCTAGAAATTATTAGATTTTGATCTGGCAACACTGCTTAACTCTGCTGTTTATGATTTAAATAATGTGTCGTCACATGATTTTCTTCTCATAAAGTTTCTGTTTACCCCATCTCGTTACAGATTGTTTTTGTTGTGTAGATACAGAGCCGTACTTATCCATATAATGCATCAATAGTAATATTTTCGCTTCAAATTCAATAAATTGAAGGATTTCTTTATTTTTTGGTGACACCACAATTGGACGCCACTGTACACAGAACGCTTTGTCTAAAATTTATGACTTTTTTCAGTTTGAAAACGCTGGATGAAGTCGCCTACGTAGACTTTTGTTGTGTTCACATGTTGTTGTTATCGGCGCTTCCAGTAATAGGCGTTCGTTGTGTCTGCACCCATAGAGACAAAACTATGTCGAGCAAAGATTGAACAAAAGGAAGCCACATGTGCGCCAAGTTCCTCATAAACTTCATCGTCTGGTAGTTGAAATGTTCACAAAACCGTGTAGTGTTACGCTAATCTATAATGGCTGCAATTTTCAACGAAACTACCGAAACGATTCTGTGCTTAAAAATGCTACAAATTTTTTAATTAATTCTATTCACATATCAGTTGAGATTTATTTATTTTCTCTCGTCTAAATGACAAGTCGTTAAGGGTTGCTTTTTACCGTTTTGTTGTTACGTATATATGCCACATAAATTTTTAGTGTCATTTGTAAAAGTGTCCATATAATTCGTTGAATTTCAGGGGTGTTTTATATTTATAAATAAAATCCCACCCCTGCACATGAAATGAGGAAGGGGGTGTATTTTGATATAGGTATCTATGTTGTAATAGCGCGTTATCACAAATCATTCAAACATAAATGAAACGGGGACGGTTGGCTTCGTGGGGCCAGTTATGAAGGTTTTCGGGGGTGGCTGCCGATATCGTAAATTTACACACACACAATGATGGTTATCGGTGACCGCAACAAACATAACGTCAATATTGTTAAGACAATAAACGGCAGCTGCAGCAACAGGAACTGGTTGGTGGCGGAAGAGGGAGAGAGAGAGGTGGTTAGAAGGCGGATGGATGTAGGGCGACAGTAGTGAGAGTCTTCAACTTGAATGCTGCGGTTTATTCTGGCTTAAAGCATTTTTCCTGGCGGCTTTTAAGAGATGGTTGCAATGCCATTAGGATCAATATGGATTTTTTCTATTTTGCGTCAATAATAGCGCTATTTTTAAACTTGCTACTGTATCGAAATGAGCTCATTTCAATACTAGTGCTGTAATGAAAAATGTAGTAATTTTTTTTCTCCAACGTTGGTATTGACAGTTGTCAATGTCAAAAATCGTAAACAAAATCAACAAAATACATAGTAATTTTTGGTAACATATACAACCACTAATACATCAATAAAAAAAAAACAATGTTCAATTGTTTTATCAGTAACACCAACTCCCACCAATTTCCCTAAATATCAATTTTTTTTTGTAAAAAAGGGCACAAAATAGGCAAAATAGAAAAAATAGTATAAAAAACTCGTGTCAGAAGTCGACAATTATTGCACGAATCCAAGTTTAAGGACAAGTTTTTTAATATACTATTAGAATAGCTCATATTATACAAATATCGTGCTATATAAGGGTTTTCGCACAAATATTTGAGATGTAAGTATGCCTTTGACAGCACGATTGTATTTTTATTATATTGATTCTTGTAAGAATTTCGATTATTTTTTAAACTAATGGATATTGAGAATCGAAATCGTAAAGACTCATTCAACACGGTCTCATAAAACAAGCGTGTTCTATTAAGAATATATCAATTCAAATATGAATAAAGTTAAACGCGGATGTCTAATTTAACACGAATAAGACGTATCAATATTAAAAACATATTCCCACTTAACACGAATTCACTCAGAAGTAGACCGCATTTTAAAGAGTCTCGTAGTATTTTAAATTCATAAATAATCAGAAGAATACATTAAGAATGGGTATTACCTCGCTTAGCATTTTTTTTGTGGTATGAGTCGACTTTTAAGTCCTGTTCAACAAGAAATCGCGTTAATATACATCTAATCTAACAAGAATACGAATAACACGATTCCATATAACATTAAACGTGCATTATATAGCCATATTAGTTTCACGCCGTGTTGTAAAATGCATGATATAATGTTCAATTGTTAAATACTGAAATTATAAAATATTATTGAGTCTCATCCATACTCGTCTAATACGAATTCAGTGGACGTATATTTCGTGTTAAAATACTCTTGCACTAAATTTTTGAAGCCGAAGAATAGTGAGAAACAAGGTCGAAACGACTCACTTAACACGATTTTATAGAATAAGTGTACTGTGCTTTAAGGAATCTACCATTACAAACGAATCCGGAAAAACATCATTAAGACGAAATAAAGAATAAGGCTAATTCAACACGTGCACTGGCTTAGAATCATATAACACTGATCGTGCAATATAAAGATCTATGTAGAATATTAAACTTATAAATAATGGTAAGAAATATTGAAGACACATTCCAGAATGTATTCGAAACGAGTGAATCTACTTTTGAAATTATTGAGTCTCGTATAACACGAGTTTTGTACAATGTTAAAGCGATTTTAATTGATAAATAGTGAAAAGTCTCATTTAACACGATTTCATAAACTAGGATAGTTTCAAAATTCGAAATGCGTTTCTAAGTAGATTTCTGTTCATCTATCACGGTTGAATTCGCACAAAACTATGCCGTGTTATAAAGTGTCTTATATTATTTTGTATTAGTTTAATAAGATACTTGTACTTTTTGTGGAGGTGAATGTAGAACCAAAGGGCTCGTACAACATGAAATGACTTGTTTTCTTTTTTAAATCCATGAGAATCGACGATTATTGTAATTAATGTATCAAGGGCGTTATGAGGCAAACAAGGCCATAAGCAAAAGAAGCAATTTAACTTTAATTTTTGTTTTTTAAAATGTTTCTTTGACATCTGAAAAATTGAGGTTATGATCACATTTGTAATGACTGCAAAAAAATTGTTTATCATAGCAACGCGCCTTAGCGGGCTATTATTTTTCATAACGCCATCGCAACGCCATAATTGCCCGTAGTCAGGTAAACAACTATATAATATACACGTGTGACATAAAAAAAAATAGGATCGGTTGACACGTATTTCATTTTAAAATAACTACACTCTAAAATCCCCGGTTTCTATATTTTATTCATTATTTATTTCCCCATTTGCGGATTGATAAATTATTGCGTATTCTCCATTTTTCCCCAATCTATCAATATTTCAGTGGCATCGTTTTTAATAAACTGACTTCGCAACATGTAGCCGTAATAAATCACTAGAGGTGTTGTTGTGTAGCCCCCCGCCTCCCTCCATAAACATCCAACCCCATTTTCAGGCTAATTAAAAGTCGAGACCCAAAAGCGTGTCTTGAAATTTAAAATTGCCCTTTCAACACACGGTGTACTTCAAATAAATACAATTGAAAGACGATCCCATGAGAGCGATAAATAAAAATAAGGGCACAATCGAAATTTCAACGATAATTAACGATATTCCGATTGGTAATTGCATCGAAATATCGGGGTGTTGTATGATCGAAATTCAATTAAATCAACAATTACCGTGTTTCCATCAAATCAGCCTATTAAAAGCCAAATTCGATTGGATTGTGCCATCAATAATGACCGCAAATAATCCATTTGCAATCGGATGAAAATTGAAAATTTCCCCCGCATAGAAATCCCGGCGCATCCATCATTTTTCACAGCGCATCACGACTTGTCAAAAATCATGTCAAAATTTAGTCGAAAATCAATCAAAATTTCCCACAGTCAAATTGACAAAGATGAGCGCCAGCCCATCGACCAGCAGCAGTATATTGATGGTCGGTCCGAATTTCCGTGTCGATCGTAAAATCGGCAGTGGTAGTTTTGGTGATATTTATTTAGGTAGAAATTTGAATACCGGTGAACAGATAGCGATCAAATTGGAACCGATGAAAACGAAAACACCACAATTACATCTCGAATATCGATTCTATCGTATTTTAGGGCAAGCTGAAGGTATACCACGCGTATACCATTTGGGCGCCTGTGGTGGCTGTTATAATGCAATGGTGATGGAATTTTTGGGTCCCAGTTTGGAGGATTTATTTCAATTGTGCAATCGACGATTCACATTGAAAACCGTTCTAATGATTGCCGATCAATTATTGAAACGTATCGAATACGTCCATAATAAACGTATAGTGTACCGTGATATTAAACCGGAGAATTTCTTAATTGGTCGCCGACGGACGAAGAAAGAACGCATCATCTACATCATCGATTTCGGTTTAGCTGAAGAGTATATGGATAAAGATACGGGTCAACATATACCGTATAAGGAGCACAAATCGGTGACTGGTACACCGCGTTATATGAGTATCAATACGCATTTAGGACGTGAACAATCCCGGCGTGACGATCTCGAATCGTTAGGTTATATGTTTTTGTATTTTTTGCGCGGCTCGCTGCCATGGCAAGGCTTGAAGACGGCAACACCGAAAGAACGGCATATGAAGATCGGCGAAATCAAACGGAACACACCGATTGAGACGTTATGCGATGAACAACCGACGGAAATGGTGACTTATCTGCAATACGTGCGACATTTGGATTTTTTCGAAACACCAAATTACGAGTATTTAAGAGGTTTATTTAGGAATTTATTTGAGGAGCGTGGATATGTTGATAATGGTGCGTTCGATTGGATTGGTAAACGTTCTTTATAGAAAATGTTTTCATGTAAAATACAAAATTGATTTGTAGATAATGGAAGTATGTCGACGAGTGAAAAAGATGATACATCGTGACGTTGAAACAAATTCTTGTCGAAATATAAGATTTTAAACGTTTATTGTTAAGAATTAATTGAAATATATTAAGATCTAAAGCAAATTCGAGCTTGTGAGGGTGATGTGTGTGTAATAGTTTAAATTGAAAGATAGTCGCGATTGAGAAGAGTCGCGGGTTCGATACTGAGTGCAACACTTTTTTGTCCACGATAATTGCATGCAAAATTTGATGTATCTTAATATTGTTGTTAGTCTAATAAATTTGGGGAATCTGTAATGCTGGCACACTCTGATTGTATGCACGATATTCGAGTGAATCTGTGGAATTAAACTTGTACCAACCGAAGGATGGAAGCCTAAATACAAATCTACCCTTTAAACCATAATAACAACCCTGTATTCATATGTGCTGCTGTTTAGTAGATAATTTGATAAATTAATGTAATGTTTTTTCAATTTTATAGCGTTTTGTTTTTAATGGAACGGGATGTAGTAAAAGGGATAATCAAAAATTACTTCAAATCGTTAAGCGCTTAATTTCCATCGGTCAAATCATTTCGCTTGATATCTGAAAGTTTGTGGGATTCTGGCTACAGATTTGATAACAAAAATGTGCCTTGTAGCTTAGCAGATTTTTTTCCCGCAATTTGGCTTGCTATTGATGAGAACAGATATTTTAAAAGTTGTGTAGAGTTTTTAGACAAATACAAACAGCTCCCGGGAGGAGAAGAAGAAGAAGAAACAAACGAAGAACTAATGAACTCGAGAGATAAATTTTAGAATAATGCATCTGGGCAACTTTGAGAAATTGTTTAGGAACTACAAAAGGTACGAAATCGACAGGTCCAGGAACAACTACAAGAAGAAAAAGTTGATAATGAAGAAGAAAAGGAAGGAGAAAAAAATACAATGAAGAAGAAAAAAAGAACAATAAGGAGTAGAGGAGTAAGAAGAATCAATAACTGCGCTAAATCATTAGAACTTATTTGCATTAACTCTAAAACTTAAGAATCAAGAAGTCTACAAGTGGCAGGAGAAGAAAATAAGAGAAGTAGAAGGAGGAAGAAGGAAATCGGCACAAGAGCAAAATTTAGAAAACTACGCAAATTAGAAGCAATCCGTTTTAACTACTTTTTTTTCGTAATTTGGTTTGCTAATTTCTAATTTCCAAGGCAGCCAATACCTTTCTCTCTATGCCTCAATCAAGTTCTGGTGCAGAAAAATTAGGCAAAGACACAGCTAGAAATAATGATCTCCAGTGAAAGGGTTAAACAGCTGCCGGGAGAAGATGAAGAAGAAACAAACAATTAATGAACTCGAGAGATAAATTGATGCTCAATTTTTGAATAATGCATCTGGGCAAGTTTGGAAAATATTTTCGGAATTACAAAAGGTACGAAATCGATAGGTTCAGGAAGAATTACAAGAAGAAAGAGATAATGATGATGAAGAAGGAAAGAAAGAATAAAAAAATATAATAAAGTAGGAAGAAGCACAATAAGGAATAGAGGAGTAAGAAGAATCAATAACTGCATTTAATCATTAGAGCTTATCTGCATTAACTCTAAAACTTAAGACACAGGAAGTCTACAAGTGGCAGAAGAAGAAAATAAGAGAAGTAGAAGGAGGAAGAGAAGAGAAAGGTGATATGAGGAAGAAGGAAATCGGCACAAGAGCAAAATTTAGAAAACTAGGCAACAATTCGATTTAAGTACTTTTTTTTTGTCGATACTGGCTACGATTGAAAGCCAATTTGCAGTACAACTGAACATTTCCTATTGTTCTAATTATTATCATACGATAACAACATAGGTTTCATCTGTACCGCCACCCCTTTTGATGGTGGTATTCGTGATATTTAGCAAACAGAGAATTGTGGAATTTCAGTTGTACCAACCGGTGGATGGATACCCAAATACAAATCTACCCTTCAATATAAAACCATAATAACAACCCTGTATTCATATGTGCTGCTGTTTAGTAGAGAATTCGATAAACGAATGTTTTTTTTTTAATTTTATAGCGTTTTGTTAGAGGCCCCTTTTGATTGGCAGCTTGATATATGAAGATTTGTGGGATTCTAGTTACGGATTTGAAAACAAAAAGGTGCTTTGTAGCTTAGCAGATTTTTTCCGTAATTTGCTTTGATATTTTCCTATTTCCAAGGAAGCCAACACCTTTTTCTCTAAGCCTCAATCAAGTTCTGGTGCAGAAAAATTAGGCAAAAACAGCAACAGAATTAATGACCTCCTAAGTGATAGAGTTAAACAGCTCCCGGGAGAAGAAGAAGAAGAAACAAACAATTAATGAACTCGAGAGATAAATTGATGGTCGATTTTAGAATAATGCATCCGGGCATGTTTGTAAAATATTTTCGGAGTTACAAAAGGTACGAAATCGACAGGTTCAGGAACAGTTACAAGTAGAGAAAAAAGCAGGAGAAAAAGAGGAAGAAGAACAACAAGGAGTAGAGGAGTCAGAAAAATCAATAACTACCTTAAAGCATTAGAACTTATTTGCATTAACTCTAAAACTTAAGGGAAGTAGAAAGAGGAAGATAAGAGAAACGTGATAAGAGGAAAAGGAAAATTATAAGGAAATCTAGAAAACTACGCAAATTCGAAACGATCCGATTTAAGTACATTTTTTTGTCGATACTACGATTGAAAGCCAATTTTCAGCACAACTGAACATTTCCTATTGTTCTAATTATTATCATATGATAACAACGTAGATATTAAATGGTTTAATCTGTGTACCGCCACCCCTTTTGATGGTGGTATTCGTGATATTTAGCAAACATAGAATTGTGGAATTTCACTTGTACCAAGCGGTGATTGTAGCGTGCGAATACAAACATAATGCGCTTCACCACTCTCTCTCTCCTGAAAACAGGAAACACTCCCCTCATATCATAAATAAATAGATTAATCCGATAAAGAAACCCAACATTTCTTTGTAATTTAAGCAAAAGAAAAACTCGGAAAACTTTTAATTAATTTCCCGATTTATTCTGCATTTATTCTGCAAAGAAACGCTATATTTTTGTAATCTGTATAAAAACGCTGGAAATTCAATCGATTACAATTTTCGAAATAGCAATAACTGTGTGTTTTTGTTGTAGGATTGTCTGTCACTTGTTTTTTTTGTAATAGCCAAAATCCATCCACGTCAGCGCTAAATATTGAAATTTATCTCTATACGCAGGTCGTTATCAGTATTCCCGACTAATTTTTCATTTTAAATCGTTTTAGTCGATATCAAAATACAAACTCCCACATACCCACACACACACAAAAACATTAAATCAATCCAGTTTTTATCGAATTTTTGCATGAATAAAACATAATTACACCATTATCATAATTTTTTTCGGCTGTTATTGCCGCCGCGTACCGGTGACATAATGATGCGCCAAGAGACACCGGAAAAAATCAAGAAATCGCAAATATGATGATCAGCGTTTTGGCAATGGAGCAAAAAGAGATCATTAGACTGACTAGATCGATCAGGAAATAGGTGGGAAAGATAATCGACACGAACATTAAGACGCAATTGGAATTGTTCGGTTGTGCTAACTTTGTTCAACAAGAAGAAACAACGAATTATACATGATGGAAAAGGATGGGATTTAGAATTTTTGTTGTGGTAATGGTGATGTGATGACCATAAAATATTGATTCTAAATACGCTGCAATTAAAGATGATCGAGCTTAAATATTGTAAGACAATAAAATTGTAGTTTTTGCCTACTTGGAGTCGCTTCGGCTCCAATTTTGCGGCACAAAACGTAATAATTCCCATAACAAAACCATTTGATTCCAATCCAATTTAGATTCCACGAATTGCCGACAATTTATTGACTCTCCGATTCTCCATATGAGGATTCTTCTCTCTTATCGTACGACATTTGAATAGGCTCGGGAAATTTTCAGTTTCACTACATTCTGCGTATAACATGTCGACCCAACATTTCCGCCTGAAGCGAATTATTTCATTCAACAGATCGAGATGACAAACGAAATAATAAAAAATAAAACAAAGAAACCCAAAGAAATAAAGATAGGAATCATCGGTGTGTTGGATAATAAAATGCTCCAAAAAATCGTACAAAAACAAGTCAAGCGACTGTCTCAATTATTCTCAAAACGCGTCGATAAGGGAAGTTTGCTAGGGGATGAAATCTTTCGTAAAGTTTCCGATGTGTTTATTTATTGAAAGCGTATAATACCTTAGCATAAGCTGGAGCTCAAACAAGATTCCAAGTCGACAAACAAATTAACATCGAAACAATGTTAAACAGTTTCGACTTGGGCACATCCATCAAATTAGACACATTGAAAACTTTCTCTTCAAATAGATGGCGAAATGCAAACAAGGAAACAATAACCGTTCGTTGGTCGGGATAGAACTAACAAATTGGAAGAAAAATCAAGAATTTCGTAAAAGTTGTTGACATCGGTATTTTGTGATTGATTGATGTTTTGTTATTATTTCTCACTTTCAATTCATTGATAAATATCCACAATCATCTAGAAATCTATCTCTTTCTATAACATTGTTGAATTGTGGTGGATTATTTATTACACTTTCTGTATGTTACACTTGACGATTATACGGTAATTACCGCATTTAGAGGAAATCCTGTAGATTTCGACCGTAAATGGGATTTCCACTAAAGGTGCTCACAATGATGACGATAATAATAATGATTGTAACTTTTCCAATGTTAATTTGAAACAATTAAATTTAATTACCAATCATTTATCATCATATTTAGTCGTAGACGATTTTTGACATTAATTAATATTATTGATCGACGAGATGATTTTTTTTTAAAAGTTCAATACTCAAATCTTGCCATTTTGTTGGAATTATTTCTCATTAATCATCTTTAAATGCTGACTGCTTTTGCTCGATTCTCCGGTGCCCCAGAATGTTATTCATTGTAATAAATGTTGACAGTTGAATCCGAAATTAAATAAAACTAAAATGGGTAGAACAGGAAAGTGTTGCAAAGTGACGAGTAAACTAGCTTTACAACCGTATTGTATTTCTTAGGAAGGGTGAAATTGATAAATTTCGTTAGAATGAAGAATATTTCAGAGATAAAACGTGAGATTTGGGTTCGACAGTCACGAGGTTCCCAAAACAGTAAGTTCATGCGCAAACGATAAAAGGGCCGTTTCAGCCCAGTGCGGCTTATCCATTTATACCAAGAGACTGGATTAAGAAAAAAAGAGAAGAAGAAGAAAAATGTGATGCACAATAAAGGAGAAAGACGGGAAGGCACAAAAAGAAGGAGAACGAGCAGGAGAAAAAGAAAAGGAAGATTAGAACAAGAAGACAATGAAAGGGACGAAGAATGAGACAAGGAAGAAGTATTGATTATGGAGATGAAGGAAGAAGAGGAGACTAATGAGAAGAAAAAGAAGGCGATGAATATGAAGGACAAAAATCTGTTTTATGCAACATTCAGAAGGAAGGGAAGACGAATGAAGAGAAGACAAAGTTCAAGAACAAGAGACGGAAGAAAAGGAAGAGGGGGAGCATAAGAAGAACAAAAAGTTGAAGAGGAGGAGGAGAAGAAGAATAACAAATACGTTAAGAACAAGAAGAAGAGAAGGAGAAAGAGGAAGAAGAAAAACGATAAAAATAACAAGAATTGATTTTATTCAATACAGAGAGAGGAGGATGGGAGGGAATAGAATGAGGCAGAGAACTGAGAAGGAGGAGAAGAAGGAAGAAAAGACCAAAAAGAATTAAGAAGAAGAAGAAAACCTAAACAAAAACGAGGATTGGGAAAAGGAAGAAGAATGGATTTTATTCAAGCCAAGCAAACACCCAAAACTATGGGGGAAGGCTAGAAAGGAGAAATAATAAAAACAAAAGGCAAAGAACAAATAGTTAAAGAATAAAAACCTTAACAACTAGGAAATGAGGAAAAAGAGAGAAACAAATAAGGAGAAGGAGAAGGAGGACAAAAACTATGCAATCACAATATCTTGATCTGTATCTTCCGATACAATCAAACTTTCAATTGGTATCATTTTAGATAAACCAACCAAAAATAGTGAACAAAATGAAGATGATTACTGGCACAGAATACACTTTAATATTATCTTTCTGTGCAATCAAGAGTGCGCTGATCAACAACTATAATTCAACCGTGTGTTGAGAACAAAACCAACACTATCGATTCTTGTCACGTCAACATCCGGTACATCTATCAAACACTGAATTAGAAGATATAGATGAAGATGTTCTCTCTCAGCTCTCAACCAATCAAATTATCGATTATAAGTGAGTATATTTGAATCGTGGCGGTAACATGGTATTATTATGATGGATGGTTTGATAAAAATTACCATCTCTATTGAGCATATATCTACATGTTCAATTGTGAATGTCTGTTGAATATCGAATTAGTTGGTACATAAAGATCACGATCTTTGTGCCACGATTTTCTACTCTTAAATTTGAGCAACATTACGAGCCGCGTGCGAACAACGAACGTGACTAGTGATCTAAATGTCGATATTAGCGTTGTTAATTTTTCTTTTTCAGTGTACTGTTTGTCAATCGAATCGAAATGCAGTTGATGGTAGTTAACTGGAAATTGATGAAGAGGTTTTTTTTGTTGATTTAATTTTGAAACAACAAACGACGGCCTTAAGACATACGATTTGTAAATTAAATACCAGCTGGATCGATTTCGTTGATTAAATCTATCGTTTGATAGATTTCGCAAAAAGAAATGATTGTTTTTGCTATTCATCTCCCGAATATCTCATGATTGAAGTAAATTTGATAATACAATGATAGAGTATGGCAAATATGGTTGAAAGTTGTCTAAACTATTGATTCCAGAGTTATTACAACTGTCTACCGGATATCGAATTAAATTACGTGATATGGACATGATTTTTAACAATTCTTTTTTGAAGATAAATCTTAAGAAATCCACGGTTTATTAATGGATAAAGATGGGGATTGATTCGTGGAATTTAGCCCCTTGAATTTGAACAATATTAAGAGCGAAACGTGACCAATCAACTCGGTTCTGTATTAAACATTGTTACGAGTTTTGTTCAAGGAGAATGAAGAGCAACCAGTTGTAATTCAGTTGAAATTAATGAATGAATCGTTGCTTTATTAAATAAATTCAACTTGATTTCCGGATGATATCGTACAAGAAGAGATGACGACCTCGGAAATGAAATTCGGAACAAGCTTTTGCAGGCTTATAATACACCTTTAAGTTAGCAACATATTAAAAAACTAAAGCGCAATAATAGCAAACCAATCTGTAAGAAAAAGCGTTTAAAGTTTTTTTTGCGTCCATTTAGTATTATTCGCTTAATTGTGACTTGAATTAGCTCAAGTGGTTGCGTTATTGTATCGCGCTCAAAAGTACAGGGTTCAATCCTCATGTGGAGAATTTTTCTTTTATTTGTCGAAATAACTTTTTTTTATTTTGTTTTACTTTATAAATTGAAGAACTCAAAAATTTATTGTTTTTTATTTCTTTATTTATTTATGCTTCACTGAAAAGTAAACTACACGAAGTGGAAACTTTCAGTTTTAATCATTTTAGGTACATAGGTAGAGGAAACGATTCTAAGGGATGCTAATTTTTTCATTCGTGCCCATACTCAAGATTAAGGGAGAAAATGGGGGTTGAAGTTCGCCCTGCAAAATTAGTTTTTCCAACATATCTCCAAAGTGGCTCATTATTTCTCAACGATTTAAACGATAAAACACATCCCCTAATTTTCCGTAAAAGTTAACCAAAGGATAGCAAATTATACATCATTTGAAAGTGCCTTTAATATTATTGAGCATAAGTGGCAAATTAACATTTTGTGACAGTAAGTCGTCCCATAATTCAACCCTTCGTAAGCATTACACCCTCAATTATTGAAAATATCAAAAAGTGCAAAAACTGATAAGTTTTATTTTTAAATTTGCTACCTGCACACAAAATATGATCTTGATAAGCTTAATTATCGGGCGGAAAAAGGGTGAAAAGCCTAAAAAAATGCATATTATTGATTATAGCTCCAACCCCAAGTCAGATATTCAAAAACCGGTTTTCACCTTTTGATAGCCCCTGAAAGCGACTATCATTCGATTTTTAAATCGTTGAAAAATAATTACCCTTTTGGAGATACAGTCGCGATCAAAAAAATTTGGACGTCGAGGACATCTAATTGTCAGTTGGTGTAGGACAGCCTTTAATATTTTATATTCAAAAAGTCATTAATTTTGACACTTAGAACGTTAATAATCACAGTAATGCTTGGCCCAGATTAAACATTTTTAAACGTCGAAAAAAACGCCGTCCAAAATTTTTTGATTGCGACTGTATGTTGGAAAAACTAATTTTGCGGGTGAATTTCAACTCCCATTTTCTCCCTTAAACTTAGAATCGTTTCCTCTGCCTATGCACCAAAAATCATGAAAATCGAGAGTTTCCAATTAGAGCGTACGACAAATCGCATTACGTAGAAGCAAAAAACGGTATTTACCTGCAATTAATTTGTAATTAAAGAATCGATTTGTTTGCAATTAAATGATTCAAATTACCCCCTTTTTCTTTGTTTTTTTTCAACGATTTTTAACGCTACGAATGCACTTTGTTGAAATTATCGATTAAAAACGAACGTATATTTTTGTTAAACGTTGCAAAAATGGTGGATGCGCACCGCCACCGGTTGACAATCAATTTTTCAGTTGATAATCCCGGAATTATCACACAACATGACACTAATCCAACTAAATCAATCATTTCGAAAACTGGACAATTTAACATTTTGATGGTAATCGGTGTCGCGCGCAAATGACATTGTCGCTTGATCAAATTTCACAATCAATCTCCATCAGTGTCATTAATTATTTCTACTATTACAGGGCAAATTTAATGTTTGCTATTATCAATTATATTGGCAAAAAACCAAAAAGTCAAAATTTCATTTGATTTATATCGAAAAAAAAAATAGACAAATACAGATAGTGTCAGTTGTATTTGAATGCCATAACGGCCGGATTTGTATGTATGAATGATGGTCGTCCAAGTAATCCGATTTCCGTCCGGATTTCTATTTGAAACTTGTTCGAAATCCCCTAATAGAATTCAGGTGTTGGTGCAACGTACCATCTGTTGGACTGTTAACCTATCTAAAATCGAAGCGAAACAATTAACTCAAGTTTCTAAATTTAGAAAATCGCCTGTTGTCTTTCCCACAACACGAAATCGAATTCAACGTACACGATATATGTGAAGTGTAATTATTGTTGGTTTCTTTTCGTTCAAGAGAAGAAGAAAAAAACACTCTAAAACATATCAGAATGTAATCCAAGATATGTCGAGTATATACCGGATATCCGGTGACACTGTAATTTCCTCAACTGTCATAATGTATCTATATTACGTTGGACGGTAGCTTGTTGATGGGGGCGGCTTAAGCGACTGGATAGACACACAACTGTGAAAGGTGAGACACTCTCACTTTTTGAACGGTGAAATAATATATCAAAAATCGTGTGACGCATTGCAGTATTTTTTTTCAAACCATTTCAACGACCGGCTGTTGCGACAACAATAACCAAAATAAATATCAATCAAATCGAGTAGAATTCAATGAATTTAAAGAGACAGTCGATATTTTATCCGGATTACAATGATTGAAAGACAGAAGAGTGGCGAGCGGTCTGTATGGTTTGTTGTTGTTGTTGTTCTAAGTTGATAACACAAGTGGCTTAAAGTATACGTAGCCTGTGTTTTGTGAGAGACGAAATGATAAATTATCGAAGTGATACGAGTTGAATGCACAGTTATTACAACATAAGTGTTGGGATTAAGCCGGCTGTGAAACGTACAATAGAAGCAACTGGTTATCTGCTAATCCAACAACTGTCACATGTTAGAATTCATTTATTGGGCTACACTAATCGATAGATGGTGGGTGGATTGTCGACAAGACGACACCTTATTTGCATCTACACGCCATTCACTTGGAGTTACAGTTAAATTGATTAACGTTTTGGTCTCGTATTATTATTTGCCAAATGAAATGCATCTGGAAACTTCGCCCAATCGGCTCGATCTATCGGGAGAATTTATTCCAAATTAATAAGAGAAAAAAGCTGAGGCTTGAGTAATAAGAATTCAACTTAGGGGAGAATATCGGGAGGTTCTTATCCTACTTATTGATCTTACAAGAGTAATCCTATTATTTTGTGGAAATTGAGGAGGCATTGAACGTCTTCTTTTGCCTGATCTTAGAAACTGGATCGTTGAAAAAATTCAGACGAGCTATTCGGAGAACCGCAGGAGAGGATTGCTGAGCAAGATTCAAGCATTCGCCCACAGGTCACCCATCAAATCGTTGCCCTCCTACAGAAACAACTACCATCGATTTCCTAAGTTGGAAGAAGATTTTTGCTGGAAGCGGATTGAGTTGCAACGATAAGGTGAAAAATGGAAAATCGCGTAATAAAACCAAAAGAGCTTCCGTATATCACGTGACTTACGTTAACAGTACACTTGATTCGATTCTCTCCCATTTTCTCGATTACAATGACAAAACAACAAGAGTTTACAATAATACTTGAATTTTTACAATTTTTGTCGAATTTTCTTTGTGACTAACAATTTTTCTACAGGCAGTTTGATAATAAATGTGTTAAATAATTTATTTCAAATTTCTTCAAATCTCTCCAACTGTATGACGGGTAAAACCTCATTTATTATTAATGTCAAAAAAACGGTGACAACTCATTGACAATTTATGTATGAAACGGAAATTGCAATGAAATAATATTTGATTTGATGCATCAGACCGGCTTTTCAAGGTACAAATCGCATTTGTAAATGAGTAGTGATTTGGTCGAAAACTCGACAGGAGTTTAGGCAACAAAAACTGGATTTCCGGTGGATTTGTTCATTGTGTCATAAAGCACAGTTTGGAAGTAACAGTCGCTTTTGTAAAAATCGATCTTTTTGTGACATTTTTTTAAAAATATTTGTGTTGCTGTTAAGATGTGTTCGTTCGCTTTGATTGTGGAACATGTGAGTATCTTTATCTGATTTTTTTTTGTTCTAAACGGGATTTGAACCTTCAACACTATCAATTGAGGATCTACAACGGTCTCAATGAATTTTTAAATATTTAGTGTCGACGATTTAATCAACGAATTGACGATCTTAGTAATTCATTACAATTGACTCAGGCTGTGTTTCTTAATTTTTGATGAAAATTGTTGAAATTCTGTATGCTGCATGATTTATTTAAACTGTGATGTGTGTATCAAATCAACAGGAATTGAATTGTTTGCCTAAGAAAATCAGGAATAATTACAAAAATTTGAAGTTCTAATTCTGTTGTGTAACTGCATTTGCAATTTACAGTAAAAAATGAAAGGGTCAACACAAGCAAAATCAAAAAGACTTATAATTCTGGTTGTAATTAATACGGACTTTAATGAAATTCCAAATATTTTACTTCAATATTATGATTTCCGTAAAAGTTCGGCACAGTTGCGTTAGTAATTTACATGGTTTATGTTGTAAAACTATTCCAAATGAAAACTGTGTGTGTCGCGTAATAACTGGACGTGTAGAAATTTGACCGAAAAGGCAATAACAAATAGATTATTTGATTTTCAAAATGTTCAATGATGAAAATTTTCGATGTAAAATTGGTGGATGCGCCGGGTCAATTCTTAAAATTGTAGTAAATACAACTATTCAAGCGCACTTTTTACAGGCGGATTTGAACGTTATTCAACTCAATAAAGAGACTCGTTTCTACTCTCTTTTCCGCTTTGATCAACATTCGAAGTTATTCGAAATCTTTTCGATCTTTATTGCTTCAAACTTATTGCAAGTTAGTGTTACAAGTCGCATCGTGCATCCTTCATTTCCGTCTGTATTGTGGTTTCTATTAATATTTCTATGCAGTTTTCAACTGTACAACATAATCATCAATTAACTACCTCTGGACCTGGCATCAATATCTATCAATTTTCTAAATCAAAAGAATATTTTTTCCACAAAAAAGTACATACAATTATTGGAACCAAAGAGTTAAAAGCTAATTAACTCAAAAGAGCATATTTCCTGCATTATATTGCGTAAACTTACGTAGCGGACACTGATTCGATTCTCACCACGTTTCTCGATGATAATTACAAAGTGTCGATGTAAATCAATAGAAAACAAAACAATAGGACTGACGATAATAATTGAATTAAGTCAAAACAATAAAAATCCAAAAGCTTGCAAATCTAGTCCTGCTAATACGACGTTTGATGAAATTGTAAATATTTTCCCCAATTATTACGATTTCCGTAAAACTTCGGCATAGTTGAGTTAGTAATTTAAATGATTTTTGTTGTAAAACTATTCGAAATGAAAACTGTAAAATGTGCCGCATAATAACCGGAGGTGTAGAAATTTTCTTTGATAGAAAAGCCAGTTACAAATGGATTATGTGATTTTCAAAATGTTCAATGATGAAAATTTTCAACGCAAAATTGGTGGATGTGCCGGGTCAGTTGTTGTAATTGTAATAAATGCACCTTTTACAGACGAATTTGAACTTTATTCGACTCAATAAAGAGACCCGTTTCTACGCTCTTTTTCGATCTTTATTGGTCGAAAATTAGTGTTAGTTAAAAGCTAAAGGAGTCTGACGAAATCAATAGAAAACAAAAGAATAGTGGCGATAATAATTGAATTTTTACTATTTTTATCGTACTGCTCGATTGTATTTGTTGCAATCGAATTCGTAGCCAACGACACAAATTCCATCAAAACCACCCCGCGAATATCAATCGTATTTTCTAATAATATTCGATCATTGAATAAATTCGTTTTAATTAAAGTGAACGAACGAAATTTAATTTAATTACAATTACCAAAAACACCACCATCAAATCAACCCCAATGATTTATGAATTTAAAATCTAATTGGCCTACTGTGTTTTGTACAGATTAAGTAAAACAGATAGATGAGAGACGTTTCTACCTTATAGTCTATTGGGAGCAATTTATGTTTATTAGAAAATACCCGCATTGGGGATGAAAATAGCCGTCTGTTTTCTACCGCATAATTAACCCCAAAACACCACCTCTACTATCTCTCTCTCTTTCCACTCCCTCATCCCCTATTTACCGGTCACTATTACAACATTGGATTAGTAACCGTAAAATAGTAATTAAATCTGATTTGCAAACTAGGGGTAGTTGCGGTAAAATTATGCGAGATTTCTGTTGATTATACAAATATTGTTGGTTGTTCTGTAATTATCGTTATTACGTTATAAAGAGCGTTTTTTAAAATGTTTACCATTTAGATAGGGGATGAGGGTTGTTGATTAGCGACATTGGCGCCGACATTATAACAAATCATATATATATACGATCAACACGGCTAAAGGGCATGTTCTACGCGTTTCTAGCTGTTAAGTTTTGACATTTCTAAAGTACACATCCCTTTCGATCTGCCATTTCACTTGACATTTACAATGACGCCCTTTACGTTGTTGTTTTCTTTTATTCTATATCTATCTATCTCTCTTTTAAACAGTTTTCCTGGCACACTGTGTTGAAAATCCTATAAAACAAACAATAGGTTGAACAAGACGCGAACAAACTTTGGACTTTCTTATTTTATTATTTCGCCGCCCTATACCGTTTTCTATCCAACAACAACAACAACAAAAACGACGCCGACATTGTTGACGGAAAATCAACTTGATGTGGCACACAATACGGGGAATTCCATAATGCAATCAAATAAACGGTTTGAAATTTGTTATTGGCATTCCATTAGATTCAGACAAAAATCAACATTTCATCAAAAATTATTTACCTTACAGTCGACGATTTTTCTAGGTCCTTAGGGAAAATTACCACCTATGTATATGCAAATTAATAATGGACGACACTGTAGGGTTGAGATTTAATTAATTTCCAGAAAGTCTTAACGTAGAATTTATGATAATTAATAAACAATTGTCTCAACGATTATAATATCGGGGCATATGATTGTTTTCGGTGTGGAAAATAACGTCACGAACTGTATTGAATCACTACCAATTCACTAGCCTCAATTTTGCCTCGATTAATTCCAGTTTACGGAAATTTCCATTTTAATCAGAAACTACTACAACAACCAACAACCACTATTTTAATAATAAAATTGAGTTGTTTGCATAACTTTTATTATTATTATTATTATCATGATTATTAGCCGACTTGGGAGTTTCTGTTGCGATCGCGCCCCAACCCCAAGGTCTTGATAAAGTCCAAAATCATTACATTGCCACCCTGCTATGTATGAACAACCCCCCTATGGATTTAATAAATGATACACGGGGCTACATTTTGATAAATTGTCCCTTATTTCGTTTCCAACATGGAATTGATTTATACAAGGTGTGCGCCTTCGTGGGCGACTTACAGCGCAAAAAATCCTCCACACAGACGACATGGATCAACTTGACTACAAGGTAGCAAAAGTCTAGTAAAGTCTCAACAGAAATTGTTACAAGCAAGCTTATTATCGGTGCCCCTTTCCAGAAATTCGTAATGATTAAGCGCACTACCAAAATTTGAATCATAAAGCTTTGGGTGGTACCTAAAAATAGGAAAACTTAAGCGCAAGCATTATTAACCTGACGAAAAAAAAGCTACTACCAGTGAAAAGATTTTCAGAATCCTCTGAAATAGAAGCAAATTTTTGTACACTACAGAAAAAGTCTTTTCAAGATGTTAACAATGATGAGATAGTTCGGGAAGGGTTAATGCTGCGAAACTACAAAAAGCGAGATCTGAATCCTCGACCTCGATAGTATTGAAGAGTTTTTCAAAATTCATCAGTGATACAAGTCGTTTCACTATAAATTTCTGAGAGTCGCAAGGGAAGGAAACAATCTAACTTTATAGACATTTCGCTTATAAGCCACGCCTTCTGGTGGTTGAAGTTAAATGAAACAATCTCTAATATGAGGAAACTATTTCACCGTACAATTAGTGGATCCTCCAATTCCTTCTACATTCAAAGCGAAGCCTGCAGGCTATTTATTTTGACCCCCAAACAATAAAGTTTGCCACTCGAACATGAATTCCAAATTAACCGATCGAGAGCAAAATCGTCGAATTCTGTACGGAAAAGTTTAGTTCATGCCCGACATTTGGGAGCGAAACAGGTGAAAATTTTCGTTACTAACAAAAAATTATAAAATTAACTGAATACCATTTTAAATTAAAACATAAATTATATTCGTATTCAACAGAATTAATGGCCATTTACTTGGAAATTGTGAATTTAAAAGTAATTTTCCAACAGAAAATACGGTCGCGCAACATACACCTGTAACTGAAATTTATAAAAATTGCATCTCTTAAAATAGGGCGTTTGTTTCGGGAGCAATCCTAACGATTTTTTTCTTCCGCCTCGACGTCGTTGCCCGTGCGAAATAATTACGACATCCCGTTTTGACGTTAACTTATACTTGAGTTGTAGCCGTTGAAATTAAATTGCTGTAAAGACAGGAGTGAAGTAAGAGAAAAAAAGAAAGAAAATGGATAAAAACGTGTGAAAATATTTCATTTTATTATTATTATGTCGTCAAAAGTATTTGTTGTGCCGTTGTTGTTGTCGTCAACTAGAAAGCAAATTGACGTACAACGGAAATTGCACGACATCAAAGCGTTTTGTTAACTCTTTAAAGAGAGAGAATGTCTTTGATAAACTTGAATTATTATCGACACATTATTTTTTCTTCCCCTAATACAGTGACAATGTTTAGTTATTTAAAGGGAAACTTAGACGGAAAAGTTTGTCAATTAAAACTTGAAACAAACTGAATTTGGCTCCAAGTAAATTACAAGAGACGATAAAAACGACGAGGTAAAGGACGAAGAAGAAGAAGAAGAAGAAGAAGAAAAAGATCAAAGCGAGTGTTCGTGAAGATTAAGAAAATGTGACGGGGAGAAATTGATCAAATTACATCTGAAAACAATAGATGAGATGCTGGTTCAATAGTAAAAGCGACAGCAGCGTAACGGAATAATTCTCGTCAAACAATCATCGCTTGGATTAATAACAGTCGAATTCAACTGTTACGCCACTGGTCGATCGATTGATCTTCTAATATTCGAACGCACAACACTTGAGGCTGCCGCTAAAATTGCTGATTCGTTTGAAAATTTTCCACCCTTTCACATGGATTTTTCTTTTCGATCACACAGGGGAAAAAACTTGAACGGAATAACAATCGGAATGGCAACAGGGAAAAAACACTCATATCAAATTAATAATTTTTCGTCGACACATTCTTCGTCATTTATTATATGAGAATTTCAATAAAATTCACAATGCACACACATTTGTGTCTCTCTATTCTAACTTTCTATCTCTCTGTATAATTTATGGAATAATAACTGAATTCCCCATAGTGTGTAATGAGATGGAATTTATTTTAAAGCATTTCCCAACTTGATACGATAAATTGAATTACTTTCAACTGTTGACAATTTGATGTATTGATAGTGATTAAAATGCATTCGGTGGTAGATGTTTTTATAAATTTTTATTACAACGACGGATTTATACAGGGTGTTTTTTCTAAATGTGGTTGGTAGTCGAGATCGTCCTTTAGCCATGAAGCAATAGACATAAAAAGTCAACAATGTGTGCAATGGTAAATATAAGAAGGGTTCACAGTTTCACAGACCCTTCAGTTAATCGAAAAATAGGAAAAATTGCCTTGTAATTGCTCCGTAGATCAAAGGAACCACTATCGTGAGTATTTTTGAATATGCTTTTTTCTTTTTTTAATTTCTTAATGTTGTCAATTCTAAACAAGACACGCAGACAGAGAAAGACAGAGTCAGAGTCAGAAATAAAGATAGAAAGTAGGAGGCTAAGGGAGAAATAGAGTGCAAAACAGAGGATGATAGAGTGACAGAGGGAGAAAAGATACAGGAAGATCGAGTGAGAGAAAAGAGGCAGAGTGACAGAGAGGGCCAGAAAAGGAAATAGAGAAGCTAGGAGAGAGATAGAGAGGCACGGAGAGAGAGAGACAGAGATCCTAGACAATACCAATAAATATCTGTGGAGGGTTCAAATTATAGATCTTTTAAGTCATTAACCTATCTTTTCAAACATAATTTGAATTTAAGGTGGGGTAAAATACAATGTTTTAAGGGCGCAATAGGCAAAAATTCCAAACTTGGCCACAGAAACAATAAACACAATCGAAATATTAAAATATCAAATGAAAAGGGCTAAAAGGCATCCCAAAAAGACGTCTTCAACATGGCAATTTTACAAAATCTTGCCCTTATCTAGGGTAAAATATAAGTAAAAAAAATGTAAAAAGGAAAAAATTGATAGACGTGGAATCTCTCCCACAAGTTGCAGGAAAGACGCCACTTTACATTCGAGTCGTTTTTAAGTTAGATTTATTAATGAAAAATCTGATTGTTTTTATAGTTTTTCACAATATACGGATATGAGATACAGTGAGCGCAATGACATAAGAGATTCAAGTCAAAGTAATAAAATTAGGAGGCCATGATTGATTGACTAATTGTTCTTTTAAAGATTGCAAACTGTTACTAGATGAAAAATCCCTTAAGCGATTCTACAATTTGGTTCAAGAATTTAATAATGACTAACTTCAAACGATACTGACGCAACAAAGACGCGGCGTCTGTGCCGACCTTTATGGCAGTTAACCTAGATTGAACTTCATTGAAAAATCTTTGTAAATTCATACAATTGTGGGCAGTGGTTCAAGCCGTCATTATCATGTGGCAAATAATTACCGTTTTAAGGATGATTGAATAGAATTTGATCACAAAAAGGGAGTCGATTGAATAAAAAGATTGATGAGTGGTGATTCTGTATAAAACTTGGGGAACGGCTGCACCTAATCCAAGCAGATAATGGCATACTAATCGAGGCGCAACAATTATAATAGACTACCACATGATTTACGTTAAACACTGAAGAAAACTAAGTTTTAAGTCGGTTCTCAATTAAAACTAAAATTAAGATCGTTATAATTATTGTTGTGGAAACTGAATCCTTTTTGATGCGGAATTAATCTCGCTCTAATTATATCCAGATTCTCACATTCCCTTGCTTTTCAATTATTAACCCTTCAGATTAACCTTTAGATCAGTTTTTAATTATTGTTCAGTTACTCTATTGTAGAAATTTTTACAACACACGACTAATAATTAAAGTTGATGTTAATAATTATTGAAAAAGTACGGGAAACGAATAAATCTACAACAACTCGGGGGGAGAAAAAAAAACCGTGTTCGTTATAATTAAAATTTTGAGAGTATTATTGTGAAAGTTTCCGCAACTATAATATAATGTAAAGAATCGTTTTTAATTGAATATCTTCGGAGTTATAAAGAGGTTTTTTTTTGTAACTCGTTAACGTGGTTTTGGTTTTTAATTTAATTGAAAGAGTTGGGTTTTTTTATGTTCGACTTTCCACCCTATTCGGTTCAATGAATTTCGTTAGATTAGCGAAAGGATTCTAACAGGATTTTGTATATTAACCGATCAATAAAATCGGGATCGGAGAAAGTCACGTAATAATCTACAAGTGAGTAATAATTAATAAAAATACCAAACAAACATACAGACTGTCCCAGCTAAGTGTTCCACCTCAAATACCTCGTTTGTTTGTGAATTGAAATGGAAAAGTATCTAAAGAAATTAGACTACCATGTCATACTTCAATTGACGATACAATTTTCTTTCTAGCTACTTTGGAAATACCAAAACGTACCATAAAATGATATTTTTCTTTAAAAAACTTCTCATTTGCTGCTGAAAAAAAAAATAGAACTTCTCTGGGATCAATAACCTACTTATTCATGAAAAAAGGCGACGTCAGAATTGTTTACGAAGATTGCAATGTGAATGTCATTATTACAACTGTTTACAAGACTTTATTTAAAAACCATTGCAAGGCCAATAAAATGGTACATTCAAGAAAACAATTGTAAATAACATAAGAATAATTATTTTTACAACAGATAGAATTTCTAGAGTTGTTTACTTGAATGTATTATTTATAAATACTATTGGCCTTGCAATTGTTTTTGAATAAAATGTTGTAAAGAGTTGTAAATACGGCATTCACAATGCAAGGATCGTAAACAATTGTGACGTCGGTTTTTTTCATCAATGAAACGGTTATTGATCCTAGAGAAGTTGTTTTCAGCAACAAATGAGATATTTTTAAAAGTAAAAAAAATTTTTCTATGAAATTCATTCGCAATATTCATTGTAGTTAATTGTTTGTCAATTGAAGTATAGACATTGTAGTCTAATTTCTTTAGCTAATTTTCCATTTCAATTCACAAACAAACGAGAGATTTGAGGTGGAACACTTAGCTGGGACATCCCGTACAACACGTTTTAAAGGGGTATTATGATTGAATTTATGGGCAGAAAAAGCATTTTCTTGTCAATTAATTCAATTAACCAAAGTAAATTACGTGTTCAAGAATATATCCAAATGGTCGATACCCTCCTACTGCTATTGAGTTGACTTTTAATTTTTTTTTCACAATGGATTGTACATCTTAAGAAACAAATTCTTTTGTATTCGGTTCCGATAATAATGAGGTATGCCATCGAATAAAAATTTCTTAGAAAAATTATTTAGTTTCCCGTGAGACGTGAAAATTCTTTAACAATTCCAATTTAATCAATCGTGTTTCGTCGTTCTCCTTTGTTTATTAACAGAATTGAATAAAATTTATGTCAGTAATGGTCGTTAATGTGTTTGATGTAGGTATGGATTTAGTTTTCCAAGATTCACATCCATTTTCTATTAAAAAAAACAATTCTCGTTTATCAGTTGTTTTTTTTTTGGAAAGTAAATGCGAATTCTCGAAAAAAACAAATCCATACAATTCGGTTAATAAACAACAGAGAAAAACGAAAAGATTGATTTAAATTGGGATTGTCATTGAATTTTAACGTTTTCCAAAAAAATTTCATTTAACGTTATAGCTCATTACCATCAGAAATGAATATAAAAGGATTTTCTTCGTAAAATGTTCAATCCTGACAACAAAAATACAAGTCAGCGGTGCACAACTCAAAAACAGTGGATCGTCGCCCGTTGTGAAATAGCCTTAACAGCAGGCTCGGGCCCGAGACCACAGCAAAACAGGCAGCTGCCTGGAGCGACATAACTTTCTAGTGCATCCGTATAATGTGTAACATTTTCTTAAGAATACTCTATTCTTAATTAAAAATTAAAAAAAAAAACAACCTATTGAGGTACCTATCTCATGACTAGAGAACGGATTTGATGGCGTGACGTACTAACAAACAGCCAAGCGAAACACACAAAGCCTGATTAGAATCGTCAAGAAACCAAGGCAATAAAATCGAATTAAACATAGGTAATAGAAGTAGACGTAGCGTTATATAATTGAAAACGTAAGTCACGTGATACAAACATTAGTGAAAGAACGTAGTAGATAACTAACAACGGTAGAATCACATGATTTACCTGGTTATAAAATATCATTTCTGACTAATATTAGCTTAAATCCAATGCTATTCATTCTTTATTTTTTTTAATTATCTTTCCAATTATCAATCATTGTTAATTGCTGAAGTATTAAAACAATCTCAATTACACGCGATGTTGATTAATAATTAATAAAATTAATTGTTAACATTCTGATGGGAATTGCAGTTATATATTTACACTGCCAAACTGGTATTGTTTGAATATTATGTACAGTCGGTTGTTGTTTAGTTGGTCAACTCGACTCTGAGATATTATAAGTATGTATTAACAATGATTCTCTTATGTATGAACTTGTTGTAAAACAACTGGAATAGCTGTAATTTTTGTTTGTGACAGAACAACAGATGACCAGTTGATTATCTACTAAATTGCACTACAAATATAAACAATCTCAAGTCAAGTCGACTAAATCGTAATAAATTTACTATAAATGGAATTCATTGTAATTATAACGTTATATATTTAACATTTGAAACTCACAAGGAAGACAACACAAGTAGGCCATCACGTGACTTACGTGATCAAATAACAGCATCTTTATCTAATATTACCCATCTCTCAAACTCATCTATTAAATCATACTATTTTAATCACAGTAAAACGTTGAAATATTGAAGCAATTTAAATGAAACTCCATCTTAACACTAGGAAATTCCAGTTTGTATTAAGCAATCAACAAAAATCATTTAATCGATAACTGGCATTAAATATTTAAGTTGATAAAACAGTCTTGTTGTGCACACAACGTTTATCTTAAATTGGTCGACTTGTTAATAATTGATACAGTGTGTTTCAGTCAATACGCCCTCCTTTATAGCTCCTACAATTATTAAAGTGTTGTATAGGCGGGCGCATGGACTGAAACACACTCTATATCTAGTAACCTTCCCGAATTAAGAATTTTTTTTCTTGTTATTGAGTATTGACTTATAGGTCAATTGTTTTATGATGGTCTCAATAAAGGGACTCGTATACCAAAAACCGAACAAAATACAACTAGATAATTTACAACTCTCACCAAATTCGCATAAAAAATCGTTTCTGAAATAGGTAATTGGGTCAAGGGAAAAGGAATGGTCAAGTCGTGGAGGGAGTATTAACTGGAGGGAGCATAGCCTATCTTTCCTGTGTTAAGAAAGTGATGCCAGTCGAACGACCCTACAGAGACCTTTTATGGCCCCTTCAGCTGCACTGAGCATGCGTAAATCCATCTAACAATTCACCTTTTTGTGCACAGTGGCGTGGTGTCCTGTGGGCTTTGTCTAGTGTGTTTATAATAAGGGTCATACCACGTTGGCATTACTGGTTCCCATTCGTGTCCAGTGTGTGCGTTGTTTTCATAAATTGAGAGGTAATTATTAGATATTTTTAACTCTAAATTGTAATTACACAATACCCCTTAGAAAAACACAAGCCCACGCCACTGGTGACAGTCGCCATATTGAGAGACCTTTTATTATGTGGCGGCAAAATAACGCGGATCACATTTTTCAAACTATGCTCCCTCCAGTTAATACTCCCTCCACAGGTCAAGTAAAATAGAAATTACGCATTTCAACTCGAGTCAAATGAAACATCGAGTTCGAAAGTCAAATAATACAATTAGTAACAATGTCGTTAATGATATTAGAAGAACAGTAGAAAATATTGATGAGCAATTAGGGCGCAATTGTGTCCAACATGTAACTGAAATTGAAAACAATCATTAACACAAACGACGATAGTGATGGAGACTGAGATAATGAAGATCTCGATTAAATTTGTACAATTATTTTTTACGCACAAAGATTTTCGATTTGTTTATAAATATTTGCTTTATTTTGCTTACAATTAGTCTTGATCAATGAAATATTATTCAAAGTAAGGGTGAATTGACCATTCCTTTTCCCTCGACCCAACTATCTGTTTTAGAAAAGATCTTTATGCACATTTGGTGAGAGTTGTAAATTATCTATAGTTGCATTTTGTAGGATTTATGGTATACGAGAATCCCTTTATTGGGACTATCATAAAACAATTGACTTATAATAAGTCAATAATCAACAACAAGAAATAAAAATTTGTTGTTTCGGGAAGGCTACGATTCTCTCTCATTCGATCTTTATTATCAATCTTTATTACGCATTAAATTACGATCAATTTTGAAATCATTAATAGAAATCACGTGGCACGATTATTTTGGGTTATTGCCGATTATTCAAACACTAGAATACCACGTGATTTATGTTAAATCCTACATTTACTTTTGTTGTTTAGTATTTCCCGTCTTCCATCGCTTCGGGACTATATACTCTCAACATTTAATTGTTTATCGATTGAAAAATGTATATATTTAATACACTTCCTATCCAATATACCGATAAACTAATGCAACTAGGTACATAAGAAGATGAGTGGGAGGAAGTCTCCATTGAGTGGTCACAGTAGGAGGAGTTTTTTATGTTTATTATTTAGACACTTCTAGGGATGTGACATGGAGTGAAAAAAATCGATTACTAAAAAAAACGATTTTTGCAAGAAATTCCATCTATTTAACTATTCGAAAAATTGCATTTTTTGGTATAATCGATTATTAAAAAACGATTATAAAAAGATAATCGATTACTATAAAAATCGATTATTTTTTCACATTCCTAGACACTTCTCACTGGGGTTAAGGTTAATAGTTGCTATAAATACGTGTTGAATTTAATATAACTGACAAAGCAAGTTATATCAACTAACATATTGTCCTTGTCGTACTCATTATAAGTTTTGAAAATTGTCCACAGCCAGCTAGATATATCTCATGCTGTAATGAGTTGAACAAGGCCGGACTGTACTGTGTCGTATTCGTTTCAAAGTTACAAACAATTAATAGTCTGTTCACTATGATAGGAAATTTTGCACACAATATGTAATTTCTTAGAAACTATTATCTGATAATTCGAAAAATAAAGTAACTAGGCATCTGATTTTTCATTTCAATGTTCATTTATTAGATAGTTTTGTCTGGTTGGTAAAGAATCGTTTTCTTTTGTAATTTTTACAATTCCATAATTGGTATTTATGAATTTTTAAATTATTTAGGGCGGTTACTACGATGCGCAGAATAAATAAAAGTTAGGTTATTTTTAACATATATTTATGCTGGCTAATATACCCCACTTTATCTTCGTTGATTTCTACAATTCCCACTTTCTAGTTCCAATTCAGTATGCTATTTAGGAATTTTGAAGTCTTAAGTTGGTATTAGAATAGTGACGCATGGCGGAACAGAATTCAAAAATTATAACAAAGAAAGCACGTTTCTTTTGTAAAACGTTTCTTTGTTAAAATATAGAAACTTGGGACAGGTCTAAACAGATGTTTTTTTTTTATATATTGCAACCCTGGAATTTGCCAATTTTCAGGTAGATCACCCTTTTAAAAGCCATCCTTCTTCTAATATTATGAATCATAATGAAAACCGTGAAATATTCATTCGTTTTACATATTTTTATAAACTCTTTATTTGTCCACAAAATTAAACAAGTTCTTGTTACAATATATTGCAGCATTTCTTTGTTTATTTACATAATTCCAATAATGACTTGTTGACTAGTAATGAAGGGATGCTTTATCATTCCGCAAAAATTGAGCCGTTTATTTTACTTTCAAAATAAACGGCACAATTAGATACACCGGTAATAACATTTTGGAATTTCCCAATTTTCAGGTAGATCATCCTTTTAAAAGCGATTCATTTTTCTAATATTATGAATCTTGTTAGTTTAGATTGTCAAAAATTTCTTTGTTTTTCAAGGATTTAAATATTCTTCTACTACACACTAAATCAAACATTTTCGTTTTATAGTAAATATTTCTTTGTTTATTTACATAATACATATTTTCAATACCTCTTCAATTATCTTTAGAAATTTACAAGTTCAAATCCTTCTTGTCTAGACTCCATTTTTCAAATTTCCCTCCACTTTTTTGTCACCAGAAAAAGAACAGCCAATAGGGAAGAGAGTTAAAGTTGAGATAAAACTCTGTTAAAATCTTCGGCTCAAATCGGCGCAGTTACCGAAAATCTTAACAGCGTTTTATTCTCGACTTGTAGAAACGAAAATTCTACGATTTATACCGACATAAAATATATGAGAGAATATTTGACGGAATAAACCGAATTGTAAAATTCGCCCTTACTTGTGAACGGATTTAATTCGTGATTGTATAAGTTGTTTTTTTTTAATACATATTGATTGAAATTTGATTCTGAAAAGTCTCAATAGGAGGAGACTTCCTTCCACTCTTCTTCTAATGTACCTAGTTGAATTAGTTTACCGGTATAGATACACACACACACAACATCATTAAAAACTAAATTGACTTTTCAATATAATGTTCAACCATCTTTTGATAAACGCTGCAATCTCCCCCGAACCAGTAACATCTACAGTTTAATTCCTACACTTATATTTTACACAAATAAACTAGAAGCTCGTCGTCAAATAACATTAAGTAAACTTCGTTGATATTCTGTTGGTATATAAATGTTATACGGTCTAATGGAAATAACATCCATTTAACTAGGAACACGGTTGATGGAAGCTACCTATTAATTTATACATCAAAAATCAGGACTCTTTAAAATCATATTTTCGGAGACTGTGTGGCTTAGAACACACACAAAAAAAAAACACCAAAAAGCTTTCAATTAAAATTAAATTGTACTGAACATTTAATATGAATGATCTGTAAAAAAAAAACAAATTGAAAGACCTGATTTTTTCCGCCTGTGAACTTTTCAATTATAAACCGTTTGCGGAATCTCGTCGATTTTATTTCAAATATTTGCGATAAATTGATTGGATCGTTTTGTCGTCATCGTCTGATAAATAATTGAAAATTCTCAAAAAATAAATCGAGAAATGAAAATGTATTCCCACAGGATATATCGAAGAACTTATATATATAGAACAAAAATTTGTAATATATCAAAATTACTTTTGAGATGATCCTGTTGGACAGTATTTGCCGGAACGTAATTGTGTATACAACGATAAATGATACTGTTGGGGCGGCGACAAAAGAAACTATCGATAATATTCCCAATAGATTTCAATCACTATCTCGATCTCTACGTCCATTGATATATTTATCAATTTAATATAGAGAGAGAGTGGTGTACAGAAAAAGCATCAAGAGATTTGCGAGAATATACGATGGAATAAGAGACTTTTTTTTAATATCTGGCCCTCATTGAGAGATTCGGTGGAAGTAATATAAGGGGAAAGAAATAATAAAGGAACAATAGTCATTTTTTTCGGGGTGTTCTTCAAGATTATTAATGAATGAGAGAATGACATCTTTGCAGGCGAGTCACAATAAAATTAATTAATTTTTTTTTGTTTAATCAAAATAGAATTGTTTGTATTTCAATTAATTCGAAAACAATATAGAAATAGTCGAGGACGATTAATGTATCGGACAAAGATCAAATTCGCTATAATCACTATTACACTCTAACAGCGTACCTTATTACAATTTACAAAACACTATAAAAGATAGTAAAGTAACAGGGCTGTATATGTTAACGGTTTTATTATGTAGACTACACACTTAAATCCTAGATTGTAAATTTTAATAAGGCCATAATTTCCGTTACAACACATACATTTCTGCATAAATCCCACATAGAAAAGCTACTAAGTTATTATATTATTTCTAACAAAAAAAAAAATGTAATCTATTAGAATCGTGCTGACAAAGCTCGCACGTATAAATTGTGAATTCTATCCGGTCCCATTTAATTAAATTTTAATTCAAAATTAACTACAATTGTGATAAATTATTGTAGCCGTTACAATCGATTCTGTTTGCCTCTCAATGTTCTAGCAATACTATTCTGATTAAAGAATAACAATCGTTTTTATCCTAGCATCGTTTATTGGAGAAATCCCGGCGCATCCACCATTTTTGCACTAGCCTAACAATACACTAGAAGGAAACAAATGACATCTAACATCTCTATTTACTGTATCCAGATGGTTGAGTTAAACAAGGATACTAGATGTTTTTTTTTGTTATTATTCTATCACTTGTACGCTTTTGAAGGAATTTTAAAGTAGTATATTAAAAAATAAGTGTCAGAAGTCGACAATTATTGCACGAGTCCAACGAGAGACGAAGCCGCGAGTTATTTTGTGGCCTTTTTTACAAAAAAAAAATGTGCGAAATTTAATATTTAGGGAAATTGGTGGGAGTTGGTGTTACTGATAAAACAATTGAACATTGTTTGATTTGTTTTTATTGATGTATTAGTGGTTGTATATGTTACCAAAAATTACTATGTATTTTGTTGATTTTGTTTACGATTTTTGACATTTGTCAAAATCAATACCAACGTTAGGGAAAAAAATTACTACATTTTCCATTTTTACAAAGTAGCAAGTTTAAAAATAGCGCTATTATTGACGCAAAATAGAAAAAATGCTTTTAAAAACTGTGTGATTTTGTATACAAACGGCAAATTGAATTCTTAATAATTTTACGTTTGAAATTGACATGTTGTGTAACTAGGAAGAAATTTTGGTGCCTGATCAATTGTTCCCCCGCTGTATATCTGGAGCCCATATTATTCGTATTATTCGTGCGCTCTTATTTAACTGTAATTAAACATTGCTTCAAGGTACTAGACACGAATTAACACAGCATTCCCTTGTAGAATTAGTGGTGATTCAGGCGTGAAATTCACATGTATAAGATGTATATTAGTGTGTGTATGTGTGAAGGCAGCAAGCCGCTTGTCTTAGTTGTAATAATATCACATCTACTTAATTAAGACCAGTTGAACGAACACATTTACACCTTTAATATATTTGTAGGTGTGTGAGTGTATTTGTATATATATATATATATATATTATATATATATATTGTATATACATATCTATATAAAGGGGTAGGTAGAGTAAGTAACTTTATATCTATGTAATATAGAAATTTTATTAAAAGCCATCAATCAAGTCTATATGATTTCAACTATTTATACAGGGTGTTTTTTTCTAAGTGCCCCACCTCAAATATCTCGTTTGTTTGTGAATTGAAATGGTAAATTATCTAAAGAAATTAGACTACAATGTCTATACTTCAATTGACCAACAAGATGTTTGTTCTAGGTATTTTGGAAATGCCAAAACATCATATAAGGTCTTGAAAATTACTCGATAATAACAATTACTTACAATGAATATTGCGAATGAATTTCATATAAAAATAACTGCTCTAGGATCAATAACCGTTTCATTGATGAAAAAAAAACGACATCAGAATTGTTTACGATGATTGCAATGTGAATGTTATTATTACAATTGTTTACAACATTTTATTCAAAAACAATTGCAAGGCCAACAATTGCAAGGCCAATTTATAAATAGTACATTCAAGTAAACAACTCTAGAAATTCTATCTGTAGTAAGAATTTAGGCTATTAACAACAGATAGTTGTTTACTTAATTTTACGTTGTTTACGTAATTTCTTTAGATACTTTTCCACTTTAATTCACAAACAAACGAGATATTTGAGGTGGTAACACTTACAATGAGACGGCTCCAGGTTGGGGATGGGGATTCAAAAACAAAATATACAGTGGCTAGTTACTAGATGCCTTACCTTAAAGCCGTTTATCCTAGTGAGCCCTCGTTTAGGAGAAATTGGTCTAGAAAGATTAACAGAATAAATGTATCCCGATAAAGTAACACTATAATTTGAATGGATGGTAGCCCAGCGGTTAGGGCCCTGATCATTGCTCAATAACAACATCATAACACCAGAAGAACTTAATGGGTTTTTGTTGACAATTTTTCCCAATAATTAACAAAGAGCACACAAAAACAAAAGAAACACAAAAGACATTCTAGGTGTACCAAAACAAAGGCAGAAAACACCATAATTGTTGGGTAAGGAGAAGTCCAGGAACAAACGACATCAAAACTAATTCAAATATGTATATAATTGTAAATTAATATTATATTTATATATATATGTATCATCTAGAATAACATGAATAAAAGTATTTTGAATTGAATTGAATTGCTCAATAAGGTGTAGGTTCAATTCCAAGTCATCTCACTTTTTATACTTTGTTTAATATTCCTTTTTTAATTTTGCTACGCATTACAGTTCGCTGTGTAAAAACTATTTAATAGTCCTTAAGCCACTAAGGTATCGCCGTGGCCACTAAAAGGTCGACTTAATTTTTCAACGTCTATTTATGTAATTTGATGTGGGGAATCCGATTTTGATGGTTAAAAAGTCCTCCGGTGTCGAGTTATTTGTTATAAACAATTTAATTGTTTAAACTCAATTTACAGCGAAACTATCGACGATAGATTAAAACTAATTGAAAAATCGTCTTCCTCTCATCAAAATACATAAATAATGCCTGAATCATTTTTTGCTTATCTCAATTATTTACGGAGATATAAGGTTTTTCAAAAAAATGAATTTTTGGCCGTAATATTTTAGTGTAAACTGCGGGCAGCATCCATAACGAGCGAAATGCGCATGCGTCTCCATTGAAATAGTGAATACAGCCATATCTATAGTGGCTGAACAGGTGTTTGAATTGAGACGCATGCGCATTTCGCTCGTTATGGATGCGCCCGCAGTTTACACTAAAATATTACGGCCAAAAATTCATTTTTTGTTTAAAAACCTTATATCTCCGTAAATAATTGAGATAGACAAAACAAATGATTCAGGCATTACTTTCTTTACATATATATCGTTTTTTAGAATTGTGTCATCATTTTTTCATACATTAAAATACTGATATGTAGGTACGCGTGGCCGCTTTTGTATTGTTATAATGTTAAATTGGTCATTTTTGATATTTTTTTATAAAAAAAACTACGAACCCTAGATCGCTGAAATTTTTAAATAATATGTATGGTGTATATTTTTATTGATCCTGAAAATTTCAAGATGTTTACATCATTTTCGTTTAGGTCCTGTACCTCCTTAACACGAAGAGGATTTGAACCCAAACCACACAGCGTGTGGAGCATGACCTTTACCACTCGGCTACGATCAACTCAAATCTGAGCATTATTTTACTCGGTTAGACTTATCTCGAAAATCTTTTTCGGGCGATTTCTCCCAAACGAGGGCTCACTAGGATGAACCACCTAAGAGTGAGATACCTAATAACTAACCCTACATCGCCATCCATTTTGTTTTCGAATCCCCATCCCCAACCTGGAGCCCTCTCCTTGTTAGAAAAAACAACCTGTATATTGATGCAGTTTATTCATCCATAATATTGATGTGTATGCATATACGTTTACACTGGATATAAACAATGTTTATTGTGTTTTTATAATTAATTAAAATGCGTTCATTTAAGTTTAATGATTGCTGTAAATGTGTTTAATGAAACAGTATCTAATAAAAACGAATGTTGACACACAACTAAACAATACATAAAACTAGTCGACAGTGTAATATACGCTCTTTTTTTTCTGCTCTTAATTGCAATCTATCCACACAGACCTGTACTGTGTGTACGTGTGTGTATTGAAATACATCATATTGGTGGTAAACTTAATTATAGTCTGTTTATTTAGATTAAATCAACTTGACTTTTTCTGATACATGTGTACAATTGTAGAAAAGTTGTTTCTCTCACATACATACATACAGTAGAGTTGAGCAAATTTATTTAATTTCTTTGTATAATCTGCAGTAATTGATGTCGCATCCATTAGTCCATGTAACGTTTATATAAACTAACATTAACGAAGTTTACTCAATGCTATTTGACGGGACCGTTTGTTTGTATGTTAAAATATATAGCATGTATTGAGCGGATATCTTTGATATAACCGTGTATTTAATATTAATAGTCAATTGATTTTTTATTAATGATATACAGGAAGTTTACTAAATATTTAAATCTCTGCTTAAATTTCGTTTATTTCGATTTGGGTCGCCTTGACTTTGGTTGCTTGACAATTATAATTCGGTTTTAATAAGGAACCATTGAGAATAGACTGAATAGAATTATTGTAAATCAAGTTGATCCACGCAAAATAGCCGAACTATACATTATTTAACAAGACAGTTTTATCGATAGAAACATTTCACAATTTCAATAATAATCAGTTGATGATTTTACTAATTTATGTGGACGTAATTGATATTTGTGAAATCTAGACAGTACAAATTTGATTATTTTAATATTTCAACGTCTACTATGATTGACAATAATACGAATAATAATAGATATTGTTTAGTAATTGAATAAAATTCAATACTACACAAACATAATGCTCTATAATAACGTAAGTCACGTGATGTTTAACTACAACATCTTCTCCTCATTCGATTTTTTCATTATTGCAATAATTCTATATTATGTAAGTTGGGATTTCGTTTCCATAATCCGTATAATAAATTATTCAATTATTTGAAATACCAATAGAGTATTGTAATATTTATGGATAATCCTTAATGTGTTATTTCGTATTCTGTTAGAATTTCGTATTTTTTGCTCTCAATAATCTCGTAACTTTATTATTATTTACAGTTTTCTAATAAATTCCAAACAAGCTGGATTTCGCTTAAACACGAAATTTACTTTTATTAATTAAAATAATCAACAAGAAGACTCTGTATATATTCTAGTTTTCATCAAGATGAATATACAATACAGTCTCTCTCTCTCTCTCTATCTCTCTATCTCTCTCTCTCTACATCTTGTCTACAAGAACCTGTGTTACCGGTAACAAGTTGAATTTCCAATCCTTGTACAAATACAATTACCACCATTGAAAGCTCTACACACAGTCTACAGTCTAGTTATCCTGTCGACATACTCTAACTTATACACAAAGACAAAGATAGAATAATATTTAAATCAATTCTAACATCGTCATTCTATATTCTCTTCATTCCTTATCAATATAGATAGAGGCGGCATACAAATAGCTTTCAACACTGTAATATAGACCGAATTTTAATTGTTGTACGTTTCAAGATCATCTCACTCCTTCACACCAACACAAAAACGAAACAGAATGAGAGAGAGAGAATCTACTCCATTTTTACTCTTTCCACATAGATATATAAAACATTTCTATTTTATCGTTCGAAATCATGTTTTCAACTATAAAATCGAAAATCTCTCAACTGTGTGTATTGTTGTAGATGTATTGGACAAGAGGATTTATCTAACAATTCGAAGAACGGATCCATTTATAGAGATTTCGATAAAGAAACAAGGAAGCTTTCAAACTACTACAATAAAAACCACACACTCAAAAAAAAACGACTTCTCATCAATTATGTATAAAACCAAATAATCAAGCGATAGACCACCGAAACTTCAATAATAATTTAGCGTTAATTTATACGATTTATCTACCAACTTAATAATCGTTTCTAATAGATTTGCTTTATTTTCCATTACGAACCACCACCCACCAACCCATTCGACGAACATTAACGTTCTTGTGGTCGTAGTTTTCTTTTAAATTGTTGTTTAACGTGTTCACAAACAAATGGACCGAACTTTTGGCAATGGTTCAACTTTATCTCGACTTGGAAGAAAATCGAGAAAAAGACGGTTATGTTTTTTTATTTATTGATTTTATTTGAAATGTATTCAATTTTAATATAAATCGTGAATTATTGGATTTGAACGCACAAATGATGATTGATGATTGTTCGTATTGGAAATTCACTATTATTTACGATTTATTTCAATCGCCATTAATCCAAATTTAATAATAAATAACCGAAAAGACAACAATGTAATTTTTTGGGGCATAAAATAAATTCGTTGAATTTAAAATGATTTAATACAGAAACCGGTTTCGGTTAATCGATGCACGTTTTAGGGTAATAAAATACAGGGTAGTTTGTGTGTATCATTTGTTAAAATAAGTGTGAGATAGAAATAAACAAGAAGGTTTACAGTAATAAATGATTGCAGGTGTAAATCGTGGCGCATCCACCATTTGTCTTCCACATCAAACTACCCGTTTTTTTTGAGGGGATGAATTCGAAGAAAAAATAGCAACAGGTCCAGATGGAAGCTTTCACAATCGATTGAGAATGAACACCCCTCCTGTTGAGTTTGATAATCGAGCACGAAAAGCTTAAAAATGGCACGGTAGAAATAAATTTTACATTTCAAACTTGGCATCGTATTTTCTAACAAAACTCTCGTCTCCAAATTGTTGGTTATCCAAAAAAAAGTAAGACTTAGAAAGCTTGTAACTCGTAATGTGAGTGTGGCAAAAGGGATTGAAATAAAAAAATAATGTTACAACATTAAAGATGAACTTTAGCCCTAATTGTCCAACTTAAATCTTTGGCGCAACAAAATAACTAGCAAACATTAGGATAAATGATCTGTAAGCGTTCTAATGAAGATTGAAGTAGGTGCTTGTTTCAGTAAAAAAAACGCGTTTATCTCTAAAGACTTATCTTATCTCTTCAATAAATTTTGTCACTTTTATCAAAATACCAAAATAAAATCGAGTAATTATTAACAATTAATGAAATTCAAACAATCTCAAACACAATAAAGATCTGTTGTAACTTCACTACACTTGTAACGTTTTTTCTTTTTTGAATGATTTATAAAGGTAGCAATCGTTAGATGTGGCAGTTAAATAATAGATAAACCACAAAATAAAGCAAATCGCACTGTAACTACCTCTCAACACACCATTTTAATAAATAATTAACCATCTATCGGTAAAAGAATTTGAACAGCTTAAAGTGAATTAATGAAAGTAGAGGGAACCGATTTCGGCCTCCGAGGTTGATTAAAATTTATTCAATACTTTACGTATCTTTTGGGTACAAGAATAGGCTTCTAATGATGTGAAAATTTTGTTCCGAATAAATTCTCGTAAAAAGATTATTGTTGGCAAAAAAAATCTAACAAGAGATCTGTTACAACCCTGAAAATTGTGTTTCCCAACAAACTTTTAACCCCGAAATCATTGTGAATGTTGGAAGAAACACGTCCAACTTCTAAGTGGCAACTTTTTCTATTGTATTCAACATGGACGAATCACAAAAAATGATAATTTAAGGAAATTTCGAGTTTTCCAACTGTTTCAATAAATTATCAGTTTTCAGTTTGCTAATTTTCGAAACAAGCATGTCGGGAAGTGAGACAGTGTCACGTTAAAAAGCATCGATACTGCTTAGACGAGAATCTCTCGTCTCATTCTGTGTAGAAGAAAATCTATTGCACGACCAGTTCGAGACAAATAACAAAGAGACGAAGGAAATTTTTCTTGTTGGAACAAAACGAGAGATGCTAGGACGATATACGGATTTTCCATCGAAAGAACAGCGATACCGCCGAGACGAGAGCCTCTCGTCTCATTCTTTGTCGAGAAAATGTATCCTATTGTCCGATCGATTCGAGACCAACAACAAAGAGACGAGGGAAATTTTGCTTGTCGAAACCAAACGAGAGAAGCTCGTCGAAGAATGATTAGTATTTGTTAATTTAAAATTTTGCATTTCACAGATGCATTGCATGACCACAAATCAAATGGTTAATTATGGAATCCACCATTAAATACTGTCAATAGGACCGTTGAGAATGCGTTATGAAATACCGTCCAATTGTAGAGAAGCCCGATAGGCATTCAATCTGATCACCACGAATTCATTACGTTTTGTAAATGGATAATTATAATCCAAACTAAATGAAAATCCTTTTGAGATGGTATGGATTTTGAAGGGTTTTATTCGTTGATGGATCGCAACAATTACAATTTGGACATTTTAGAATAACGTAAAAACAAAACAGACAAACGAAAAGTTTCGTTGTACAAAATTCATTAATCATGTAGGTAGATCTAGAATTTGACAAGCTTGATATTGTTGTTATTTATGGAAAATATCAAAATAAGAATTTAAGGATTTTACAATGTAACATTCGAATTTGATAAATCAATCGTAACGTCCATCGATTTGTTTTAGTTACGGACACGACCACTCATTACAGCTTTATCAAAATGTATCGCTTCTTATTTTTGTGTCTTTAGAAACAATTAAAGCAATACTAGAAGTATCAAATTGAATGCAACACTTCAGTATTTGGAAGATATTTTTCTAGAAGAGCCTATAAACTGGTATGGCTTGTTTCCGAGGAGATCACCTAAATTGGAGGTCGGGGGATTATACTGAAATTGAAATGATTCACCAATAATGTGCAGCGATGTGTGGCCTAAGAATGGGGGAACCATTGGCGTCCAGCTAAACACTACGGAAGGCTAATTGAAATGACTATTACACTGTCTTATCGTAAACATTATAGTATTACACTTTACAACTGACACACCCAGACGCACCTCCCTTGTAGTAATTAGCAGAAACAAGCCATAAAAGGCAAAAAATATATTGTAGGAACCAGCAAAAGTCATGTGTGTTTGGTGGGACATATGAGAAGGTTTAAAAAAGTCCGATATTACAAGGCGACTGATTCCATTCAATTATTTCTGAGGCATGAAAGTTTCGGATCATACCTTGTGCGGATCAGCAAACGATCCGGCAGAGCACACTTTAATTTTCGATATAATTAGGCGGAAAGAAAAGGGTGAAAGAGATAAGGATATAAGGTATGAGTCGTCGTTGCATGGGGTGAACCTCTCATTTCGTTGTGAAGAGAACACACACAAATTTTTACAAGATTTTGATGTTTGCTGCTCGTTTCTATCGAGTCGAGTAATTTTGAGCGAATAGCGGCTATTCTCGATGAAAGAGCAGCATGATGAAGCTATCTCTCTTAAAGAATTCCATCACGCTTCTCTGATCTTAGACGCTCGGAAACCACGCAATACGGCCTGAAGAGCCTCTATAAAAATTCAAACTAAAGTAGAACCTGTCAAACTCAAAAACCTTATTAGAGACTGTTAAGTAGTGTAACGCGAAAAATCTGCAATAAAACATTTGCTTAGATATCAGACTGTAGAGCCTTAAGTATCTAATTTGATGGTTGCATAAGCAATCAGAACGAAAACGCTAAAAGTATCATATTAGATGGAACGTTCCGTATATTGAAACATTTCCATCTACGAATGCAACTATAATAGACTCATTAGAAGCTGCTAGTCAGTTGAAAACACACATTTTCTAGGAGTAAGCGTCTTGAGACCTATTCGTTTTTATACAGTCTATTCCACCTTAAAATTATTAAGATTTGTTATAGTTGTGAGTATCATATTCGATGCAACATGCTGTACGACAAAGTCTATTCACGATAAGAATCCTATTAGTATTCAAAACTTTACGATTTTGATACGACACAGTGTTTCTCTTCTCGTTTTATCTTGTGTTTTTTTTGCCGTCTATTATTCACTCCCTTGAAAATAGTTGAACAAAACAAAATTCCCGTCTGGATAAAGTTTTGATTATAGTACTTACTCGTACCAGTTGGCTGTCAAGGTGTGTCGTGTTTAAAGACTTTAATAAACATAACAATGCGTGTGTGTTTGTTCGTAAAAACAACATAATTCTACCAATGAATTCCAAACCGCATATAAATAAATCCGAGAATAGAGTACGTTGACGTGTTTCCCCAATTTTTAAAACCAAATTTAAATCAACGTTGAAATAATGTCGACATATATATCGAGAAAGAGAGAAAAATATCGAAATAGTAAAAATTTAACAAAGCGAACAGATCAAACACATCTTTTACAATTGAATGAGTCCAACATAAAGAGAAATTTCCTATTGTTTTTTCTCGTTTTAATGGAAAAACGGGCAGGAAATTCTCCAGATTTTCTACTAAATTAATTCTATTTCTTTCCACTCTACTCGCTTTTTATCACAATTATTCTTTTAGTTTTTGATGTATTTTTCAAATTGACGTTGATTAAATTAAAGCGTGATCGACAAGCATATAAAGTAGTAATCGAATTGGTGCATTTAAATGCAAAATATATCGTACAAAAAAAAATGTGTCCACTTACCTGCATTTACAGCAATTAGGCCATATCCGAAAATCACCATTAAATAAATGAGAATATCCATTTGATTCTTTGATAGAAGACGCCGTCCGAATAGATCGACAATTTTTTATTTTATCGTATCGAATCGTGCGAGCACCCACCGTGTGTGTGTGTGTGTGTGTGTTGTTCTCAATTGCAATAGAAACGCGCTACTGAAACTGAAGCTGAAAGATCTACAGGTGAATAGATAGAGATATGCGGATAGAGTTTGCGCTAACAACTACCGGAATTTCCATGAGGTTCTCCAATTTTTTCTTCCATGATTTATGGAAAAATCGACGATCTTTTCAGGTGAACACCGCACAGAGTGGGTTGCAGGTATAGAATGGTGGAGGCGCCGGGGGCGGATTTCAGGAGCTGGAAATAGCAACAATTTAAGCAAATTGTGTTTCTTTCACGTAGAATTTAGGTTTTAAGGTTTCCAGTGCCTCCCTAGTCCGTATTAGAGAGGTTTTACTGCATACATATTTCAAATTTCCTGACAAAAAAATTGAAAGTGCGTTAGAAATGAAACTTCTTCGGTTAGAGATGAAGTTCATTGTTTTATTGGTTTATTTTCTTTCTGTCGTTGCCTGAAGGCTTAAAACGCGGTAGGTCAGGAAATTTTACTTTCGTTCCAGGGGGCACTGTACATCGATCAATGATACCAACTTTAGACCCTAGTGTTTATTTTACACAGAACAAAGAGAGTTGAAACGACGCTATGCCAACGCCCCCACTCTTCCCTCTCAGCTATCTGTTAGAGGGGAAGGGTTTTCCCTCATGGGGTCACGCATTTTCGTTACGCTTGGGAACAAATATACGACCCTAGCGCGCCTAAAGAAGTTTCGCTTTAAAAAAAATTGGATATTTCGTAACTGATCGGGTTTTTTTTAAGAGTATCTCGTAGCAAAATTGCCTTTCGTCCTAAACCAGATTCTAAGACCTCCGAAAACACGGAATTCTACTTTATTACATCAGAGGCGCAGTAATTAAAGCTTAGAGTTTTACAGCCCGATTAGAGAATAAACGTTTTTGGGAGTCTTAAGAATTTAAACAGGGGCTAAGACTAAACTAACCGTTTAGCTGCTCACAAATAATAATTTTTCCCCATAAACATTTCAGCGTCTAATTTCCGCCTTTGCTAACGGTCCAATTTTTCAAAATAATCAGGTTTTAGGTCTGAAATTAAGGATGGATTAGAACAGGAGAACAGTAAAGGATTTGTTATTAATCACCGGTTAAATCCATTAAAATAAACATAGTTTTTTCAATTTATATTCTTCAAAAAATCACTATTCGAACCGTTTTTTCTAAAGCGACCATTTAACAACATAATAATTACGTTTACCAACCCTCAATAGTGTGATATTATTAGCTAAACGATGCACATTCATATTTAATACTTCTTCGGGATTACTACAACGTTGATAATTTATATAAAATCCACCAGCTTTAATAATACGTAGTGCATCATCAATTGTTGGAAAACAACGTACACGCATTGCTAAATCGATAATTTTCAAACCAGCTTCTGGTAGAATCTCAACAAAACTAGCACCATCGAAAATCTTAATCAATTCATTCGTATTTAATTGACTTAAAACTTGTACATCACCATTATATAGAACTTGTGAGGTTTGTTCAGCTAATTTCAAACCATTTTCACCATGTACCAACAATAGAATCTGTTTAGCGAGATATTTCTGTGCTAAACGCAAATCTGGCTTATTTCTATGTTTAACTAATAAATCTTCCACCACATTGATATGATCAAAAGTGAATAATTTCAATAATTTCTCAACTTCTTTATCAGTCTGTCGGATAAAGAATTGATATAGTACAAATGGTGATGTTTTATTTGGTGATAACCACATCGCATTTCCGGCTGATTTACCAAACTTATCACCCATTTCTGTCGTTATAATCGGTACAGTTAAACCGTAAACTGATTGATTACACATTTTACTAATCAAATCATGACCCGACACGATATTACCCATCTGATCATTACCGCCAATTTGAAATAAACAATTGTATTGTTTGAATAGATGCAACCAATCGTAGGCTTGGAATAATTGATAACTAAACTCGGTATAACTCATACCAGCTGGTGATTGTAGCCGTGTCTGTACACTGGTGCGTCCTAGAAGCGTACCCATACGCAGATGTCTGCCGATATTACCGATCAATTGTACCGCAGAGATTTTACTGTACCAATCCTCATTATTCACAATTCTACAATAAAAAATCGATTATAATTGAACGAAATTATTGTAAAATAATCGATACATTAACGGTTTTAATTTCTGTTGATCCTTCCATATGTATTCTTGATGATTATGGAAGATCGTCTCGATATTCTTACGAATACCGTCGATATTTCGATCGATAAAATCACCACCTAATTCTTCACGTTCCGTACTGCGTCCACTGGGATCGCCGATTTTTGCGGTAGCACCGCCGATCTACAACCAAAATCATTGAGTAACAAGCGTAATTTCAACAAAATCAAACCATACTAAAGCGATCGATTGGTGGCCGGCGCGTTGCCAATGGATTAAATTGATTAGAACAAGTAAATTGCCAATATGTAAACTGTCTGCGGTCGGATCGAAGCCAGCATAAACGGATTGTGGGGATGAATTCAATAAATCGACAATATCATTACTGGAAATTGTTGAAAACAATAAACATAACCTCAATTATTTTCTAGGTTGTTGTAACTTACTTACGCTGCTGTATCCGGGAATAGATCTTGAAACATGCCGCGTTCTTTCAATTTTAATATATTACGATTCGAATAATAGCGTTTTATCGGATTTAAACCGTTTAATTTCATCAGCCGCCTCAACAACATTTTGAGGATTATTTGAGGTTATGTCACTGTACTATAGATGCTTAATTGTAGCGCTACAGACCGATTGATTATATTTTATTAATTACTGAATTACAACAATTATTTAAGATCTTCTTATTATCATCAAATTTTTACGTCAATTTGTTTAATTAGTGAATTTTCTACGATTTTATAGAAAAGTCTTGGCTACAACTTGGCAACATTGAGGGTCATTTGAACTACTTTTCCAACATGGTGGTATTATTAAAGTGGCGGTAAATTTGAATTAATTTAAATAAATCGAATTATAATAATACTGATAAGGATTAGAATTAATTCCATTTGAATTAATTTCGATGAGTTTCTCGAAAATTGTCGAAACGGTCCAATTTTGGCGGCATATCCGATCACATAAGCCACGTACGTTTGTTCATGTACCGAATGGAATAGATGCGCCATCGGACCTGAAAATTTGCAATAAATTACGATTTATAAACATTAAAAGTCTGTACCTTTGGCATAGACCAACACATCGGTGCCGCTATGCGTGACTTCATCGGTTAAAACAGCCGCTTGTTGAGAATATTCGAAATCATCTGTGCGATTAATCGTCGGATCTGGCCGTCTTACTGTACCATTATCAATGGTATATTGGTAATTATTAACACCTCCAGTAGTGTATAGAAGGGTCGTATAGGGAATTCCATCAGTTTTCGACTTTTGGGCGGCATCTATAAACCGATAATTACACACAAATTTTCACCAATTCAACAATTGGAGTGTTACCAAAAATACTGTTGGTTCTTGCCGGATATCCGCTCATTGTTAACGAATGCGAATGATCACTGGTCACAATAATCAATGTATCTGTAACATCAACCATTTCTAATACAGTTCGGATTGCTCCATCGAACGCAACAGTTTCATCGAGAGCAATCTTGGCATGACCACGATGATGGGCGAAATCGATCAATCCACCTTCCACCATCAAAATAAAACCGTTACGATTCTTGCGTAGCACTTCAACAGCCTTCCGGGTCATGTTGGCCAACGAAGGCATACCACGACCAGATCGATCACGTTGATAATCATATTTTAAATGACCATTAGCAAAAATACCCAAAACATAATCTTTATTAATATCCAGATTTTGTAATTCATTATTATTTGCGATAATTGTGTGCGTTAGATTGCGTTGCTGCTTATCAATGGCCCAATCACGGATCAAATCACGTCCATCTGTACTATAACACGACCAACGATCAACAGGATCGTGATCGCTATCCTCGACATTCGATTGTAAACATTGTCGACCACCGCCCATAATCACATTAATATCGCGACCGGGTCGATCTTCAATCAATTGCCGGCCGATATCTTTACATTTACGCAATGGTACCGGTATTGTTGTCTCACATTCCCATTTACGATTCGGTGTATGAGCGTATAGAGCACTGGGTGTAGCATGCGTTACACGTGTTGTTGTAACGAGACCGGTCGATTTGCCAACATCTTGTCCCCATTTCATGATCGATTCTAAATGGGTGCGTTGATCTAAGGATCGATCACAATCATCGATTTGTACAGTTGGATCAACACCGGACGTCCGATAATTGACTTTAATACCACAAAATAGAGCTGTGGCTGTACTGCACGAATCCGGTACTAATTTATCAGCGGTATACGTTTTTAATACGCCAATATGTGGGAATTTCTCAAAACTAAAATATCCAGTTTCTGTTTTCGAATAGATACGGGCCGTTGTGATTGTTGTCAAGTCCATGCCATCACCGACGAAGATTATCACGTTTTTGGCACGGTTCGTGTTGAGGTCGGGCTGGAGACCGTTGCGGATATCCTCATTGCCCAAATTGAGCCAATACTGTTTGTCTAGAAATGATTAATTTTTTTTCTTATAAAACTGTAAGAAAAACTGGGATTACCTTCAAGGGTTTGTGTTATTGTTGGAATTATCAATAATAACAGTTTGATTTTGTTAAACTGTGACGTTACCATATTAGCTTGATATTAAATTAATATTCAAATCACGTTGGTATTCATCAATGGGCCACTTTTATGCCATTATAACTTGGCAATAATTATATGTTTATTTAAAGGAAATCCTTTTAAAAACTGTGATTAGATAAAAGTGAGTCTTATAAACGTTTAATTAACAGTTTAAAGGTCGCCGTTTAAACATTCTAATAGTTTAATATTTCTATTATAAGATAAGAATATTGTTTAAAAGCGCATGTTATTTGTCGTTTATTTATTTGCTTTGCTCGCCTCTCCCGTTTGTATTGAGTGTTGTCGGCTCTGTTATTTCTTTGACTTTCCGTCTTATTTCAACTTTTTAGAGATTGAAGATCGTTTCATGTAATTACAACCGTCCGAAGGCGTGGCTTGTCGAAGGTTAAGTGTTGTAGATGCGCGCGCGAGAGAGAGGGGAGGCACGATTTTTAAGGATTTAACAAGCCACAACAAATGTGTAGAAAACTAAAGACGTAAGGCACTTTGACGCATTAATCAGGTCTGCGATTCTCCAATTCCTTTAAATAGGGGAGAGTGGGGTAATTGAGAACGGCGGGTAATTGGGAACAACTACATAATTAATATATCCTCCCACACTACACCGTTCTGAGCAATTCGGAGCCTGTTCAACGGCTGTATACAGTGCCACTCATTGTATAAGCAACGGTTTAGATGAAAGGATGCACGCGTTGTGTCACAATGAATTGAGTAGTTTTTTTTGCATTTTTGATATAATTTTTATCGTGTATTATAATTGAGGTAAGTATTATATTTTTGAGTTTAAAGAAACCATATTTTTTTGTTGTCATGTATGCACTATCTGCAATTAAATCCTACGAAAATTAAAGTTACCCAAACGTGCTGTTGAGAGCGACAGGAATTTTGATTTATATAGACTACTTGGGGCAATTGGGAACGGCGTCAGGTGGGTAATTGGGAACGTTCCCAATTACCTCTTGCGTTCTTCTTTACTCGAAGTACTCCTGGAAAAACACCAAAAGATCCCCAGAAACCACACCAAAGAAGCCACAAGTCAAGGGTAAAGGAATCAAAAATTCGAAGCAAGCTTTTTTAGAGAAAAAAGAAAACGAAGAAGAGTTCTATTGCATAATGTGCTAAGAAATGTACCAATCTCCACCGAAACAAGATCGGATCCAGTGCGCCGTTTGCGAACACTGGGCACATGAACAATGTACTTCCGGTGAAACTCATAAAGGTTATGTATGTGATATATGCCGTGATTAACCGTCGTTCCTAATTACCCCATAGGGTATCGGGTAAATAGGAACGGCGAAGTTTTTTGTTTATATTTATATTGTTATTAAAACTTAAATTTTTAAGATTTTGTTTATGACTACTAAGTGCATAGATAACCAAAGCTTATGTAGAAATTAAAGTTGATTTGGTTTATAATTTTTCTCTATTAGTTTTGGGGATTGGAAGTTAAGTGTTCCCAATTACCCCACTCTCCCCTAGTCGTTTTGATTACTGTATTTGTAATAATGAGCAAAAATTGTTCCGGATCCTGCAATTTCGGGAAGGAATGGAACAAGACTCAATTGTGGAAGTGTTAGAGTATATATGTTCATATCGAAGGCGCCTCAATGCATTACTTTGCTACTTCGCTTCATACAGCGATCCTCCAATCAATTCGCAATATTCCTAGTATGACCTTAATACCTCCCTGCCCCATCGTTTACATCACTACTTATTGTTAGACACCAAAAGAAAACTATGTTTTAGAACGCATTGCAGCACAGTAAAGCATCTAAAGAGTTCTAAAACACAGTTTTGGTATCTAGCTAGAATGTAAACGACGAGGCAGTGAGGTAGCGAGGTATTGCAGTGCGACTTCTCCGACATGAACGCACTCTAACTGCACTACCTAGCGATTTCAAATGGATGCTGGGTGTTCAACGCGATTCACCCTCATGATTTAAGCAGCAATTAATTCCACCAATCATCTATCAGAATTGTACCAAACTTCCTATGCATAGAATTGGATCAAATTATTGATAAACGTGTGGAAAACTGAAGAACATCTTAAGATAATTAGAATCAAAAGGACACAAACTTGTTAGACTCAAATCATTGGAAATGACAGAAAATATATAAAAGATGTATACATTATTTGTTCTCTTTACAGATTGCAGAAAGATCATTTTTAGATCATCTTTGGTTTATTGTATTTATTTTTTAATATCCTTTCATAAGGGCTTGATTTCCTGAAAGTCCTGAAAATGCAATAAATGTGTCGCACACATTAATTAAATTAAAAAAAAAAAATTGAAAAAGATCTCAAAACAATGGAAAGTTTGGTAAATTTATAAGGACAGCAATAATCCAAACATCAAGTGTGCTCTGAAAGTGCAAACATCAAATGTGCAACGTCGAAGCCATATTGTGGCGCATTATAATTTCGCGAAATTTTCATAAATTTAATTAAATCAAATGAACATAGAAATTAGTAATTATTAAAATAATAATTAGATAAAATGCCCTACCTGTATATATGTATACAAAAACACATAAATTTTCATTAAACTCTACTGCTAATGATGATGATAAAACAACAAATGCGATTTTATTGAAAACGTATACAGTTTCAAGTTACACAGGGGATTTGGTAATTGTCAATTGGAATTGATTATTGATAGAGTACGGACACATACATAAATGCGATTAATCAAATTTATTTACGCAATAAAAAACGAGATAATAACCGGCAAATAATATCGAATTGTGAAAAAAAATCCAACAAGCCACTCACCTGTTCGTTTCATGATGAATTTGCGGCAAACGTGCGAGCTCCACAAACAACGCTTTCAGACGCCTGAAGTTACTTTAAATGATCTATAAACAAACGGGAAAAGTTCTGAAATCGTCCCAGATAATCATGGTACGTCGAATATAAAACAAAAGATCATCGGTGGACGGCAGAGATTGGAGCGTTTCGTGTAGTAAGGTGGAAGTGCCTACCAACCCTGATATAGGCTACAAATGTGGGCAAAAACAAAAAAAAAAACAGTTGATAACCTTAAGGGTCAAATAATTTTTTTATCTTCAAACGTCACAAAAGTGACAGTTTTTGTGACTCAAATGACAAGGTAAAAATAGCATTTTGTGTGCCTAGGCGCTTTTTTCTTTTTTTATAAGCTTAGGCAGACAAAATGACAAAATCTGTCACTGGCGTTTAATTTTTTTCGTTATTTGACATTTGTTTTTTGCATCGCCATGGAAGCAGTACTGCCAAGATATGGTGATTAGTTAAAATTTTAATTTTTAAAAACTTTTCAATAAAAAAAATGTTAAATTAAGACGTTTGAAGATAAACTAGTATATGTCATTCGGCGCAAAACTGTCTTTGTGTGCTTCAGCTGACATGTCTGCCTCACTGGCGTTCGGCAGTCAACAGTCAGCTTCAGCACACAAAGTTCCAGTTTTACGCCTAATAACATAATCTACTATTTTTGTTCGCCAATCCTAGCGACACTAGCCTCCCAAATTTGCAAATCTGATAGACTAAATTCATCGACCAAAGGGTTCCTAGATTTAAATTGGTACCCTTGAGTGTAGTGATATTTCTAGGGATTTACTTGTTTGTGTCTAAATTCCCGCTTGAAATCCTGGGACCATGTACTTTGTTTAACAAGACATCTGTCAAATCTAGTAACCCATTGATCGGTGAATATAGTATATAAATTTATACAGTAGCGGCAAACGAAACAAAGATCCTATTTACAAGAAATCAAATTTTGTGGTTTAGATGACGGAAAATTGTTGTATAATAATCGAAATTTTTGTATGCTTAATTTGCCAATACTGTATATTGAAGGATAATTAAAACAATTGAAATTTACATGATAGGCAAGGTAAAGCGACTAGTTTAGTCCCTTATTTGTAGTGCCTATTCCGTATATGAGATATCAACGATAAACAAGTAACAATCGTAGAATGTATGGATTTCTTTAATTATCACAATTTGGATTATACAGTAACGGCAAACGAACTAAGATAATTTGCGCTCTTTACAGATTCCAGAAAGACGATCTTTACATCACCTTTGTTTTTTTTTATTTTTTATAATATCTTTTCGTAACGGCTTGATTTCCTGAAAGTCCTGAAATGAGTCGCACACATGGTTCTAATTATTAAAAAAAAATTGAAAACAGATCTCAAAAAAATTGAAAGTTTGGTAAATTTATAAAAACAGCAATAATCCAAACATCAAGTGTGCTCTGAAAGTTTTCCAGAAGACAACATCGAAGCCATATTGTGGCACATTATAATTTCGCAACTACAATTATCGCGAAATTTCCATAAATTTAAATAAATCAAATGAACATAGAAATCGTGCTAATTGATTATATTTTATCGATAATTCGATGAAGAGATATTTACGGAAAATAAGGAACAATTAATGGATAATGATTTAAGGAAAACACTTACCAATTTATAGGATTTTACTTAATTTTTTCTAATGGAACAACAGCTAGGACACAGGATAGATATTTTCTGATGATAAAAGAACAAAACACATCTGCTTTGATCAACAACTCCAGACGCAATGGATGATGGGGAAAAAGTAGCTTGATTGTTTCAAAGTATCTTCTCTGTGATTGGCTAACAGACCATCAAAGCCTTCTTGATCCATATTCTGTTAATAAAAATTATAAGGACCGTGCATTAATCAAGTGGGCTCTGAAAGTTTTCTAGAAGATACCATACCATTGTTATAGATTATATTACTTCTTTTTCTGTACAACTATAATTTTTTCGAAATTTACATAAATTTTCCAATTAAAACTATTTGAAATAAATCAACTGAACAGAGTGCTACATAGAAATCTTGCTATAATATTCATCAAATCTTATCGGATAATTCGATGAAGAGATATTCACAGAAATTAAGGGAGAATTAATGGATTAATGGATGATTTAAGGAGTTAACACTTACCAATTACAGGATTTTGGTTAATTTTTTCGCATGGAATTTGGACACAGGAGAGATTTTTTCTTTAATAATAAAAGAAAAAAATACGCCTGCTTGATTCAACAATTCTGGACCAACTGAACCGGAAATGGATGACGGGAAACAAAAGAAACAATAGCGACTTCTGATTGGCTAAATGGATCATCGAAAGCCAACTTGATTCAGCGGGTCTGCAATTTCTGCAAATTGACGTCAAAATAATAATTAAAAAAAAAACACTTCCAATTATTGGTAATTCTTATACGTATATTGGCCAAGTTGCACATGCCTGTTCTAGGTTATGTACAAAATGTAATTTTTCCAATATTAACCGTTAAAATCCTGCTTAATTATTAGAAAAGTTCCTTTCAATAATTCAAATTTCGCCACAAGATGTCGTATTACATTACCCACCATAAAGAGCTACAATTAGCGTTACTAGTACTACCAGTGTTACAAACGAAAAATTCCTAAACGAAATCAAAAATGGACGAATTACATCTGTCCGATACACTTCAACGTTACTTTTCCGATATTTTCTTATGTTGTGATGATGAGAAAACCGGCAGTGCATCATTATTACGTACAATTGAATTAATCAAATCCGGTAATGTACCCGATGACATTATAAATCAGGTAATTAACGAATTTCGGTAAAAACCGTCAACATAACCTCAAAATTATTTTGTTTTCTTATAGATATCGGAGATTTGTTGGAATGGTGTGAATTTAACACAATTACCAGTGAACAATCTACAACAATTGACGAGAAAACAGTTTTTTTGTGCATTGAAATTGGTGGCAGCTTATCAAGCAAATATGTCAATAAAACCGGAGATAATTACGGCAAATGTTGAATTACCATTGCCTAGATTCACATGGAATCGTTCCGAGAACGATTTGATTGAATTGAATACGAATCGACACGATTATATGGAACATATTGATACGAATAGTACGGATTCGGAAGTTGATAGTGATACATTGAGTTTAGCTAGGAATGGTTCACCGGAAATTTGTAGTACAGCATCGGATAGTCCAACACCGACGAATAGTGTACAGGATCGTAGTTGGGCGGTTGGTGGTGTTTGGCAGGGGCTCGTTTCCGAGGAACAACGGCAATTATTAGGTACGGCGACCAACTTTATTTATGTTTATTTTATTTATTTATTTATTAAATTATAAAAAGGTACTGAAGAGGAGAGTTCTGATCGGCATAGTAGCGAAGAGGATACAGAGATTAGCAATGAAATTTGGACGATTAATGCTGAACAACGTGAATATTATACAAATCAATTCCGTTCATTACAACCCGATGTGAATGCCTTATTAGCCGGTCCGGTGGCACGTATGTTCTTTGAAAAGTCCCGTTTACCTGTCCACGAATTGAGGAAAATCTGGCAACTAGCTGATGTAACAAAAGATGGTGCTTTAAGTCTACACGAATTCAATACGGCAATGCATTTAGTTGTATTACGTCGCAATCATATTGAATTACCCGATCAATTACCAACAACATTAAGACCAGGTAATGAGACACCGCATTCTGTAAGTCCAGAAACCGAACCAATTCTATCACCACAACAAAAAGATACGGCAAAAGAATGGACGAAATTCATTGATAGTCCAACCAGTTCGATATCATCACCGGGACCGAAACCGGTGAATTTTGATTTTCAAAAAATTAGTCTCGATAAAGATTCGAAAATTCTCCATCCTGTACCGTTACGTTTAACACCCGAATGTAGTAGTAGTAGTAGTTGTAATAATCAACAACAATCCGATGATGTTGTTGATAATCTTGATACGCATAGTCCGAAGAAATTCATTGATCATTCCACAACAACAAATTCAACAACTAGTTCGGCAATACAACGGCCACAACCGAAAAAATACAATTTACCGGGACCTGGTGCAATACCACCACCACCACAAACAACAATAAATCAAGAAGATGGTCCGATTAGTTTGCCAGCATTCCCACCACCAAAGAAAGATAAACCACCACCGCCACCACCACGACCATTTAAAACGCACGGACGTAGTTCATCGTTAGATTTGAATCGTTTAAGTAATAAATTACCACCAACAGTACCGCCACGAATTAGTCCGAATATACAGAATGGTAAACGATTGATTAATCAGAAATCGGAAGGTGATTGTGGTGGTATGACGACAATTGCGCAAGAATCTGGTGAACAATTTGCTAATTTCGATAATTTCGAACAATACGAAAATGTTTCCGAACAAATACCGGAAGTATTTGAATTTTCTGGTAGTGCTAGTTGTAGTAATAGTGGTGGTGGTGAGGATCTACCAAGACGACATGGTGCGTTTGAGATTTATCGTAAACCGCCACCAATTCAACGTACATTAAAGGAGAATTGTATGAATGTTGATGAGAAGGCGAAATGGGAATTATTTGAGAAATTACAGGCGGAGAATCGTGTATTGTTGAGGATCTGTCAGGAATTGAGTCAGGAATTGGCGGATGTAAGAGAAGAGAAATTAACGCTTAAACTTCGATTAGACAAACAGAAGGAGCAAATGGGATAGTTTTATATAAATCTCTTTCTCTCGACTAATTTTTCAAAACAAATCTATATTTAAATATTAATTGTAAGAAGAAATATGTATTATATTATTATTATTATTATTTTTCTGTTTTTGAGATTAGGGCAATGTTCTTTTCTTCTAGAAACAATGCCATAGGAGAGGACTGCCTAGAATCATTCTCTAATCATTTCGAAATATTTAAAAAAAAAACTACAAAAAATTGTTAAATTTATGTTTTTTGAAAATATATCTAATTATAGCAGCAAAATTATATTTTTCTCGTGTAGCTATAGGAAGACTGTAATTTAAAAGTAAATATTGATTAAAAAAAAATAAATCATTAAACCAAAACCGCCATTATTAAAGCAAATAACGCACCTACAGTAATAACGCCCTCTATCGGCAAAACAATCATTCAGAAGTATTACACAATCATTTGAATAATATTTCGTAAATACAGTTATAGTAGAAGGAGATGGAGATAAAAACGTAAGTGTATTCTCACATCAACAAGAATAACGAGTCGATATGCAACCAATTATACTTGATCATCAATCAGGGATTTTGTCGACAGTTGGCCAACATGGATGTATTCAATTGTTTGCTAAATCTCCACTCTAGCGGTGACTTCTGCAACTAAATTCAGTGTACGCTTCATTCCACGACCAAAGTACAACCTTGACAGGTAAAAGCCGTGCCTAATTCGTATAATTTCGTGATTGTTGCTCTACTTAAGTGTATACCCAATTTGCTGGTTGAACGTGAATTTTTAAACGTCAAATGTGTCAAAAAAATTCCCCATGTATATGCCGTATATGTGGAAATATAGGTATTTTTAGGCCGTTCAGTTGCACACTTGACGTTTAAAATTCACGTTCAACGAGCAAATTTGGTATAACGTAATGATTCATGATTGTATTGTTGTGATAGTTGTTTTCGGTTTGTAACGTTGGCGCCCTTGTATTTCACCGCCTACTACACTACTCAATAACTACTTCTCTTTTTTTGTATAATTAATTAGGATTTTTAATAGATTTTAATTGTGTTTTATTTGTGAATATCTAAAAATAGTAAAAAGTGCGAAATGGTAGACGAAATAAAAGCAACAACAAATTGTGATCTTGCTCTCTTCCTCGAAATATTTAAAAAATAAAAAAAAACTTTACAAAATTTTTTTGTAAATATATTTAATTATAGCAGCAAAACTATGTTTTTCTCGTGTAGCTATAGGAAGACTGTAATTTAAAAGTAAATATTGATTAAAAAAATAAATCATTAAACCAAAACCGCCATTATTCAAACAAATAACGCACCTACAGTAATAACGCCATCTATCGGCAAAACAATCATCCAGAAATATTACACATTCATTTGAATAATATTGCGTAAATATAGTTATAGTAGAAGGAGATGGAGATAAAAACGTAAGTGTATTCTCACATTGACAAAATAACTAGTCGATATGCAACCAATTATACTTGATCATCAATCAGGGATTTTGTCGACAGTTGGCCAACATGGACGTATTCAATTGTTTGCTAAATCTCCATTCAAGCGGTCACTTCTGCAACTAAATTCAGTGTACGCATCATTCCACAATCAAGGTGCAACGTTTTCCATTAAACAACCTTGACAGGTAAGAGCCGTGACTAATTCGTATAGTTTCGTGATTGTTGCTCTAATTAAGTGTAACATAATGATTCATGATTGTGTTGTGGCCATAGTTGTTTTCGGTTTGTGACGTTGGCGCCCTTGTATTCCACCGCCTACTATACCAAATTTGCTGGTTGAACGTGAATTTTCAAATGTCAAATGTGCAACTGCACGCTCCAAAAATCCCCAACTATGTGGTATGATGTTTGGAAAATTTACGAAATGACATTCTAATTCATTATAAAAAATTATTTTGAAAGTCACAAAAGTTCTTAAAAAAGCCAAACGTACAAAACAATTGTAATAATATAAAATTTTGAAGTTACAAAAAAATATGTAAACAAACTCTTAGGGACTTTTGGAGCGTGCAGTTGCACATTTGACGTTTGAAAATTCACGTTCAACCAGCAAATTTGGTATATCACTAGATTCAAGTGTACCAACCGAAATTCAGTAACCGTTTGATTCGTGAATATACTATGCAGTATGGTAATATAAAGTGTGACATTTTAAAGATGTCAAATTTTATGCAACTCAGTATTCTTAAAGTCCCTAACTATGGGGATTTACTTCAAGCTGAATGCCATTTGATGATTTTCTCATGAAAATCACACCATCAAACAAAGACATAGACTTTTATCGTCTAAAATCTAGGGACTTTCAGAACCTAAGTTACATAAGTTTTGACATTTGTCTGTCAAAATTTTATCCACGGAGGCTGGCCTCTAAACAGTTACAAAACGCCATATACAGTGGTGGCAAATGATATAAGCATGATAAATCCCGGAGATTTATCATGAAACTGAGTATAATCCGATGCGTGGCTTATGCTCTCCCGAATCCCGGACATTGATCGTGAAACATACGATAGTGTTGCGGAAGAAGTTACCGGTTTTAATTTTAACGTACCCCTGAAACCAGGGCCGTACTGGTAATTACACAGTCCTCTAGGATGTAGAACGGTCCTAGAAACAAGATTCATACAAACAGGCTAGTCCGGCCTTGGTTTTGTGTTTAGGCAGAGCCGTACTTGGCTCTCTACGACGATCTAAAAATAATTGCAGTTGACAATAACATAGTAAAAACGAATTACACATTACTTAACCACTTTGCGCTACGATTTAACTTTCGGTAGCCTTGTCGCGCATTGCAATATTGATAACGTGCGATATCGCGTGACATTAGGGGGTTTTACACTTACGCTCCGAACCGCGTGACTGAGGAACGCGTGAAAATAGACGTTCCGTCACGCGCGTCAAACCACACTCCATCGCGCGCTCCAGAAGCTGCTGTGTAAATGCAAATCACACGCGCCATTCCACGTTCAAACCGAGGTTATTTTCGACCATGCGCAAAACTATCTAAAAATACAAAATCTGTTGATTTTTACGGATTATTGGAGCGGCGTGTGGTGTTTCAGAAAAAATGTCGTTTACACTTAGGATTGCGTGATTTAGCACACTCCACATGCCGAATAGCCGCGAGACTTCTGAATTTGAAAAAATATTGTTGAATACTTTAGTTTGTAGGGGAAGGGGGGCAAGATGGGCCCCCTAAAATTTTTGGTATTTATAAACATATGGGGGCAAGATTGGCCCCCTGTATTTTTTTTAATTTTAATTTTTACAATTATTTATTTGTTGAGTAAAATCATAAAAGTTGTCTAATGTCTGTTAACTTCAGTATCATGTTAATTAAAATAAAACTTAATAATAAAACGACAGTAGTCAATTTTTTTAAGGGGGCCCATCTTGCCCCACATTTTAAAATTTTTATTGTTCAACCGACGCTACATATTAACACGTAATATATATCAAGGGACTAAAAAACAGTGAAACGAGTAAAATAAAATTAGATTATGAGCATTTTTCCTTAAGGGGCCCATCTTGCCCCCCTTTCCCCTACATTTTTTCCTTCTCTAGAATTTTATACCAGAAGAGAAAATAATTATGGCACCCTTTAATATTATGTTATACCTACATTTGTAAATATTATAATAGTAATTAATGTATCAAGGGCGTTATGAGGCAAATAACGCATGAGTATCGACAGTGTACGGCCCGAGGGCTGTACGTTTACCGATGGCGTTATACCCATAACGCCCGTGGTGCATTTATGAGTTTACGCCAGAAGTAAAAGAAGAAATTTAACTTATTTTTTTTTTATATTTTTTGACCTCTGAAAATTTGAGGTAATGATCACATTTTTAATGACAGAAAAAAAATTGTTTATCATAGCAACGCGCTATTATTTTTCATAACGCGATAATTGCCCATTATCAAGTAAACAATTATTATTTGCTTATGAATGCGATCGTTTTGATATCTATTAATGGTTCAATAATATATATGAATGACATAAAATAATAAACATATTCCACGTTCAAACCAAGGTTATTTTCGACCATGCGCAAAACGCAAAACTATCTAAAAATACAAAATTTGTTGATTTTTATAGATTATTGGAGCGGCGTGTGGCGTTTCAGCTCGTCGAAAGTTTTTTGTACGTTCCAACAAGTTCGTAACTTTTATTGTTTAATTTGAGTCTCACAAATAACTTCAAATAATTCACATTGGGTAAAATTTGTATGTTAGAAAGGGAAAGTAAATAAAATCAACAGAAAATGCTCAATTTCCAATGTGAATTAAATTTCATTGACAATAATTGCTAAAGTAATTATCTGTTTTGAAGTGAAAGAATAACAAAATATGTTTATTATTTTATGTCATTCATATATATTATTGAACCATTAATAGATATCAAAACGATCGCATTCATAAGCAAATAATAATTGTTTACTTGATAATGGGCAATTATCGCGTTATGACAAATAATAGCGCGTTGCTATGATAAACAATTTTTTTTCTGTCATTAAAAATGTGCACCACGGGCGTTATGGGTATAACGCCATCGGTAGACGTACAGCTCTCGGGCCGTACACTGTCGATACTCATGCGTTATTTGCCTCATAACGCCCTTGATACATTAATTACTATTATAATATTTACAAATGTAGGTATAACATAATATTAAAGGGTGCCATAATTATTTTCTCTTCTGGTATAAAATTCTAGAGAAGGAAAAAATGTAGGGGAAAGGGGGGCAAGATGGGCCCCTTAAGGAAAAATGCTCATAATCTAATTTTATTTTACTCGTTTCACTGTTTTTTAGTCCCTTGATATATATTACGTGTTAATATGTAGCGTCGGTTGAACAATAAAAATTTTAAAATGTGGGGCAAGATGGGCCCCCTTAAAAAAATTGACTATTGTCGTTTTATTATTAAGTTTTGTTTTAATTAACATGATACTGAAGTTAACAGACATTAGACAACTTTTATGATTTTACTCAACAAATAAATAATTGTAAAAATTAAAATTAAAAAAAATACAGGGGGCCAATCTTGCCCCCATATGTTTATAAATACCAAAAATTTTAGGGGGCCCATCGTGCCCCCCTTCCCCTACAAACTAAAGTATTCAACAATATTTTTTGAAATTCAGAAGTCTCGCGGCTATTCGGCATGTGGAGTGTGCTAAATCACGCAATCCTAAGTGTAAACGACGTTTTTTCTGAAACACCACACGCCGCTCCAATAATCCGTAAAAATCAACAGATTTTGTATTTTTAGATAGTTTTGCGCATGGTCGAAAATAACCTCGGTTTGAACGTGGAATGGCGCGTGTGATTTGCATTTACACAGCAGCTTCTGGAGCGCGCGATGGAGTGTGGTTTGACGCGCGTGACGGAACGTCTATTTTCACGCGTTCCTCAGTCACGCGGTTCGGAGCGTAAGTGTAAAACCCCCTAATCCTGACCGCCTAAAAGAGTGCGTGTCGGAGCGCGCGCCGGTGTGTGGCGAGTGGTTGCATTTACACTTAGACGCCAGAGTGTGGAACGTGCTAAATCACGCGGTTCGGAGCGTAAGTGTAAAACCCCCTATTGACGTGGCATACGCGTTATAAGCAGAAAACTAAGTAAAAATTACATTCAAATTGAAAATCATCAATCCATACAATTTATACGTGATTCTAATAAAACTGACGTGCTGTACTTTATCATAAATACAAAGTTGGGGGCTAGAATTAAATTTAAATACAACTCGGCGAGCCTAGCTTGGCCCGTGAAATGCGCAGATGATAGATAGAGAACACCTCTGTGTGACAAAGAGATCAAACCAACATTACTTGGAAAGTACAATCGGAGCAAGAAGTTTAGTTAACCGCCGTAACTGATGATACTATAAAATTAACAAAAATTGACGAAAAACTGAAAATGTGCACATAAATAAAAATAAAATAAAAGATGTCATATTGAGAAACTCTTTTACGATAAAACTCGGAATAACAGGTGAATACTGGCGAATTTGCGCTATCAAGTTTGACCCAGAGTGTACCGATCTGTACAACGTGAAGAACAATACAGAAATGACCCCCCACTCTAGAAAATAAAATTGTCCACTGCGCAAGGGGCCAAGCTAGCTTCGCCGAGTTGTTGTTAATAACTATTTTAAGTTTAAATTTCCCTATAAAATCGCAGTATTAGCGCAAGTGTTTGCCCAGCAAAAATGTGTAAATTATCAATAATCACTGTAATCATCGTATTAGTGCCTTTTTGTCAAACTGCCAACATTTTGGGCATCTTCCAAATGCCCAGCAAAAGTCACGATGTGATGTTCCAACGTATCTTCCTCGAATTAGCTGCAAGAGGCCATCATGTCGATATCGTGACACATTTTCCACTACAAAATCCACCACCAAGGTACCAAAAAATTTGCTAATCAATCAATCATTCGAATTATATCTTTAAGGTACAATCAATTGAACATTCGAGGCAGTCTACCGATCCCCGTCAACAATGTATCGATAGATCTATTCGAATCGCCAACTAGATACGATTTCATTCGTATATTGACCCAACAATTTGGCAATGAGATCTGTGGCAAAGTCTTCAAATTGCCCGTATTCCAAGAATTGAAAACCTCGAAAAAACGCTACGATTTAGTCGCGACAGAGATCTTCGGTTCGGATTGTATGTTGGGCTTTGGCCATTTCTATCAGGTACCAACTGTCTCATTGATCAGTAGTGCTGCATTACCATGGGCGAATGATCGTATCGGTAATCCAGATCATCCTGCATATATCGCCAATTATTTCAATGATGATTCGTACAAGATGAACGTTTTGGGGCGATTGAAAAATGTTGTTTTATATGCGATGGCAAAGATTTTGTAAGATTGTTTTCTTAATACTAACAGTTGAAAGTAGACTTTACTTTACTAATATCTTAATGGTAAACTAGTCAAGAAAAGTGTCTTTTCTTCACTAGTGAAGAAAAGACACTTTTTTTCACTATTGACTTTTAGTTTCTATTGGGGGTACTAAAAATGATGTTCAACAAGTTTTTTTGTGGGACAAAATCGACGCAATTCTTTTTTTCTCAATACCACACATTTTTAACAATTCAAAAATACTCAGATTAAATTTTAGAATATAAGGAAACAAAAACAAACAAAAAACCGACAATTAAAATACCTCTACCTTCAATTAAATTATATATTAATTATTCCCAGTGATTCAATTTAAAAATTAATTTCGATTAATTTGAATTTAAATTTCGATTAAATACAATTGCGTCTACCACAGATCGTCTACTTTAATGAAACACAACTGAACTCGTCAAACACCAAATTGCAAGTGATTTGCAAGTGTCTCTGTCTCAAATTTTGCGACGCAAGTTGGCCTTGTGTAGAATTTCCTCGAAGATGTTTCTTTGAAGAACTAGAATTTCTATATATATAAAAATTAATATAATAAAAAAAAAGATTAAATCGTCGCTAGTATTGAAAAAAATGTTGTACTTTACACGGTGGGAAGTGACTTTTCACACTCTTCGGCCTCATGATCCAAACTATCCGCTCTTGTGAAAAATGTCACTTCCCCCCCTCACCCTTGTAAAGTAAATAACTAAATACTAAATACTAAAATATGGGATGCCGTGAGTGGAAACACTTCCCCTTTAACAGAGAGATTAGAGGGGGAGCGTTGCCAATAGCGTTGCTTATAATCTGTCAGTTCTGCCAACTGTGTAAAATAAAACTAGGGTCTAGAGTTGGTGTCATTGATCGATGTAAACAAAAAAACATTCAAGACTTACCGCGATTTATGATTTTTGAATTTATAATTTAACTTCGTCCCACCCATTCGATGGTTTATATTCATAAAATTAACAATGTTAATTCTATTAATTATAATTATAATTTGGCAAAATATCGAAATTTTTAAACAAATTATTGTTTAATTGTAAAACGTCGAAGAAAATGAGGTTAGAATCACTGTTATTTACATTTAAAAATGAAAATTTGTAAATTAATTAATGGCGTTAAATTATACAGTTGCGATCAAAGAATTTCGGACATCGAGGACATGTAATTGCCAGAAAAACATCGATTCTTCAGGCAACTACAGCAAGAAAATAAGGCAATCAAAAAAAATGAGCTTCGTCTCTAACCTAAGAAGTTTCACTTCTAACGCACTTGCAATTGGTTTTTTTTGTTGATTAGATACACTTGGAGCATGGACGACGCTAATCGTGTCGCTAGAGACTTTTTCGGTCCCAATTTGCCGGATCTGAGCGATTTAAGTCGCAATACCAGTTTGATTCTAGTCAATAGTTATTTGATAGGGAATCAAGCACGGCCGACAGTGCCCAATTTTATTGAAATCGGTGGCGTGCACATCAAACCACCACAACCTCTACCACAAGTGAGTAGAATCGACAAATCAACGATTTACTCTTATAAACAATTTATAGCGACTCAATGATCTTCTTCAAATCGATTCAAATACCAAAGGTGTTATCTTTCTAACGATGGGTTCACTAATTTTAACTGAAACTATGCCGATTGAGTATCTGCAAGGTATGTTTGATGCCTTCGCCCAACTACCATATAAAGTCTTATGGAAGGCAACCAAAGAACGGTTTCCGGAAGGTTTGCGTTTCCCGCAGAATATCCACTTTGAACCGTGGATGCCACAATTGGATATTTTATGTAAAACAATTGTAAACTTTTGGTGAATAATCGTTTTGAATTTACGATAATTTTAGGCCACCCTCACGTCAAACTGTTCGTATCACATGGTGGTTTGATGGGCAGTCAAGAAGCAATGTATTGTGGCGTACCACGGATCGGTATCCCGCTTTTCGCCGACCAATTCGGTAATATTGCTAATGCGGAAGCCTTAGAGATCGCTATCAAAGTCGATTATCACCGTATTTCGAAACACACCATCCTGGACGCTGCTACAAAACTACTAACAGATCCCAAGTAAGTTGTGGCGATCATAATTTTCGATTAAATTAATTCAGTTTTGTTGAAAAATTAGATACGAACGGAATGCTAAACGAGTAGCGACTATGTTCAAAGATCGACCGCAATCAGCATTGAACACATCGATTTTCTGGATTGAGTACGTGTTGAAGTATCAAGGTGCACCGGAATTACGTAGTCGTGCCGCCGATTTACCTTGGTATCAGTATTATTTGCTTGATATTGGTGTAATTTTGCTGTTATCAGTCGTTACAATAATTTACGTGATAATTGTTTTAATTATACTGTTAATTAATCTGTTGATTTCGAGACAATCGAAACGAAAACAGCATTAGATAACGATAAATAAATCAAATTATGAAAGGATTAACAGTAAAAATTCATTAGAACCTCACCACTTAAGCATTTAATTCGGTATAGTAAATTCACGCACCAAAGTGTTACTAGATTTCGATTGGTGCACTTGAATCTAGTGATTTTTGTTTGCATATGCATCTTTCTTATTACATGGCAAAATCATCAACCAAAGGGTTTCTAGATTTAAGTTGGCACCCTTGAATTTAGTGATATTTTTAGGGATTTATTTGTTTATGTCCATATCCCCGTTCACAATCCTGGCACTACGTACTTTCTTTAACGACACATCTGTCAAATCTAGTAACCTTTTAGTCGGTGAATTTAGTATACCGCGATTACGTACTTTGTTTCTGTCACTTCTATAGTGGATTCAGCAACCAAAGGGTAACTAGATTTGACAGACTTTACAAAAATCGTTAAATTTATGTTTTTTGAAAATATATCTAATTATAGCAACAAAACTATATTTTTCTCGTGTAGCTATAGGAAGACTGTAATTAAAAGTAAATATTGATTTAAAAAAAATAAATCATTAAACCAAAACCGTCATTATTCAAACAAATAACGCACCTACAGTAATAACGCCATCTATCGGCAAAACAATCATCCAGAAATATTACACATTCATTTGAATAATATTGCGTAAATATAGTTATAGTAGAAGGAGATGGAGATAAAAACGTAAGTGTATTCTCACATTAACAAAATAATGAGTCGATATGCAACCAATTATACTTGATCATCAATCAGGGATTTTGTCGACAGTTGGCCAACGTGGATGTATTCAATTGTTTGCTAAATCTCCATTCTAGTGGTGACTTCTGCAACTAAATTCAGTATACGCTTCATTCCACGACCAAGGTACAATACTTTCCATCAAAAACAACCTTGGCAGGTAAGAGCCGTGACTAATTCGTATAGTTTCGTGATTGTTGCTCTACTTAAGTGTAACGTAATGATTCATGTTGGTGTTGTTGCGATAGTTGTTTTCGGTTTGTGACGTTGGCGCCCTTGTATTCCACCGCCTACTATACTACTCAATAACTTGTTTTGTTTTTTAATATAATTAATTACGATTTTGAATAGATTTTAATTGTGTGTTATTTGTGAATATCTAAAAATAGTAAAAAGTGCGAGATGGGAGACGAAATAAAAGCAAAACAACAACAAATTGTGACCCTGCTCTCTTCCTTTATATTTGCAATAAAGCAAAAAAAAACAACAACAACATCACAATAGCGATCACTTTGTCATATTTTTTTTTAAGTACTTTTCAACTTTTCTTATTTTAATTAGGTCAGGGTCGTACTTGTTGCGATTATCGTGTTACTTTTGTTGCCTTGATCTTAAACGGAATTGGGTGTGCGGTTGTCTTTATCGTTACTAAAAACCAATGAATTTCAAGTCAACTTTTACAGTGTTGTTTGAGTGTTTCTAAACGTATTTTGTGCGTTTTGTGTTTGTTATATTATAATAAACGGGGCGTGAAATATAATCGAGACGGTCCTGCAATTTCCATCAAATGTGATAATAGTTTGAAATCTAGTTAACATAGGATTCGTTGTAATCAGTGATAATAATTTTGATTAAAATTTTCTGTTGTAACGATGAATGAAAGTGATCTACAATTAGCCCGTGCTATGGTGGCCGATGAGCAAACAACTAGTGATCGGAATATGAGAAAACCATTGAAAACGCACCGGGAGCGGTTACTTGAAAAAATGAATGCTTTTCGGTAAGATTTGTTTTGTTTTGTTTTATGTTGTTTTGTTTTGAAAAAATTTGAAATGTGACCATTGGCAAGCCTGCTGTAGATATGAGCCCGGGTAGCTCAGTCGGTAGAGCATTGGACTTTTAATCCAAGGGTCCAGGGTTCAAGTCCCTGCTCGGGCGGCTCAACTTTTTTTCACTAATTATTACTCCTATATAATAACTATATCTTTTATTATATTTCAAACATTCATCACAATTATTAGATTTTTATTTAATTATTATTTATAATTGCAATATTTGAAGCATTTCTAAAGATTAACAATAACTATGATCATACCGCCACAAATTTATATACCTTCGATAGCTCAGTTGGTAGAGCGGTGGACTGTAGTTGGGATTAATCGATAATAGACATCCATAGGTCGCTGGTTCAAATCCGGCTCGAAGGATTAACATTTTTTATTCAATAATTTTTCTTACCTTTTAAATTCTAACAAATTTTTAAATTACTTTCTTAATAGAGTATATTTTTTTACAAATGTAAAATTGAATAAGAAAAAAAACTGTAAAAACAAAATATTTAAAGGGTTGAAATACATCCATAACGCGCAATTTAGGCGAGCACTGCTGGTGTAGTGGTATCATGCAAGATTCCCATTCTTGCGACCCGGGTTCGATTCCCGGGCAGTGCATTTACGTTTTTTATCAATTTTTCTAGATTTACAACAAAAATTTCAAAAATTACTCAAATATAGTTGAATTAAATTAAAAATAACCGTGAAAAAAGTTCGTATTCCGGTACCGGGAATCGAACCCGAGCCTCCTGGGTGAGAGCCAGGTATCCTAGCCACTAGACCATACCGGATTGTTGTAAACATGGTAATGCGATCAAAGTCGACTAGATTTTGTCCCTTTTATTTTAATATTTTACGTAGGAAGCTCATATCGGTTGTCATTTATTTCTCAGCGACAGCTGGGATTTTTGCAAAAAATTTCGAAGAAACACAAACAAACGAACAAATAAATATAAAAATCGAAGCGGAACGAGTAATAAAAATCCTGGACGAACGTGACAAAAGACAATATACCACGCCAGTTGAAATATCTACAGCAATAAAAAATCTGGCGACCAGAAAAGCCTAAGGCGAGGACCAAATAACAAACATCTTATTGAAAAACCATACCAAGAAAAGTGATTGTACTTGTAATTTTATTAATTAGATCATTTACTGTTTAAATTAGAGAAAATAATCGTAGTTTTGTATGTGCGATGGTGGTGTAATGGTCAGCATAGTTGCCTTCCAAGCAGTTGATCCGGGTTCGATTCCCGGCCATCGCATCAACTTTTTTCCCATTTGTTTACCAATTTCACTAATTATAATTACGCTGCTTTTGTGTTATTGATTCGTTTTTAATTACTTTTAAATTGATTAATGTTCAAATAGTTTTAGTTGGCAAAAAAATGCGCGTTTCTTGGTTTTATTTGTGACGCAATAATTGCCAACTGTTTTAAACGATTATCGTTTGTTTTTTTCGTTTGTTATTAACAATTTCGCCTGGTGGGGTAGATTATGAATTTTTTGAAATATCTCCTTCATCTCTTTCTAGCTGGCGTGTATTTCTGTCGTTCACTTGTTTGGAATGTCAGTTGTTTCATTGACAAGTTAACCTATATTTTATTGTGTTAGATTATAGTGCGTTTTCTGTGTTGATTTTGGACTATATTTTCTAATTGTTGAAATTTATGATAAAATTATGAGTTCGTTATGGGCTGGGTCCGATGTCGACTTATCAATTTTGCACCAATGCCACCGTGCTGATAGGTTAGAATTCAGGTTGACATGTTTGCATAATAAGCCATCATTATCAAAGTCTACTACGATTACAACACCAACAACAACAACAACAAAATCGGTTTTATTTTCTGATAATAATAATGATAGTAGGAGTAGTATTAAATGTGATACAATACAGGATAGATGTAAACAGCGACGAAGACGTTCTGGTACTTGGCCGTGAGTTTTATTTATTTTTATTTATTTTTATTCGAAAAAAAAAATCAAAAAATCTGCGATGATTAAAAACAAATTATATAATAAAGTTAGTAGCGATCCGGTATGGTCTAGTGGCTAGGATACCTGGCTTTCACCCAGGAGGCTCGGGTTCGATTCCCGGTACCGGAATTCACTTTTTTACCTACATAAATAAAACGTTAATAACAGTTGTTATGGTGATTATTTCGACATGTATTTGGATAATTCCATTAATTATTCGAAATGTTTGATTTTCGTTAAAAATAACTTTTATAATAATAAACAGGAGTTTATTTACAATTCTCGATGTTTTCAGTCTACAATCAGTAATCGTCCGTTCAATAGCACGAATTATGTCGCACAAAACGATTTTTTTTCGTGGTACTAGCGTTATTGAAACAGTCCCTCGACGGGGGTACACAATTTTACACGATCATTTCCAAAAATTATTGTTAAAATAATATATTTTTTTTTGTGTGTGTGCAGGAGAACAAGATCTTTAAATGCTCCATCACCGATACAACAATTTGGACCATGCGGCCGTATCATGACAACATCAGCGATGGTCATGTAAGTCTTTTGTTTTTTTTTTGTTGAAAAATCCATCAAAATTCCATTTTATCTAAAACGGAACTAATTCTAGAAAAATCGCGAGTTTGATAAGACGAATTAAAAATGGCGCCTTGTACGGATGCCATGACAACAAAACAATTGAATTCCACAGTATACTCTGTTCAGAAATTAATTCAAAAAATTTCAAATTACCAATGATATGCAACTTAATGTTTGAAAAGTTCCTAACTTTGACATGTTTACAGGAAACAAAACGAATATTAGAAGGTGGCACTCCTGTTTGAACAAAAACCCCTACGCGTTTGTTTACAGATTTTGGTAAAGTGAATTTATCGAGCAAAGGCTTACTATAATTGTATTGTTAAACAAAGTACGTAATCCCACTTAACAGGAAAGAACAAAGAAATCACTAAATTCACGCGTATCAACCGAAATTTAGTATCCCTTTGGTCTGTGAATATACTGTACTAGATTTGACAGATGTCTCGTTAAACATAATATGTAATGCCAAGATTGTAAGCGATAATATGGACACTAGACTGTCAGAAAAAAGAATTTTTGTTTTTTTTTGAGTAAATCTAAAGTTTCTTTAGTAGATTTAACAAAAATTCTCCTAAAACTTCTTGAGTGTGATATCTTAAATTGAGCTGGCGCATGAGGGGGGCGGGGTCCCTTTTCCCATTTAAAATACATTTAAAAAAAACTAAACAAATTTTTGTAATTTTCATTTTTTCCACTTTTTTTACGCTCTGGAACTTTTTTCCTATAAGGCTGAGCAAAAAATGGAATAAACCTTTTTTGTAGAGCATTTAGTTTCCTAATGAAAACGTAAATTTGAAAAAAAATTTCGATGATTTACATTGAAAATTTTTTAAAAAAGTTTTTTTTCAATATATTTTAAATGGGAAAGTGGACTCCCCCATGCGATATCAAGTTCAAGTTTTAGGAGATTTTTTTTTATCTACTAAAGAAACTTTTTAGATGTATTTACCCAAAAAAAAAAACAAAAAAATTTTTTCGACAGTCTAATGGACACAAAGAATAAAATCCCTAAAAATATCACTAAATTCAAGCGTACCAACTTAAATCTAGGAAGCCTTCGGTTGATGAATTTTGTGTAAAAATTTTTTTTAATACTAACTGTAATTTTCATTTTAATTTTGGGGCCTGAATTGCGCGACGGAAAACTACCACCCTAATAATAGCTAAAATAATTAATAAAAACGGTTAGATTGCCTTTAAATAGTCTTGTACAACGCGTATGAATATAACATATAGTTGCGAGCAAAAAATTTTAGACGGCGTTTTTTTTGACGTTTAAAAATGTTTAATCTGGGCCAAGCATTACTATTATTATTAACGTTCTAAATGTCAAAATTAATGACTTTTTCAATATAAAATATTAAAGGTTGTTCTACACCAACTGACAATTAGATGTCCTTCACGTCCAAAATTTTTTGATCGCAACTGTAACTAGCTTCAGGTGTGCCAACTAAAATCTAGGAACCCTTAATTTTTGTACAGAGTATATTGTTGATCCGTTTTTTTTTTGATGTTTATATTTGTTTGGATAGTTGCTATGACAGCAAAAATCAATAATAGTTGACGCGCGAATTTTCAAAATGTTTCGCATTCTAAACGAGTCAAGATATCGATCTTTATTGCATTCCATTGAATTTTTATATGTCTAATGGTTTAAGTAATTAATTATAAATAATTTTGACAGTTTAACATTACCACTGAATAATACTAATAAAATATACTATTTATAGTTTATTGCAATAAATATTAATGGTGTTAAGTGAAAGGAAAAGAAGAGTTATAGGACATTTAATTTTTGCAATAATTCAAATATTTTATTATTTTCAATAATTTTAGAATACTGCTATGTCATTTTATAGCACGCTTTTAATCAGAGGGACGTATACTTTTTAACAAAACCGTTTCTGTATTGATTATTAAATTAATATCGAATTATTCTCGAATTGAATACGGTTCTGTTCATTAATATTTATTTATTGGTTGTTGAATTTTTGTTTTTTGCCTTATCATTCACACAGTAGAAAGGTCACATTTATCCAATTTTATAACTAATAAATACATATAGTCAATAATAAAACTCCTCAGGGATTACTCAATCCGAATTACAATCAATACCTAGACTGGAAAATATTTAGTATTTAATAATTCTCAAATAGATCATCAACGATACCTGTTATCGATTGATTTATCAATTGTCTTTAGTGGTTTTTTTTTTGACTGAAAAAAAACCCTACTCATCGTGTGTACCGTGATTATTACTTTTCTATTTTATAATCAAGTGTACTATGACAACTAGTATTACAACAATAACTACTATACAACAATCATGTTGCCATCATTTATTGTTAGTTTTCGATAGTGTTTTGTTTCTACAGGATATCCTGTAGTTGTTGTTTTGTTCTTTCTTTTTGTTATTGTTAATTATTTATTATTAAAATTAATACAATAAAAAAAAAATGGTTGCAAATAATGTGATCGTATGCCGAATACAATTAAATAATAATACGGATAATAATAATAACAATAATGCTACAAATAATAATTATAATAATGGTGATATTAGTAGGCGACGATTTATGTAAGTTTTTCAATTGTTTGATTATTAAATAACAAATTAAAACAAACGCAAATTCCACAATAACCTTGATCGTTATTATTGCTAATTTAGAAAATTATTGGAAAATTTTTGTTGATTTTGTTTATTTGTTTATAGGACAATTCAAGATCCGGCAAGTCAACGTTTAACATGGTACAAAGCACCATTAACAGTGTTGGTGATAAAGAAAGCACGCGACGCCTCTGTCCATCTACCATTTGTCCAATTAGTGCAATGGTTAATTGAGGTAAACATTTCGATGAGACATGCTGTATATTAATTATTTAAATTCCATTGTTTTATAAACGCCACCTTGATTAATTAACTTTGTTTTTAAAACTGTTTTGTTCTTTTGTTTGAATGTAAAATTATCGTGTGTTTTTGCACATTTTTAATTGTATAATTCGAATGATAACGGCGTGATAATTTGTTAATAATTTTGAAGTTTGATTGGGTTTACACAGCGGAAAATTAAAGCGTGGTGTAAACTTAATCGATTAATTGGCTAGTAGTGAATTCAGCCACAAATGTTACTAGATTTTTGTTGGTATACCTGAATCTAGTGATATTCATACGCGTGGTGTGTTTCAAAAATTACACCGAGTGTACGTTAATTTTTATACCGGCCCCCATTATCCATTGTAAAATTAAAATCTATCACCATAGGGTTCGAACCGGAACTAAACCGAAAACTGAAAAAACCGATATATCTTCCGGAACTGAACCGATCTACATTTTACAGCCGAAAACCGGGACCAAAAAAGTAACGGTTGGAAGCCCTGGTAAATACAACACTGACACAGTATATTCACGAACTAAAAGGTTACTAAATTTCGGTTGGTATACTTGAATCTAGTGACATTTGTAATGATTTCTTTGTTTATATATATATGTATATGTATCTTTCCTATTATCCTAAGATAATGGTTCCTGAATCTACTATACAGTCAATTTACCGACCAACGGTTTCCTAGATTTCAGTTGGTACCCTTCAGTATAGTGATATTTCTGAGCATTTACATACCCCGCTCACAATCCTAGTACTACGTACTTTGTTTAACTAGAAATCTGTCAAATCTAGTAACCTTTTGGTCGGTGAATTAGAGTGGTACTGCTTTTTAGTATAGCACAGTACTGGTGACAAATCTGTCAAATCTAGTAACTTTCTTGTTTGTTTGTTTCATCTAGGAGAAACGAATGTTGGTATTTGTGGAGGCTGCAGTTCTTGAAGATACCGTTCTAGATCAATTCAATGGTTTCGTATCGATCAAAGATAAATTGATGACATTTCGTGATGGTAAAGATGATCTAACCGATAAGATCGATTTTATTATATGTTTAGGTGGTGATGGTACTCTATTGTATGCAAGTCAATTATTCCAACAGAGTGTACCACCGGTGATGGCATTCCATTTGGGTTCTTTAGGTTTTTTGACACCATTTCGTTTCGATAATTTCCAAGAACAAGTAAATAATGTGTTGGAAGGTAATGCGGCCTTAACGTTACGTAGCCGTTTACGTTGTATTGTAATCAAGAAACACGAGAACGAATCTAATAAAACTGATAAAATCCGTACTAGTACTAGTAGTAGTAGTAGTACTGGTGCTACAACAACTAAACCAACAAATTTATTAGTATTAAATGAAGTTGTGGTCGATCGTGGCCCATCACCATACCTGTCAAATATCGATCTCTATTTAGATGGTAAACATATAACATCGGTACAAGGTGATGGTTTGATTGTTAGCACTCCAACTGGTAGTACAGCGTATGCGGTAGCAGCTGGTGCTTCAATGATCCATCCCAGTGTACCAGCAATTATGGTGACACCGATCTGTCCGCATTCGTTGAGTTTCCGACCGATCGTGGTGCCAGCCGGTGTTGAATTGAAGATCTCTGTATCACCCGAAAGTCGCAATACGGCATGGGTGTCGTTCGATGGACGTAATCGTCAAGAACTCGTCCACGGTGATAGGTACCCTTTTATTAATTTAATTTAATTTTAATATTAATTAATCGCGTTTGTAGTTTAAGGGTGACAACTTCAATCTATCCAGTACCAAGTATTTGTGCCCATGACCAAATCACTGATTGGTTTGATTCGCTAGCCGAATGTCTACATTGGAATGTGAGGAAGCGACAGAAACATTTGGATGAATTGACGGATCTGACGCATTCGAGCTCGAATGATACGTTGGATTCGTTGGAACAAACTGAATTGATGATTGATAAAGATTAGTGTTTTGGCTCTTAATTTTGTTGATTTTTATCAAAATTTTTATAGCAATATTTTTTTGTAATTTAATAATAAAACGAAACCAAGCATTATTTTATTTTGTAAAAAGTGATAAATGTTATTTTGTATTTATATGTTTATTAACTGTTTTTGTGACAAGTGGAGAAAGTGTGGGAAAACCTCAGGTTTGGGTTAGTACTTAAGTTACTTGTTTTTTTTTCGTCAAACTCTATTTATTTGTAATACAACACTAGCCATTATTGTTAACAATTGTAACAAATAACCTTTTGGAATCATTACAATATGTGCCAATTTAATTTTTTATAATATTACAAGAATTTACACTGCATCCGTTAACGTAATGGTAACATTAACGTTAACGCTCATAAATAAATATCTAGATAATACAACTATTGTATTTTTAATAAACCGAATCTGGGAATCCCTTAAATTTTCGGGAAATTTTCGAGTACGGTCCTGTCGAAATGACAAATTCTCGTTTAGTACTGCAGATGGCGCGCGCTTATAACCAACAAAAATTTCTATGTTTATAACCTAGCAGACCAAAAATCCCCAAAATCAGTTGAGTAAAGATGGGGATTTTCGTGATGTTAAGTTGTTGGTATCGACACCACGAAAATGGCGATTCGTTTAAATATCAAGAGGGAGCCGAAATTACAATTTAAATCCGAATTCAACCCTAACAATCGGGTTGTTGTGCCCCTTATTGCCGCATTTTGTCAAATCAGGTAGGTCAAATTGCATTTTATTCAATCAAATTACATAAATTCCGACGAGTGCGACCTTATAAGAAACAAAAATTTGTATAACCTAGCACAACAAAAATCCCCAAAATTAGTGGAATAAACTTGGGGAGTTTCATGATGTCAAGTTGTTGGCATCGACACCACGAAAATGGCGATTTGTTTAAAAATCAAGAGTGAGCCGAAATTACAACTTAAATCCGAATTCCACCCCCACAATCGGGTTGTTGTGCCCTTTATTGCTGCATTTTGTCCAATCAGGTAGGTTAATTTGCATTTTATTCAATAAAATCGCACAAATTGTGCGAAAATTGTTTGTTTAGAAAAAGACCGGTATGCTGCTATCATCGACAAACTATTGTGACGGTTCAAAACTGCCACAGAGTTTAGACGAACATAACCTGACGACGAGTCGATTATAGCCAATGATATCAAGGTACATAGATTGCTAACCTTCCATATCTCCAATGCTTTAGAAATGTAGCCGGATAGGACGAAATTTGACAGTTCGGCTTCTCTTTTTCTTTCTGATTTGGTCCGTATAGTCTATCTCTTTTTTTTTCCAGGCGCGAGCCTGAAAAAAAAAAGAATAAGAGAATATAAGCAATAGTTCTGTCGCTCTCTAGCATATGCTTCAATAAAAAAACGTAAGATGCCGACACTACCATTTTTATACTCCTAAAAGCTTCTTGAATTGCATATTTTGGGTGAAATTTGTATAAAAAAATAATTTTAATTTGTTAAAACGCTTATTGTTGAATGTTTCGATTCACTGTATATAAGAATAATAAATTTCTTTCCTTTTATAAGCTTATGAAAAATAGTCTTGTAACCATTTATTAGGGATCCTATGCATTTAAGAAGGATCCAAATTTTACATTCTTTAACAACCAGGAAAGTATGTTTTTTTGTTTGAATGGCATGTATAATTAATTAGCTTAAAAGTGATCTCAATTATACTGGGCTTTAAATGGCATTTTTCTCTAAATATTTATCTTAAACTTGAATTTATGCAACCAAAAATAATGCTGACTGTATTTTGTCAGCAAACCTCGACTTCTAGCGGTACTACTTTAGCTGGTTCGAAGCAAGGAAATTCAATATGGCTGCGCCTAACCCGGCTTCACTAAAACTCTATCGTTAGCAATCTATTTACGTATATATCATTGGTTATAGCACTCATTATCCCGACTTCTTGTTAGGAATCGGCTTGAAGTCATTGTCAATGGTTCCACGATATGGGGGTGAGCAACCCATATCGATGTCAGAGCTCATGTTCCTATGTTTCGTCCAGTATCGTTTCTTTCTCTATGTTCAACTAAAAGTAAATTAATTACTTCATAATCTTTCCTTCTTAATTGTGGCACAGTACCAGTTGTGAGCACTCCGGGAAATTCGGTTGCCTTTAGGCTCATCGTCCTACTTGTTGTGTTGTACCATGTGTTTATTATTGTTTATCTTTTGTTAACCTCAAGTGTCACCTGTCAGCTGGAGTACGTGTGGGTTGGTAGAATTGTGGCAGGAAACGTGTCGTTGGCGGATTTTACAAATTTTATGTTTTTTTTCTTATGATATTTTGATCCAAACGCGAAAAGTCCGCATTACTATCAATCTACCGCATTGATATCAAACTGCCGCATTCTTATCACCTTGCCGAATTCTCGCTGCGGAATTTTGACCGGATCTCGTTCTCTTTTGCTGCTGAACGTCCAAGGGTGCAGTGTGTTTAGTTGAAATCAAGTAAAATTCTTGTTAGTATCAAGTCTCATTATTGAGGTTTAATCTTTGATTTTAATTATAAAAAAAAATTTATTGTTTGGTGCCGAGTTTGGCGATTAATTAACAATAAATTCAACGAAAGTAATTTCGGATTTGTATACGCACTCCCCGTATAAGTTCGGTGTACTGGTGAACGAGTTTCGATAATCAACCCTCGTAAGAATTGAGGTAACGTTGTACAATGTTCCACATGTATTTGTTTTGTAATGTACATTCTTCCTTAGGGTTTTTCTTTCTGGTCTTCTTTTCTTTGTCTCTGTGAAACACGTGTAAGTGGACTAATCGGCCGCTGATAAGACCTGATTGCCGGCAACTATTTTATATACCATACCAACCCTCTATTTGGAAGATTTGGAATCATCGGAAGAGGTGGACCGAACCAGTATCGATAAGTCAAATTTCAGTTATCATTAACACGTAATTACCCACGTAAAACACGTAATTACTCACGTGAATTTACTACCGGGTGGTATATTACGAGTTTCTTTTGTTGTTTAAAATTTTCATTATCAATATCACTGTTTTTTCGTCGATAATAATTCTTAATGATTGTTCACCTTTAATAATTGGGTACTTGACTAATTTTGGGAAATTGTTTTAAACTCTTCACAAGGCTGTAAAATGTTGTAGGATTTTTTTCTTTTTCAAAAACGATGATCATCACGCTCATAATAGTGATTTGAAATTCAAACCCAAAAAAATACCGCCAAAACGGGAGTTGAAAGTCATGACGTAATTACTGTCCACAAATCTGTGCGTGACTGCCGCGCAGTGCTTGAATGCCGTCTAGAGCGTGAATGCCGCGCAGCGCGTGCGTGCGTTGAGCATCAGTGACTGTTGTCATATGGTTACCATGTGTTTGGTAGGAAGTGAAAACTCCATGTTAAATGTTGGCAACAGCCGCCATCTTGTTTGGGGTGGCACGCGCTATTCTACTTAGGTAAGCCATCTGAGCATTCGAGACAGTAACTACGTCACATACCGTTTCTGATCACATGACTTTTCGTTTGAAAACTTGACTTTTTAATTAATTAATTTTAATAAAAATTGACTATTATCAGATAAAAAAAGACTTATATCATAATTTTTATCGCATTTGCTAATATTTAATATGCCACACATATTGTTTTTCCGTTACTGTCAAGTACCCAATAGTTCAAATTTTCTTGTATTTTAAAAGAACGTGTAAGATTGGCGCTGGTGCACTCGCGACGATTATTCGGATGTTGTAAAGACCACTTTTTTTTATCTTTCTTTTTGAGTAAGTACTTGTACAATCAAGTAACCGTCACTTGTTCCTGTTGACGTTATTTCATTATCTATTTACCTTAACGTTGTGAAACAACAAGGAATAATTTTTTTTTAACCATTGTTAGGTAATTCACTTATTAAATTTTATTAATTTATTAAAATAGTTCGGATTACCTCCAATTATTTCATTGCTCTATCTAATACCCACCCCAAACTCACCGACGTTCCAAACACAGAACACTAAATATATAGTTCCAAATAAGCTGGCCACCATTTTAGTGCGACAAGAAACGCGTCGCACTATCATTACTTGTTTTTAACTTGTTGCACATTTAAATAATTTATAAATCGGTGTAAAAACTGTTTTATCGCATTTATTCAAATTATTTCACAATGTTTAGTAATAAATCAAACAGAGTACAATTGATCTCTATCTTGTAGTATAAGATAGAAGGGGACGGATTAGGAAACGTATGTCTACTCTTATTGCGGATAATACATGTGTAGACTATGCAACCAATTATACACGCCACAATTTTTGTTGAATTTATTAAATTAAATATACAAAGTTGTATAAAATCTATTGATATTTTAAATAAAATCATTTAAACAGTTTGAACTCTTAGATCCGTAATTATCGTACGTTTTGTTGGTATTTCTTATAATTCTTCTGAACAGTACTGTGTTCTTTTAAATTCTCACTATTATTACCACTATTATTATTTTTAATTTCGAAATATTTACAAATCTCCCGAACGGCACTCTGTTGTGTTAGATTTGTTAAATCATGCATAGATCGGGCACGTTTCGTTGTAATTTTCGTTAATGTTCTACATGAAACATCTTCACTACTACGCACTTTCCTACCTAAACGACATAACGATTCAAACAATATTAATTTCTCTTTAACTGGTACATAAGTTTCAACGTTTTGACATTTTTTCAATAGTTTCTCAACAGTTTTCTCTTCAATACTACCACTAGTACTAATATCAACATCATCCTCATCATCATCTGTTGTAGTTTGTTGTATTTGGCAAGTTTTACAATCATTCAAATGATTGAATTCGTTAAAATTACAGTCTTTATCTAGTTGTTGATTTGTTGGGGATTTTTGTTGCCAACAATTGGCTAACGTGAAAATATCCAAGTATTTTACCGCATCTAGTGGTGTTTGTCGTATTAATTCGACGGCAATTGTTTTCACCCACAAATCGAATTGTTGTTGATTTGGCATCTGAAAAATCAATTAAATTTAATTAAAATTAATTAAGAAAATAATATAAAACGAAAGTCTTGTTATGCAATGTATAGAGCTATTAGCCTTCAACTACTATATTAAAGCAACGATTTTTTTTTCTTTTACAAACATGCCAGTAATGTCGTAGGATGTTCAATGCTTGCATAACAATTTAAGTATGTTTCGTTGTTTTTTTTTTCCATCGTTTTTATTTTATTCAACTCACTTGTAATGTTAGAAGAATATTTCGACCACGACATATCGATAGACTATTCGGTAGATTACCAGCTTGTAAACTTAAATAGCGTAATGGTAATCGCCATAGAGCCGTTTTCATCTCATTGGGACGATCGAGATACAATTGACCATTGCGGATGGTGGCACGTTGTGGCCACCATTGCGTGTCAGTGTTGCATTTCACCAGAAGATCACCTGAAACAGATTTTTGGGGGTTAAAAATCACATCGCAGCTCTTAAAAGATTGTACACAGTAGGCTGTGATTAGTTTGAAATATAGTGTGTTTCAGCATAGAATCCACAAGGGACGCCTCTCCCACTCTTTCTCCTCCACTCTCGACACGCCTACATACGGATAAATTGAATGAAATGCTCTATGATAATCTTTAAAATTTTGCTTATGAAATCATCGACTTAAGGTGGAGCTTCTTTCCCAATAAAACTATTAAAGTTTATTATAGGGTTACACGGCTCTTCGAGATTCGATAATGTAGGGCACCAAGCAACAATCTAAAGGAATATTTTAGAATTTGCAATAGTTTGTGGTGTTTGTCAGAAATTTTGATTATGCTTCTGTTTTTCCGATTTTACATAATTTGCATGTATGTTTGATGTAATCGTGTTAATTATAATTAAATTATAGTTTTTATAATGAACGGATTGTCGAAGCCTTTAGTCGTCGATTTCACTTTTTATGAAAGAAGGAAAGAAATAATTAACAACAAACTTCACCGGATATTTTGTGTAATTTCGTTTTTGCTATGCTTTGGAATATTTACAGTGAAATTATTGTGTAAAACTAACATTATTATTATTATTATTATTATTGGTAATATAAGAATAATTAGAAAACAGATAGAGTCGAATCTGTTAGAATTGTAAAACACTAATTAACCATATTTGTTTTGTGAAGAAAGCAAATTTCTATTTACAAATACATAAAAACAAAACACACACACAATTACGACTATTACAATGTGCTCTATATGTACATCTGGTTCTTATCAATTTGCCGATAATGTTTCTATAGGGTGTTTGACTTAAATGTGCTCGCATTTTTATGATCAACAACGTACGAATGAAATCGTACAGTCGACGCGAAGAACTAATAGATTGCAGTCAAATTAACTGAGTGTATCCTAAATATTGGGGCAGTGGCAAAATCATCGCGTCTAGTCGATACAAAAACCAGTGGATTTTGATCGGTTTTATAATTTTTCGAATGTCTTTGAGTTACTGTGCGGTGTGGGTTAAACAAAAATGATGCAACACTAATTTTTACTCTGCTTTGAGAGTTTTTAGAGTTTTTTTTTCCGTCAAAACTGGAGTTTTTCCAGATTTCTACATCTTTCTAATTTTTGAACATTGTCAAAATCCACAAAAAAATTAAATCTGATCCGATGATTGCTTACTTTTATACTAAATAGGAGGATTTCTCTTGTAGAGATTTGATAAAATCACGTTTCACACCAAACAGGTGTTTTTAGCACTGAAATCTTGATCTTTTCCGGCATTGTGATCACTATATAACAGCATGTGCAACGTACGGCCCGCGGGCCGAATCCGGCCCTCGATGTGACTTTTTCCGGCCCTTGTAATTATTTTCAAATCGTATTAAACACGGCCCTCAGAAGCTTAAAGATATTTTAATTTGCTAATTATTAGGTACGTTAATATATATCATATATACAGGCTGTATCTTCTAAATATTGGCGAGTGCGAGATCTCCCGTTAGCCGTCAAGCAAGAGGAAACAAGTTCCAAGAACATGTACAGCTGCGGATATAAGGAGTATCCAAGATCCCAAAAAGTTTTTTACCTAACGTTAATGGGAGATGTGGCAGCCCACAACAGATAGAAAAAACACCCGGTATTATACATATAGGTTCCGGCCCGCGATATGGTGTGATATTTGCTTCCTGGCCCGAGGTCTTGTCCAAGTTGCACATGCCTGCTATATAACATTACCCCACTTTAGCGAGACACTCTGTATAGTTGTGATTGAAGGTTTCGGTCTTCATCAGCTGTAAATGTTGCAACATTATTTTTTTTTAACTGCAGGTTGAGAGCTTTGAGTTATATTCTTTAAAAAGATAGTTTCTTCAGATTTTTTATATTTTTCGAATTTTTGAAGATTCTTAAGGTTCAGGGCCGGCCCGAGACTACAACAAAACAGGCAGCTGCCTAGAGCGGCATAATTTTAGGGGCGACACTTTTTACTGCCCCCTTAGCATTTTCTTAAGAATACTCTATTATTAATTGAAGAAAAAAAAACGATAAAATATGGGATTTCGAGTACTATCTTAGAACTCTTGGGAAGTGCTGCTAAATACGGAGTATTTGATTCAGTTTACGAAACATTATTTATTGGTTGAAGGTATCAGGGCTTCAGACTACGTAGGTCGTAAAAGAAGATCGGTTGTTGGAAAATTTTATGGTAAAACTACCTTTTTTTTTGAAAGGACAACAATTGGCAACCGTAAACCCTGAACTTTATCAAATCCACCAATCAAGTTTTTCGTACAATTATCTCCTTAGCCCCAATCCCTTTAATAGTATTGTGCCCTTCTCCATTTGGGTAGCCGTATTTTCATTTACAAAACATTTTTAATATTTTTCCACCTTTTTTTTGAGCTAAACTAACATTTTAGAATATCTCTCTCGTAGAGAAAAAAGCACGTCTCATCCCCAACTTTTAGCACTGCAATCTTGATCTCTTCCGGTATTGTGATCATTATACAACATTACTTTACTCTTCAGAGAGACACTCTGTATAGTTGTGAAAATGTTACAACACTATTTTTGAAGTGAAACTTCTTTAGGCGCTATAGGGTAGTAAATTTGTTCGGAGCGTGACGAAATTGATGAGAGGTTACCATAGCTTCGCTTCTACCATAGATAGCTTCTACTCTATGTGTCAGTTCTGCCAACTGTGTAAAGTAAACACTAGGGTCTAAAGTTGGTATCATTGATTGATGTACAATGCCCTCTGGAACGAAACTAAAACTTCTTGGCCTACCGCGATGTTATGGTTTATCGATAAAAAAATTAGCTCTGAAATGTGGAATATGTCTCTTGTAGAGATTTGAAAAAATCACGTTTCACCCCCCCAACTTTTAGTACTACAATCGCGATCTCTTCCGGCATTGTGATCACTATACAACATTACCCCACTTTAGTGAGACACCCTGTACAGTTGTGGTATCAGAATTTTTTTCGAAATTGTCTAAACATTGATTGATTGTAGAAATTCTATTTGGTAAATCTTAATGGTAAAATAATGCGTGTCTCTTCTACTTTTCCGACAACAAAACAAAATAACAGCAACCAGAACCCATTGATAATAATTTCTTGATTAACGATGTCGTCTCCTATACCCGAAAAAAACCAACAACAACAACAACAACATTAAATAGAATCATTGTCGACATTCCAGAGGAACACGTGTTTTATGTTGGCGTAGTTGTTGTCGTTCTCAGTGTGACGATAGAAATTAATATTCTTCCCTTGGACGAAAACACACATTTTTTTCTAAATTATTATTGCGTTAACAAAATTCTATTACGTTAAGCTGTAGTCGGTCGAATTGACTTGCAACCACAACTTTTCTTTATAGTTTTATTAAATTTCCACCAATAAGAAAAATTATTTTGACCATGATTAAAGCAACAAAAAATCAACCTAATTATGGTCGGGGAAACCTTGATTTTCTTTTGCTACTTTTTCTAATCAATTTGTAATCATTATTATACAACAATAATCGACCTTGTGATCGTACAGGTGTCTAGATCGGTTCATTAAAATGTTAAATTAATTGTAATATAGTAGTAGGCGTTGGCGAAAATAAACCAGTTATAGATCAACCGATATATCCATCTTTATCGTACACATTTAATATCCACCGTAATCTATATAGAGTTAGAGAGAGATACAAGATCAAATCATCGAATCAATTAAATTGCATTTGTTTTATTCTCTATATTCTATAATATAATAGCAGTATGCTATGATTATCACAGCATTCTTGATGATAAAATTATGTTGTAATTAATAGCTTCATTAAACAATTGTTATAGATAACGATAACAATAATAATAATAATAATAAAAAAACACGGTTAAAGATGACAGTTTGACTAATTTCCGGTTGATCTTTAGCTACTCGTTTCATTATTTATTTTATAAATGTTATCGTTGCGGTTTTATTTGATTTTTAATATTTTTCTATTTTACTGTTTTATGAACATTAATAATTCGGTTGTATTTCCTACAATTATTGTTACATGTTCCTGACAATTTCACTGTTATTTCCGCTACTTCCGTTATACATTAGCGGTAAACGGAATAGGCCTTCCAAGCGTCTTATCAGTAGGCCAAAAAAATGTTGAAGATATACATTATGGGCAAATGGAATAGACTTGGAGCAAATGCCGCCCCTGTATACGCCCAGTTTTCGTTTCCTCAACACAATTACAGGAAAACATCGAAAAAATCGTATACTTTCTTTCGTTAGTTACACCATGAAAAACAAGAAGTGCAACGTCGTAATTGGCATAAAATCAACCAATTTTTACCATAACATAATGATACTCTCTCTTTTGTTTTTTCAGTAATTTACGAAATCGCATTTTTTTCGTATTGCTAATAACTTGTAAAGATAAATTTTTGGGTAAATGTAGAGATTACAGTGGCGCCAGGTAAATAGGCTTTTTTTGCTTTTGAACAAAAACAGTAAGTAGTTTCCGGTTGATTTCTAACAAATTTCTAGAAAATATCTATTTTGAAATTCAAACAGTAACACAAAAAAATAGATGGCCATGAACTGAAAAATCTGAAGTGTAATTGTTGACTTCAACTGAAATTTATTATTTTATCGTTTTATTACCGGTTAAATAAAGTAAAGCTATGGCTAGACTAGAAGAGACGCGCGACCCTTTTTGTATAACCTCAAATTTTACAAAATTAACAAAATGGCGGTATATTTTCAAAAAAATTAACAAAATAAATAGTCTTCAATTCTAGAATATAATAGTGTTATCTCATAGGTGTGTCGTTTTTATCGTTACAGAATTGTTTGGTTATGATAACAATCGCGATAAAGACGGTGTGAACCGAGTATTAATATCTGTGATGATTCATAAATAACAAAAGACAAAGTAATTTATAATAGGAATCTGTGAAAACAAATTAAACTCTACCATTATTATTATTATTATTAAAGATATCCTTGATGTTAATTATCTTAAGTTAAACAATTGGTGTTCATCTGTTTTTGGTATTGTGGAATCTTGGCACTCTTGATTTTACCATTTTGATAAAAATTATTAAAAATATTTTCCGCTTTTGTTTTGTTTCTTAAGGTCAATTCATACAGCCATACTTTCATCCGCAACATATAAATAATAATTTTTTTTCTGTTTGATAAATAAACAATTTTGCAGACGGCCGTGCATTGGAACTTTAGAATAAACAACAGAAGTACTGTTTTATATTAAAATATTCTTATCATTTTATTATTGTTATTAATATTGATAACAGTATATGGGTGGTATATAAACTTTTGCTATTCATACCATGACCCATCAACAATATTGATGCTAACTAAAATCCTTGAAACCTACCTTTATTATTCATTATTTCCCATCATCAAGTTACACAAGACATAATCTTGTCCATATTTGTCGTTTGTTTTTTTACCGGAAAAAATCTTTCGTAGTTGGCATTGGAATCGATTTTTAAACAATTATCCTACAATTAGGGACAATTTTCTCTAAATTTGTTGTGTTTTTTTTCTAGTTTTTCTAAAGAATCATGTATGTAGAAGAAAATTAAAGAAATACACAAGCCGCACCTTAACGTTTCAACAATGATAATAACAATAGAAATTACCGGATTTAATTTGATTTTCATTAAAAAAAAAACAGTGGGAGAGCTACTAATAACATTAATTTCTGTACTCTTTTGTTTTTTGTCTGCGGAACGGCGACAATTTTCAAAATTTCACCGCCGACTTAGATCTTTCATTTCTATCAATTTTCACCGCCACCTCAGATCATATTTAATTATTCCAACGAGTTCGTTTGTTTCTGTCAAAATTTCTACCAATATTTAATTTAATAAGAGAATTTACCTGAAAGTCTCGGTTTGAAATTGCGTAATGGTATCAGCAAATCGGCGTAATTCTTTCTTGTTTCGGAGATGATTCGCGGTGGTGCATCGAAATCGCGGTACGGTGTAGCCACTAACATTGTGTCGGTTTGTGTTCGTTCAAATTTGTGTCATTTCAATCAAACTTTCACAATTAAAACACTAAACTCACTCAATTGTTTTGTTGTCGTATTTTTAGAGTAAAAGCGACCACAAGAGACGACAAACGCGTCCAGCAACAATCTCTCCAGAACACATTCTGATTTGTAACTCGGTTCCAATATCGTATTTCGTTTGTTATTATTGTTGTCTCTCTCTTTATTCCAACGATATCTATCTTTATTCTATGTATAGTTTTAACTAGACAGAGAAAGAGAGAGATATTGGAGATTAGCCCCACTATGTTGTCGTTCATACAATTTATAAATAATAATAATAATAAACATAATAATAAATGATAAAGTATCTGACAACTCTTGAAAAGAGATGGATTATCAATCAACTATAAACCAGTCGAATGTAGAAGAGAGACAGAGTATTTTTTTATTATTATCACCACCATTATTATTATAATAGTGTCTCAATGCTATTAAAGGGGGACCATAAAGAAAGAAGACGGTATTTAGGGCTAAATCTACACGAAAACACGATTTATTACTTTGTACCGGTCATCATAACTACCTGACTACTAAAAAAATAGATTCTTTACAATTGGAGCCGGACGAAGTATTATTATTATTACAGACGACAAAAAAATGATCGCCTACTTCGATTCACGTTGATATTAGCAAAATCACAACAACTTTGGATTGTTTTTTTTTTGTTTACCAACGGTATTTTGATTGTGGTAATTACGGTTAGAAATCCAAGCGTTTTTGCCGCTTAATCAATTGTCATTAGTTGTCAATTAGCGAAATTGGTCAGTTTTCATTGGGACATTGTATAACTGTATGCGTGTTAAAAAGTAGGCTATTTCGGACAGGGCCGGTTTTAGAATTTTTTTGTTTTTATCAAATAATTTTAGTAAATTGTCGTGTAAATCAAGTTAATGACCTTCTAATTTCCTGCCATTATTCATCTTAATTGCAATACAAGTCAATAAACTGTCCTTCATTTATAATTACTGTAAAATTATAAAAAAATCGAAAGTGCGTGGAACGCCGCGCGTTAGAAGTGAAACTTCTTGGATTAGAGATGAAGTTTATTTTTTTGATTAGTTTATTTTCTTTCTGTCGTTGTCTGAAGGCTCGTTTTTGTTATGCAGTTGTATTTTTCGGCAATTCGCTTATCTCAATTTAACGCCATTAATTAATATTATAAATATAAAAATTATAAATCGGGGTAACCCTTGAAATTTCAGTTTCGTTCCAGAGGGCGCTGTACATCGATCAATGCCACCAACTCTAGACCCTAGTGTTTATTTTACACAGTTGGCGGAACTGACAAAGAGCAAGATAGAGTCTACCAAATTTGCTAGTTGAACGTGAATTTTCAAATGTCAAATGTGCAACTGCACGCTTCAAAAGTCCCTATGAGTCTATTTACATATTTTTTTATAACCTCAAAATTTGATATTATTAAGATTGTTTTGTACGTTTGACTTTTTTAAAGAACTTTGATTACTTTCAAAATAATTTTTGTATTGAATCACAATATTATTTTGTAAACTTTCCAAATGTCATAACACAAAGTTGGGGATTTTTGGAGCGTGCAGTTGCCCATTTGACATTTGAAATTTCACGTTCAACCAGCAAATTTACTATAGAAGCGACGCTATGGCAACGCTCCCACTCTTCTGTTAGAGGGGAAGTGTTTCCCCTCATGGGGTCTCGCATTTTCGTTACATAGGGAAAATACATTGTAAAATATTTACACCCAAGCGCGGCTAAAGAAGTTTAACTTCAAAAATTATAAATCGGGGTAAGCTTTGAAATTTTAGTTTCGATCCAGAGGGCGCTGTACATCACACCAACTTTAGACCCTAGTGTTTATTTTACACAGTTGGCAGAACTGACAGAGTATAAGCGACGCTATTGGCAACGCTCCCACTCTTCTGTTAGAGGGGAAGTCTCGCATTTTCGTTACATAGGGAAAATACGCTGAAAAATATCTACCACCCAAGCGCGGCTAAAGAAGTTTCACTTCAAAAACAATTATTGTGTTTTTGTGTGTTATTTAAAAATGTTTTTAGAAGAACTTTTCAAATAAGCTGTGGTGTCCGAGTGGTTAAGGAGATGGACTTGAAATCCATTGGGTTCTACCCGCACAGGTTCGAATCCTGTCCGCAGCGCGCACATTTTCCATACTTTTTTCCAGTTTTTCCTTCGAAAATGTCAATTATTTCACAAGACAATCGATAATTCGGCGGCCACTTTTCGATCAATACGTTTTATGACGTCATAGCGGTGGTGACGTCAGTGATTCCTAGGATTCGCGCCCACATTGTCCACCAACTCATCCTACAGGATTTTGCAGGGACCGTATATAATGTTACGCAATTTCGGGGGTGGTTTGGTCGGTGACCTTTCATAGATGAGAATCGATCTAGACGCTTATGTAAACAATTCAATATTTAACCACCTTCAAATCAAATCTATTTATATTGCAGCAAGAATCAGAGCTGTGTAAATGAAACGTATTTGTCAACCCTTATTAAAAACGTGTGTGTATATAACATAATATCAAGGGGGTAATTTTGATTGTGTTCGTTTTGTGTGTAAATGTAAGTGTACGCAACCCGCGCATGTCTGTTGTTGTACGTATTGCCTAATCGAAGCCGCCGCAGCAGCAGCTACAGCAGTGGTGTTTGTTGTTTGTGAGCGTCGCGACGCTGATGGTGAGTGTGTGTGTGCGTGCGAGCGATCGTTGGGGTAGTTTTTCGGAGGGTGCCAACATATCGCGTAAAGTCTAGTGGGCGTACCGCTTTCTAAATATAACGAAAAAATATAACAAAGTTGGCGCGGCAATGTGTTGTACGACGACTCTGTCCGTCTTTTACGCACCGATTCGTACAGATATATCTGTCGCCATTTTAACAACAATCCCCCTATTGTGCCAAATCTAAAGCAATTTTTTTTTGTGTGTTCTTCGCTCCAATTTCTTTGTTTTTTTTTTGATTATTTCGTTTTAATTAAACAGTGAAACAATAGAACAACAATAAGGTGAGTTGAACAATTGCGCTCAATTACAACTGCGATTTTCTGGAATAGATTGAAAGCTCCCATTCAGAGCAATTTCCTTTTAAAGGAAGTTACATGATAACCATTGTCACTGGGTTGTGTGCACAATTAAATTCTAATCAATTTCGAATTATTGCTCAATTAGTGGGAGGGGAATCACAGACAATATTGCCAACATTTCAGTAGAAATTCACCAATCGATCGATCAATGAAACACGCATTGTTGTGTGACTTGAAATTGATAAAATCGACCCAACTAAGAATCAATAGTTCCAAATAATTCTGAAAGGAAGCATGTAATTATCGTTAAACATATACACGATCGATACCAACTTTAATACATAAAAATAACTAACTACAACGAAATGCTTTATTGTTGTTTACAGTTGTAGAAAATGCCACAAGGACCGATGACGAATCCATTAATGAAGCCATTCATTGTACTGGCCCTACCTGGCATGTATTTATTCTACAAATATAATCAATACAAACGTAGAAGAAAGGAGAATGCAAAACGGCGATTAACTGAACGCGAATTGCAACATCTAAACAATAAAATCGTAAGTAATATTTATTTATCAACATCGCGTCTGGGAGATGTACGAAAAGATTTATAATACCCTCGAGTACGGGGATGTATCAATAATTTAATGTAGACGATGGCTACGTTTCTTGTATACATAAACTCCACCCAAACTCGTTTTGATTTATTTTAGAAATCAAAGAAAAAAACGCCTAATACGGCCCTGTTTTGCTTCCAAATATATTGTCGCACAACTGTTGAAAATTTAATTAATTTCGATCAAAATACCATAAAACACGCGATTGTTTTTTTCTTTATGTAGTTAGAGCTACAATTATCGTTCATGTGGCGCTAATACGGCCCTGTCAGCAGTGCCGGTCCGAGTGTATACCCTATTCAGTGAGAGAACGGACTTTTTTGACAGATTTTGACAGGCTAGTGACCAACTTGATAGAATAAAATTTCCTATATTTAATTATAAACGCAGTTTTTTGTAGCTCTTCCAAGTATTTGGCAGCTTTTTTATCTAACGCATTGAAGAGATTTTCTGCGAGAAATTTTTTTATTCTATTTATTGTACATAGAAGTGGCTTTCGCCATTGCCTAAAAGTATTTATACAATTTTCGTATTTTGTAAGTAATTTTGAATTTTGCGCCATAGAACTAGTAACTTGTCTAGTTACAAAAAAAGTCTCGCTGAATTTACTATAGTTGTCTGTTAAATGTTTCGGCGCCCCATTGGAAATGGCGCCCCGAACTACTTAAGTTGAAAGAATATTATTGAATAGATAGCGGTAAGGGTGTTTGCTTGAGGCACAATTTAGCCTCGATCCGGCTCTGTCTGTCTGTCTGTCTGTCAAAAATGTGTCTAAGGTTACGACGAATTTTATTATTATTATTATCATTATTTCAGTACAAACAACAATTTCGATCTAAATACAATAAAACACTCGATTGTTTTTTTATTCTTTATGTAGATAGAGCTACAATTATCTTTCATGTGGCGCCAATACGGCCCTGTCACCAGTGCTGGTCCGAAGGGGGCACGGGGCGTCGTCTGATCCGGGCGCCATTTCTAATGGGGTGCCGAATGATTTAAGTTTAAAGAATATATTTGCTCGGGGCGCAATTTAGCCTCGATCCGGCTCTGTCTGCCTGGCTTTAAAAATGTGTCTAAGGTTACTACGACGAATTCAAATTATAATTTAATTATTATTATTCTCATCATTATTTCAGTACAAAACGTATTTATAAAAAAAATATATATAAAAATTGTGTCTATCTCGTTCTATTTATAGCAATTCTAATTTGTTAGAAAGAGATAAGTAAAGATACCTACCCTTTAATTTTCATGATGAAATTCCATTTTTGTTCGCTTTGTCAAGGAAATTCAATTTAAAAAACCAATTAATTTTCGTAACAAAAATTGTAAAACACGCGATTCTCTCTCTCTCTCTGTCTCTCTCATATTCTACTAATGTATTAAGGACTACAATTAACGTTTTATTAAAATAGCGCGCTGTTTTTGAAATTTTCTCACAATTGTTCTTTAACGTTTCGTCCAAACGGTGTTGTATGTCCGGTAATTAAATAAAATTGTCCTTTTGTGTTTCTGTAATTATAGAATATGAGATTTGAAAGAAAAAAAAATTATGTAATAACTAGATTTAATTACGTTGAGCAATTGAAACCCATCAAAGCATCCTGTGTAAAATTACAAATACGATTTGAACCACGCCATTGTCGACATTGTGTTGTGGGGAATGCATTCGGATTACGTACGGATTCTTCATAGAGTCGCCAAGCTCGCACATGACTACAACCAACTAGAATTGGAAGCAATCAATTGAATTATTCAACAAATTAATAGTTGCACTGTCTTCCAAGTATCGACAATTTTTCCTGTTTTTCTCCGTTGCTGATCAATGGAATTGAATCAAATTTATGTTAGTTGTAGAAGATAATATGCTTCAGCGTCTTATGTATTTGTTTTTTCAAAATTTACATCCGTTTTCCTGAAATTGTCCAAAATTTCACGAGTTCCAATCTTTTGAGAAAAAGATGAGGATCTTGAAAAAAAAGAACATAGTGCTCTCAAGCATATTATTCTCGACAATTGCTCTAAATTTTACTGAATTCTGTTCATTAACAAAGGAGAAAAAGCCAGTTTTTTTTTGTTCTAGATTAATAAGATTCGTACATATTTGATCGAGTAGTCGGATTCGTGCTAAAAAACTTGGCTGACAACCGGGTTGTAATCGACCACCATTTGGATAGAAATCGGCATGTCCGATTGGTATCGGTAAACCAAATACACCACTATCCGTATGGATAACATCAACGAATTCTGCATCGGTTTTTGTTAAACGTTTCGACGTATCTAAATTGTGCGTAAATTATTACAAATTTAAACTTAAAATCTCCACTATCCGGTATCCGGCCGAAATTAACTAACCTCTTAATGAATATTCCGGATAGGCTGGATCTAATGCAGTGATCCGTTGGATTCTCAGTCCGTTACGTAATCGTTTACCGGCGAATCCGGCAATATGCGCCCCTAAACTGAAACCGATTATATGAACGTTTTGAATCGGTATCCGGCCATTATCATGGAACAACTCTAAGAAATTCTTTAAATTCTCCGCAACATATTTTACATTGCGTACCGCTGATGTGTACCATGGAAAACTGCCCATTTCCGACCAATCCAATAGGATGACATTGTAGTTTTCGGGACGATTCAAATAAGCTGTAAATTTAAGTTGATTAGAAAATAGTGTGAAATGATGACCCGGCGCCTCCACCATCAATGATTGCCTGTCCACTTTGTCCCGGTGAAGTTTCCGAAAAACCATGTACAAAAATGATTGTTTTCACATTTATTTCAAATTCAATCAAATTGGGTTGTTTTAAATCGATTTGTTTACCATTAAATCGATACTGTTTCGTATAGAGTTTATAATGGATACCACCAGTTGGGCAACAATTCGAACAATAACCGCTCGGGACGAGTGCCACTTTCAATTCATTCTCACCTGTAATTTAGATCGGAAACGTTATTGTATCGCGACAGTCCTATCATCAACAAATAAATTAATAATTTTAACAATTTATAGAGTGTGACACCGTAGTATTAGAGCTACAATTTTTCGAGCTACATTTAACTGTTGATGATGCGAAATTTGAGGGTGGAATTTTCAACTTGTGATCAAGACATGATGTCGTGCACGAAATCCCATTAAAATTTCTAATTATAATCCAAACATTTAGCGATTAATCGAATTGCAAAGAATCTACACACGATTATTAGATGAACTTGAATAGGGTGAAGTTTTAGTTTATTTACCACCTGTTGAGTGGATGTTTGTCATTTTTTGTTGTTGTTGTTTTTATTATTTGTTTATTCGTTTTTTATGATAGCTCAAAAGGGGGTGGTTGAGTACAGGGCCGGACTGGTATTGTTGAAACTTACCCATTTTCAATAGAATCGAACGACAATTGGGCATCGCCAAGGGGGTTGTTATCAGATTGAGAGCCAAGCCGAAAATTTGCGTCACTATATTCATTTTGTTCACAAAATTAATGGAATAACAAAATCACAATAATGTCAACAAATCAGACCGACTCATCAACATAACGGAACTGTTTGTAAAGCACCGGTATTAAATGCGATTTGTGTTTGTATTTATTTATTGTTAACTCTATTTAGAAAGCAAACGACTCGACTGACAATCATTTTGTTTTTTTCTCCAATAAATAATTAAGGAAAAAATCCAAATAATAGACTTTTGAGGGGATATAGTTAGGGGGTCAATGTTAACCGGATTTCCATTGAACATTACCTATATTTACTCATCAAATTTATTGTTTTTGTTATCAGGGCTGGCCTAAGCTCTCTTAATGCTCCAGGCAAAGTTAATTTCGGCACCTATCTCCATTAAAGTTGTCACTTTTTTTTTGTTAAATTAATAATAGATTCTCAATAAAATGTCTCGTTTGTTATATGGCCTCGTACCGGCCCTGGTTTCTATCGCTATTTGGTGGTTAAACACAAGATCTCTGGTAATTAAGTGCGCTAAAAGGTTGAAGCGCAAGGTTGTACCATTTTAGCACCTTCAGAGATGACCTTTAATGATTTAATCTTTGTGTGTTGGTTGGAGATGTTAAATTTCAACGAAATGATATTTTGGCAATGTTAAGGCGAATAAATCAAGGTTGTGGTGTGTTCAATGGTATAGTTGAATATAGTGCAATGTTGCCATCTATTGCGCCCATAAAATCAATACCAAAACATGAACCAGATGAAAACTTAATTATACTTTGTACGATCTTATTATTATTCTTTTTTTAAAAATTCAATTTAATAGCAATCAATTCAATACGGTCCTGACTAATTAACGAATGTGTCTAAAGTAACAAGTTGAGTTTGAGTGTATAGTGCCTACATGGATCGAATGGTTACTAGATTTCACTTGGTACACTTGAATCTAGTGATTTGTGCGGTGATGTATTTGGTCCCATATACAGAACTTTTATTGTTACTTTTTAATCTTAAATATCTCACTTGTGATTTTAAAATAAATTCAAAGACTTAAAGAGTTACAGTATTTCACAGACTAATTACTAGATTTCGGTTGGTACACTTGAATGTAGTGGGATTACGTACTTTGTTTATAAACAAGTCTGATAAATCTAGTGGTCTATGAATCCATATACGAAACAATCTATATATCTCTGTCTTTCTTTGATCAACTCAACTATCCACAAGCCACGCCTACAGAATGTTGAAATTACATGTTTTAAGTATGATTGGTCGGTATAATCGGAAATAAAAGTACGAAAACTTTTAACAAAATCAATGTCTTTTTAAATGAATAGTATATTAAAGAACAAGTGTCAGAAGTCGTCTATTATTGCACGGCGGAGCCGCGAGTTTTCTAAAGGACGAGTGCAATATACGACTTTTGACACGAGTTTTTCATACAATTTTTTCTATTTTGCCTATTTTGTGCCCTTTTTTACAAAAAAATTGCGAGATTTGATATGTAGGGAATTTGGTGGGAGTTGGTGTTACTAAAAAAAAAAACCAGTTGAACATTCAGCTAGGAAACTTCAATTGTTTTATTTTTCACTCTTAGTCAATTGTTTTTTTCGCCATATTGCTTAATTAACAATGAGTGAAGAATTTTCATGTACTCCACCTGAAATAAGGGAAATTGCTGAAAATGTAGGAAGCAATTTACTAGCCGATAAATCCAAAGATCAGTACGAAACACGCTATATTAAGTATCTTGTTTTTATGATTTTTGACAGTTGTCAAAATCAATGCAAATGTTACCAACTTAGTGGAAAAAAAAATACTAAATTTTTCATTTCAGCACTAGTATCGAAATGAGCTGATTTCGATACAGTAGCGAGTTTAATAATAGCGCTGGGATCATAGAAAAACTTTTGTCTGTGAGTGTACCTCGAATTAAACTTTGAAAAAATAAAATACATTAATTTTTCTACCAGAAATCATTGATACAAAGTATCTTATAATACTTAAAAAAAATTAGAAACCAGATATATACTCTCAAAAGTTATAAATTTTATTTAATTTAAAATAATTAAAATGAATTTTATTTTTATTCGGTATAGCGTGACAACACCGCAAAATCTTAGCAACTGTCATATTCTCTAATGTTAGAATGGAATAGTATGCGTGTACCTGTCTCTATTCAACTTGTACTGTTTTATATTTACGTTTGAATTTACGCGGTAACATATGTTGCGAGGTTGCCACGTTTCTTTGGTGAATCACACTACCCATTCAATAATATCATACATGTCACTCATATTTGTTATTTTTCTCAATAAATAATATTGAAACCAGTTAATATTAATTGCTTATATGCTTCTTGAATATTTAATCTATTAGTTTACAAATTTACAAATTTTTCTAATTATATCTTCATTACTATTTTTTAACGTGATTTGGCCGGATGGTGCATTTTCCATTTAAGTACGTGTACATTTGCAATAACTAAGAAATATTATAACTTTTAAATAGTGTTGTAAAAAAAAATTCTAATTTTTTCAGACACTGCAGGAGACTTATCTGAATAATATATATTTTTTTTCAGCCTATTCTCATTACTTTCAATATATCGACAAAACATCCTTAACAAAAAAATAATTGAATTCAAGTAAAAAGCTTCTTTTTTCGTTTATACGGATTGAATTGAAAGAACAAGATAATTCGATTTGCACTACAGGAAATTTAATTATGTTGCATTACTTAAGACCAGTGCCGGTCCGAGAGGGGGGTCCCAGGCGCCGTTTCCAGTGGGACACAAATTATGAAGAACATTATTGAATATATTGCGGAAAAGGCTCATGAAACTCTTGTTTACTCTGCTCGCAAGCCTCGGTTCGGCTCTGCTTAAGACGTATCTTTTTGTGTACAATTTTTAAATTTTTACACTATTTGATATTTATTGCAATGAAGCGGTAGATTTAATGAAAAAAATTAGTTGAATGTACAGGCTGTCCTTAAATTCTTTCACCGATACACCAATCTTATTAGTAATTCATCGACAATTTCAACTGGACACTTAACCATATTTACTTTGTTGAGTGGAATGTGTTGATCAATCGCTGATGTGGTAAAGTTCACGCTATCCAATGATCAATCTCAACAAGGTCATGATTGAAGCCTAACAAACAATCGATAATCGATACGAAACGAAAATGATTACTTTCAATTTCGATTCGCTTTAATTTTGTCCAATCCGAATACGGTCCTGTCGGCTTGTTGCTAAAGTTACGCAAATATACAGCGCGTCTTTAAATATTTCAACAGTGTGGCAGTAAATGACGTCACTACGATTTTATTTATTTTTCTAATTGTTATTGTTGCAGGATAAGCTGTTGAATAAATTAGAGGAGAGCGAACCGGAATTGGCGACATGCCAAGAAGAGGAGGTAAATTCATTCAAACCTATTTATCATACTTTCTATATTCTGTATATGTTTTGTTTTTTTATATTAATTGAAAACACAGTGTGTGATTTGTATCAACGCCAAAGCTACAATGCAAACCGCCCCATGTGGCCATCAAGTTGTATGTCGCAAATGTTTCGTAAAAACCATACAAATCGCCGTATCACAACGTTTATTACCGTTACGATGCGTTATTTGCCGTGCGAAAATTCTACGTCTCAAAGTAAGCCTTTGTTGTTGTACCTATACCTACATATTTAAATATTTCGATTGTTTGTTATTTTGAAAATCTAGACAGGTCCGATGCTGCCATCATCAGCTAGCGGCTATTCAGTCAATTCCCGTTCATCATCATCATCGGTACCACAATCGGACAGTTTGTATAGTGTTAGCAGTGGTGGTTCATCCGTATCTTCCACATCGTGTTCTTCCGATGGTAGTCGCCATTCTTCATCATCATCATCCGCTTGTTGTGGTGGACATTGTATGGGTGCTTATCCCAGACAACCAACAACAGGCGCGATCCGTCGTTCGCAACAGCACTCGATGAAGATGCGTCTCCAGGAGTACTGTCATGCCGACAAGACGAACATCAATCGTTTACCACCGATTCGGGAATTACCCGGTTCTAGTCCTAGTCACAATACACCGCCGGCTTCGACTAGAATCCGGTAAAACTTATCTTTCTCGTCCAGGAAAAGATATTTTGTCATATCATACATAATTGTTTACGAATAGTTTCAATGTCAATTTTATTATTACAACTGTTGACAAGATTTCATTCATTAACAAATGTATTTATAAACAATACTATTGACCTTGCAATTGTTTTGATTCAAATGTTGTCAACAGTTGTAATAATAATATTCGCATTGCAAGTATAGTAAACAATTCTGACGTCGACTTTTTTCATCAATGGATAAGTTATTGAACCCCAGAGAAGTTCTAATTTCTTTTTGAGCAGCAAATGAGAAGTTTTTTAAAGAAAAAAATTATTTTCATATCAAATTCAGTCGCAGTATTCATTGTAGGTAATTGGTTTCCTAATAGTGAGTAATTTTCGAGACCTTATAAGGACGTTTTGGCATTTCCAAAATAGCTAGAACGAAAACCGTGTCGGTCAATTAAAGTATAGACATTGTAGTCTAATTTTTTTACGTACTTTTCCATTTCAATTCATAAACAAACGAGATATTTAAGGATTCACACTTGACGCGAACACGCGGTACAACCAGATACATAGTGCATTAGTATAATAGTTATTATTAGTAAAATATATATGATTTATAAATAGCTATACATGATCATAAATGATCAGACAAAATCATTTTTTCCTGGGCGCTTTTAAACAACAATTAATTAATAAAAAATTGTAGGTGTGCCCAGAAAATCGTTACCCAATTAGAATCGGTACCATTACTGGGCAAATCGAAACCAATGAAATACGAGAAATTGTGTCAGGATGATGGTGGTGAAGAATTGAAGAAAGATAAGAAATGGTGGTTGGATCGTGTGAAGAATGAAGAGAGAATTGATAATAAAAAGAATGAAATGATGGAGAAACATATGGAATTGCAAGAGAAACGGAAATTGAATGAAAAGAAAACGAATACAATTAAAGATGATCGATTATAATCATCCATCTACTCCATTATTACCCAGATTCATTTTGATTTCATTTATTGTCAATTATTGTAGTCAATTTTTACGTTAATTTAGTGATAAAAGCGTCCGTTAACAGTAGCGTTTCCTTGCAACGAGGTGAACGCTAGAAGATGCGCGGACGACCTGTGTTCTTTTCCGTTTTCAAATTGAACTTTTCAAAGGTAAATATTACAAAGTTATGCGCTAACAGAACATTTAAATGCTTGTGAATCAATAATAATTATCATAAATTACAATAATAATAATAATTAACCCGATCCATTTGTATTAAACTGGACAATTGCTGCAGGCGCTCTATTGATCAATCTGTGTAAAAATCGAGAAATTGCGTAGAATCTTAGCGAAACATATCGAAAATCAAAAGTAATAACCAAAATTTGAGATAATTGAACAATAATTAATAATAATAATAATAATAACCTAGGGGTACAAATTTTTGTTTAGTGATTACGTTTTTATACAGATTGAATTGTGTTTATCAACAAAACAAACAAGTTGGCAATAATTTTAGACGACTAATAATAACAAATAATGTTTTAGTGTTAGCCAAACAAGGCCATTGTAACATATTAGAATTTTAATTTTTGTAAAGATAGGTGCGTTGTACATTTTAAAAATTTGACGAGACAAAACCACATAATAATAATGTTGTGTATTTAGAATTAAAACAAAAGAAAATTGTTAGAACAACAAATTGGTGAAAATTTGAAGCAAATACAAGTTGAATTAGAGATTTTTGCAATAATTTTCCCCATAGCTGATTTTTTGATAAATTTACGAACGCAGCTGGGACTCATCTCTGAACGCAGTACTCGCGTGTTGACAATCAACTGCAATGTTGCCACTATTCGCCAATTTCGTAGTTGTTGAGAATTTTAACAAATATTCAAAAGAATCATCGAAGAGGAGCTAATTACTTCAATTTATCCACAGAAATGTCGTATTTAACAGGTAAAATCTGTTTTTAATCAAAACAATTATAAAATTATCTTTTTTTGGGTGAATATTTAGTAAATTTGGCAACACTGCCGTGAATACCTGAATATAACCTCAAATTACAAGAATTTCGTTTTATCGTTTATTTAACGAAATGATTAACAAGTAAATTAGCAATTTATAGAAAAATATGAATTTTAACTCAATTTATATGAAATTATGTTATAATAATCTGAAAACCGCTTTTAAGCCTCATCGATATTTGAGGTTATGTCGAAAATCTTTGTATTCAACAATTTCCAATTTACAAACGGAAGAATTGAAGAAAGCACCAGAAGAACAACATGTCGACAATAAAGAGGCCAAGAAACAGTTTCGGACGCGTCTCATGAACGGTCCTAACCTCAAAGATTTCTTCAAAGACGAGAATCTCCGATTACAGGAAGATCTACCGGAAGAACAGATCGTACCGTATTTACAAGACATCAATAAGTATACTCTACACGCTAATCAATCGATTTGGATTTATTTTTGCGTTTTTGTAGATATGGGGCTAGGCGTAAGGTGTATTTCGAAGTGCACGGTTGCCAGATGAACGTCAACGATACGGAGATAATTTGGTCGATATTGAAGAAGGAGAACTTTGTGAAAACCACCAATCTATATGACGCCGATATTGTGTTGATTATCACGTGTGCGATACGTGAAGGTGCTGAATCGAAGATATGGAATCGTTTAGATTATCTGCGCGGTTTGAATAAGCAACGTCAAAAGATCGATCAACGCCAATTCAAGATCGGTATCTTAGGTTGTATGGCGGAACGTTTAAAACAACAAGTCTTAGAGAAAGATCGTACGGTTGATGTTGTTGTTGGTCCGGATAGTTATCGTGATTTGCCGCGTTTACTAGCCTTAACTGATAACAATCAGAAATCAGTCAATGTACTGTTATCATTAGATGAAACCTACGCGGATGTAATGCCGGTACGTTTAAACGAGAATGCGATCACTGCATTCGTTTCAATAATGCGCGGTTGTGATAATATGTGCACGTATTGTATTGTGCCGTTCACACGGGGCCGTGAACGCTCACGACCGATCGATTCAATCCTAAAAGAGATCGAACTGTTATCCGAACAGGGTGTAAAAGAGGTCACACTATTAGGCCAAAATGTTAACAGTTATCGGGATGTAACGTTTGTAAATAATCGCGAACCAACACGATTGGCTAAAGGTTTTCGTACAGTTTACAAAACGAAATTGGGTGGTTTACGGTTTGCTGATCTTTTGGAGAAAGTTGCTGATGTTAATCCAGAGATGAGGATACGTTTCACATCACCACATCCAAAAGATTTCCCCGATGATGTGTTAGATGTGATCCGTACGAAAGCGAATATTTGTAAAAATCTACACATACCGGCGCAATCGGGTAATACACAAGTTCTAGAACGGATGCGACGCGGTTATACGCGTGAATCGTATTTGGAATTAATCGAGAATATACGGAAACATTTGAAAGATGTTAGTTTGAGTTCCGATTTTATTTGTGGCTTTTGTGGGGAAACTGATGAGGAATTTGAAGATACGATTACATTAATGAATACCGTCAAGTATGTTTGTATTTTTATCCGAATTTTTCTATTAAAAAACGGATAATTTCAGATACAATACAGCGTATCTATTCCCGTATGGTATGAGAGAAAAAACAACAGCACACCGACGCTATATCGATGATGTACCAAACGAAATCAAACAACAACGTTTAGAACGGATGATACAAACCTATCGATATCATGCCGATAAATTGAATCGTAATCAAATCGGTAAAGTGCACCTTGTATTGATTGAAGGCTATAGTAAACGATCAAAATTACAATTATCGGGTCGTAACGATCAAAATATCAAAGTATATTCGACAAATTTTTTAATAATGATTTATTGGTTTATTTGTGGTGATTTTTTAGGTGATAATCCCTATTGGTGAAGTGCCACAGAAAGATGGTCGTAATTTTAAAAATTTACAATCAGGTGATTATGTTGCCGTACAAATAAATACGGCCAATTCACAAGTGTTAAAAGGTATACCACTTTATTATACAACGTTAACGGATTTTTATTCACAGTCATTGGATTTTGTTGAGAATTACGGTGAGAATTCTTATAGTATGATGTAAGAGAATATATTTGTTGAATTATATTTAAAAAAGATGGATTTTATCGTGTACCCGTTGCATTTTCAACGATCTCCCTGTGTTCCTTTTTGGTAGATTATTTAGTAAAAAATTTGAGTTTCGTGTCGTAAGGTCTCGTCCAATCAATTTTATGGTGGATGTGTCACGTGAGCAAATCTTGTTTATGAATTTTGTAACATTTTTTTGACGGGTTGGGAGAGTAATTCTTGTTTCCACACTTTTTAATTTGGTGGATGTACGTGGAGAGAGTATTTTTTTGTTAAATTTTCAATTTTGGTGGATGCGCCAGGCGAGAAAATGTGTATATTTGGTTACATAACCAACTGTATTTGTATTGATTTTCGGTTAATAGATGGCGCTAGTGGTTTCTTTCAATTCCTCGGTTGGCAGCCATGATTATTACAGCACTATCTCTGATAGAAATAATGAAGCTAGATTATCGGTTGGCGACAATGCTAATCAGTTGACAGCAATCTGTTTATTGTTGAAAGTTAATTAATTTTTTCCAACTTTCAACATTAAACAGATTGCTGTCAACTGATTAGCATTGTCGCCAACCGATAATCTAGCTTCACGATTTCTATCAGAGATGGCGCTGTAAAAATCATGACTGCCAACCGAAACATTGAAAACAACAACTAGCGCCATCTATCATCCGAAAATCAATTTAAATACAGTTGGTTATGTAACCAAATATACACGACATGGTAGAGTAATTTTTGGACGGAGTTACAGTATTAGCCGGTAGGTGGCGATGGTAGTACTGTTGATTTAGCAATAAACAAATTTTATTTAAATATTTTTGAACAAAAAAAAACATACAACAATAAATAAGTATTCATTTTTAAAACAAATTCAAAATCAACATTTTTACGGGCATTCCTCTTACATACAAATATGCCCCCAAATATCGAATGCAAGCAATATTATTTAAAGATTTGGCACAGTTTTTTTACCAAATTTTTTGTGTAATTATTATTTAAATCCTAAGTCGATAAGAATTTTATCTAAAATCTCTCCCCCTATAATTAATAAGAAGTTAAGTGTAATTTGTTCCCACAATTAATTCTAAGATTTCATCTACAAATTCACACATTAATAACAATAATAATAATAATACAATCACAACCTGAAAATATTGCTATTTAATTTATATTTGAAATGAATTGGAAAGAATGATCAATGACTAGAAATTTTAGCACCACACACACACTCACAATAAAACAAAAAAATTATTAAACTGACGTGGTGATCTGTTCAATAACTTGAACATTACGTATAATTGGTCGTCGACATGATCCGCTACAATACTCCCATCGAGCTAAACCTTCCGGATAACTCTTACTAGGTCTTAGATTATTCCGTGTTTTTGTTGGTGTTATTCTGATATAATCATGATGGAATTGATGATGTTTATTGTGATAATCATTAAAATGATGTGGTGAACGATCAATATTTGCGGCATAACTCAAACTCTTCGGTAAATATTGGATTTTCTGATGATGTTGTTGTTGTTGTTGGGATGTTTGCTGATGATGATGGGGATGATGATGATGATGCTGATAGGGCTGCTGATGGTGGCGGAATGATGAATGTCGATGTAGATCGAAACGATCACTACAACTACCCGTAAATAAACGTTCATAATGATTATTACTAGTGGTGGTGGTGCTGTTTTGTCGTGAGAAATTATAAGGCTGCAATTCAACTGGACAGATATTATTGAAGGCTAAATGACAGGCGCATTCGTTTAAATTCGATATATGATGGTTCGTATTGGTTGTTGTTGTTGGTGTTGTTTGATCTTTACGTCTACCAACTAAAAACATTAAACTAGCACCAATTATTGTTGTTATAAAACTAAAATAATAACCAGCTTTCGGATGGGTTTGGTTAATATAACCAGTTATTGGGATACCAATTAGGATCGGTAATGATTTAGCACCTTGCAGGAAACTCCAGGCTTTTGTAAAGTGTCGGCCACGGACACGTTCCAAAGCGAACATCTTCAACGAGTACGTATAACCGCCGAGACAAGTGCCGTAGAGCCAGACGAACAGCACGTAACCGTGGTAGCCTTGTACGGCACTTAGCGCTAGCAATGATACACCTGTAATACACAATAATTTTGTATAAAATCATAATAATAATAGAGAAAAGTACCTATTCCCACCATAGCGGCTTGACAGAGGTATTGTCGCGATATCAAACACTGCGAACTCGGCCGTACTGTTATCAAACCGAAACCAACACACCCCAAAGCCGACGCGAAACCCATGAATGTTTGCAACAGTACTAGAGCACTATCTTCAAGACCTTCACGGTAGCCTTGATAAACCAAATAGAAGACAGGTGCATAGATACCGAGCGCACCGGAAGCGGAAGCTATCATCATTACACGCAAACCGCGACTTTTCAACGGTGTAAAATCAAACATTGGTGGTTTCTTCGTTTTAGCATGCGTCTTCTTCTCTTTCATCTTCTTCCGTTGATTCTTCAAATGCGTAATAGCGCGCCGTTGCGGATGATATAAATTCGCCGAACGATAAACGATCGGTAAAAAGAAGGCCAACGATAATAAACCGGTGATCGCTTGTAATCCCAATCGCCAACCCAATTTGCCAACGGCTTCTTTGTATAGAACTGAGAATAGTGCAATTCCGATACCGGAACCAGTTTGGGCGACCATTTCGACGAATTCGCGTCGTTTCTTGAAATAATGGCCCAACATCAAACCGGACGTTTCGCGTACAATCCCAGCACCCAAACCCAAGACTAAACCATAACTTAATAGGGCCTGATGGAATTGTAATGCGAACGATGTAAATAAACATGCCAATGCTGTTAATAATCCACCGAAAGCGGCCGTTAAACGTGTCGATTTGCGCCGGCACACGGCTACAATTAACGGGGCCACCAGGAATGAGACACACAAACACACAGCACCCAACCAAGCTATAAAGATAAAGACGGAAAAAACTAATTAAAATTCCAAAAACAAATCGTTAGATTTTTAATTAATTACCGTTAATCATAAGATAAAGAAAAAAAGAACCTAACCTGTTGCCATCACGTAGAGCTCCTTATCGTCTTGATTCTTCCGCAACAAGAATTTGATCGTATACAGATACAATAAACCGAAAGCTAATTGATATCCGGACGTTAGTAGATGGGCGAGGAATGCCGCCCCGCATACCAACCAACCCCAGCCGCCCTCAGGGTAATAGTGTTGTTTAATTGTGGCCGTATCCATGTCACGACGTCTCAATGCTGGGATGTTGCGGTGTAATGAATGCAATTCACGATCACAGATCACCGGGAATGAATCTTCATCGTCCAAGGGTCGTGGTAGTGGTGTTGTGCTGCGATCTGTACAACAAAAATCACAGGGGTTGAGAGAGTGTTTTGTAGAGATGGAGAAATCGTACGGGCATTCCCACAAGATTCGGGATCCGTACGGATCAATTTGTAAACGTTACAAACTCATTAAACAACAAGAGGATAATAAATAAACGCAAACACTACGTTCACTCTAATGAATTCTAATCATTCTCTCTATAATTCAGTTGGAACATCTCCATTTTGATCTTGATTAGATATTGTTTGGATTGTTTCATGAAAGCCACCCTGGATTTTTTTGTTGTTGTATTAATTTTCAGCGTTCAAGGGGTGAATTTTACACTAGAAACTACTTGATTTATCGCTTCATTTATCATATGAGTTTACTAATTAGTCAACTTTATGAAAGGGTTGAAATTGATTGATATTTATTGGTCGATTAGGGGGTGAAGTCTACTGTTTTCGATAATAATTTTATTTAAGGATGATTGGTCGGTACAATCGGAAATAAAAGTATGAAAAATTTTCACAATATATCTTTTCAAATAAAGTATTTAAATGAATTATTTGTTTTTCACATGTTTGTTTTTTATATCACATTTCTAATACAATCAAAAATTCTTTAAATTTAATTCAATTTTAAATAAAATTTCGAATTATTGTTAGGATTATAGAAAAACTTTTGTCTGTGAGTGTAGCTCGAATTAAACTTTGAAAAAATAAAATACATTAATTTTTCTACCAGAAATCATCGATACAAAGTATCTTATTATACTTAAAAAAAATTAGAAACCAGATGTTATAAATTTTATTTAATTTAAAATAATTAAAATGAATTTTATTTTTATTCGGTATAGCGTGACAACACCGCAAAATCTTAGCAATTGTCATATTCTCTAATGTTAGAAGGGAATAGTATGCGTGTACCTGTCTCTATTCAACTTGTACTGTTTTATATTTACGTTTGAATTTACGCGGTAACATATGTTGCGAGGTTGCCACGTTTCTTTGGTGAATCACACTACCCATTCAATAATATCATACATGTCACTCATATTTGTTATTTTTCTCAATAAATAATATTGAAACCAGTTAATATTAATTGCTTATATGCTTCTTGAATATTTAATCTATTAGTTTACAAATTTACAAATTTTTCTAATTATATCTTCATTACTATTTTTTAACTTGATTTGGCCGGATGGTGCATTTTCCATTTAAGTACGTGTAAATTTGCAATAACTAAAAAATGTTATAACTTTTAAACGGTGTTGCAAAAAAAATTTCTATTTTTTTCAGACACTTCAGGAGACTTATCTGAATAATATATTTTTTTCAGCCTATTCTCATTACTTTCAATATATCGACAAAACATCTTCAAAGTTTGGGTAGTTTATTTAAGGAGATTCAATTAAACGTGGCTGCACACGAGCGACAAATTCGCTCCGACTGCTTAGAAAGAACGCGCGTCTAGAGTTGGATGTTTTAGCGACAAATCAGCGCGTCCTATTTCTATCTACAAATGTATGAACGTATAAAGATAGTTGCACACTAGCTGTTTAATTTAAGGCTGAATTACAAAAAAATAACCGAAAACGCTGCCTTGTGAACCCGTAAAACCCCATTTTTCTCGCAGTTTTCGTAAATAATGGTGTGGAAAATCCACCCTGAACGATCTCCCATATCGATCGTTTGTCTTCTAAATAATGCCACTTTATGGGCGGGTTGTGGCGTGAAATTATTCAAGTTATGCTAACAATCTAACTAGCTCAAGATTTGCGTAAAATTCCATTTATTCTGACTGGCTCTAAATAAATGGAATGATTTTTTTTGCAGTTGTACGCCTACATTTATTAATTCATTTAGTTAAATCATTAATTCTCGATTATTAATTCCCTAAATTGATTTTGATTGAATTAGATGATTAATCGGTTTTTTTCTTGGACATAATTTCTCGATTCTAATGAATCTAATTGTACATTTATCATCGAACCGAGAGGAAAAAAAAACCGAATATCAACTTTGGTGGCCTGCTTAATATGCGTCTCTGAAATCAAAAGAATTCTTTGGATCGTTTAGAAAACAGCCTTCAGCTACACTAAGCTGTTTACATGGATTTATTATTATTATTAACTCTTATTGAACAGTTTTTTCTAGCTTTCTTTCTATAGAGAATGTGACTTTTTGCGATCCGTTGTGCTTGTCTCGCCTTCAAATACAAACTGATATAATTCAATTTTATTTATAACGTAATAGAACTATAGCCGTTAGCTTATTATTATTATTATTACTATATCAACGAGACGTGTGACTGTGTGCTAGAATGAACGAATTTAGATGGCTTTAGGCAATCGTTAAGATCAACTGCATTGCTCCGGGTTTCTCGATACCAATTAAAAATCAACAATAATTGACCAGAATTGTTTTATTGTCGGTTTGGTTGATTGTCTCCACAAGACGCCGGATCAGTGTTTGAGTCATTGGACAGCCTGTATAATTATGAAACTAATTGTGAAATTTTGGATTCTGTAATGATACAAATCATTTTGAGACTGTGTTGTTTTCACCTACAAATTTGTTTGGTTTTTCCGAGGTACCATGAAAAACCGATATTTAACCCGATTTCCATCAATTTTTTTGGACTTTCTCTTTTCCTAGTCTATGAAATTTGTTGAAATCATAAAGAAGAATATGTTCAGTGGCAGTCTAGACTTGTTTCTTTACATTTTGGTCGATTTTCCAGGAAATACCTGAACTCTTTTTGTGTATAGAGTTTTTTGGAAAATGCAGGCGCATTTGGGAAAAACGAAATCATACCGACATCAAGCACACTATCGCCTATAACTAATACCAATTCCATTCAATTCTGTTCATAAACACAGGAGAAAAACGAAAAATTTTATCTGGGAACAGAACAACAAAATGGATGAGGATCGGGTTTTAATCAAATTATCCTCAATATGGGAGGATATCCAAGCCGCTAAAGAATTAGAACAAAAACACGGTATCCATTGTAATTTAACGTGGTTGTTCAATTTTGGGCAAACTGTTGCGAGAAAGAGACATTTTTTTAAAGATCTAGTGTCAACTTCGGATAAATGAAAGGCTCCATAAAATTCCACAAATTTTTTTGAACTCCAACAAATTGCGAAAGAGAAGAATATAGAAAAATAGAAGCAGAGAGATAGAAGGCGAGAAAGGGATTTCACGATAGACAAAGAGACACAAAAGATAGAAAGATAGAGAAAGAATAAGAGAGCGGGATCGTTTTTTTTTGGGGCGAGTGTCAGTCTAAAGAGAAAGGAAGGAAATGAAGAGAGAAAGAGAGATTCATTGGAACAAAAAAGGAATAGAAGAGAAGGAGAGGTCACTAAGACCGATTGTCAGCTTGAGATAAATAAAATAAATAATAACAAATTGCGAAAGAGAAGAAGATAGAAGATAGAACGATATAAGGCGAGAAAGTAGAAAACTCTGGGTTCATCCTTAATGTTAAATTATTCCAAAAGAATAATACATAACTTATTATTGTAGACTTTAATAGATGCAGGAGGACGTTTATTAAAATTTTACAAGCACACTGAGATAATGTAAATCAAAATATACTCGATATTAGATATATTTTTTGTCTCTAATAACTCTTGCTTTGGTATAATTTAATTAGAATTCTTGACACATCTTAACACTATCTCCCCAACTACTACTACGACAACTCTATTCCAATGTCGCTCTTGACAATTTATCGATTAATTAATTTTACAAACGACACCTTATCGTCTTTTATAGTTGTTAGATCTTAAACATTCGATAGATACACCAGCACATCCTCATCAACAACAACAACAACTGAAAACCTATAATTATGTTGTCATTGTTGTAGCGCCTCCATACATAATCTTGACGTGAATCATTTAAGAATTGCTTTCATTAAATTGTCAATCAATCTAACGGCTTCTAATTTTCGTAATAAACGAACCGAACAATTCTCTCTTTTGAACAACGAAAATTTCTATTCATTTGTATCGCGCTGTATGTAAAACGAGAAATTAATTAATTCAAACTTCATCAGAATCAGTATCGCAGAGTGTAAATTGATCTCGCCCCCGTTCGCCGCCTGTTTTATAATTCGGTTAGTTGGTGGACCTTTAATAATAAGCCATTTTATTGATGATGAGTGATGTCGCTCCAATAAATCTTGTACATCATCCAGTGACATCGATTCGATCGGCCAATTATACTCGATCGAATCCAACTTGACTGGCACTCCAATTTTGTATGGGGCAACTAGACTCGATATTTTCTTGTTACGCGTTCTTCAGACAAACTGTGTAATCTCAACAAATCACTGTCTCGATCTGCATCTCCATTCTCAACCGACAAATTGGTTTGTTGATGAGTCGAGTTGATCAAATACGAGTCGTTGGTGTGTACGTTTTAATTTAAATATTTTACGGAATGTTTAGGTTTATTTTTCATTGATCTCACGGGTAGTCTTCCCGCCATATAAAGTGGCTAAAACGAATAAAATAATATGAGCCGTATGGGAGTATTTTTGTGCTTTTTTTATTACAAACACAACGAGATACGTTTATTAAAGAATCATGAGGAAAAATGTTGATTTCTCCCCGATGCTCGGACGACTTTCATTTGATTTTGTTTGTGCAGGCGACGTAAATCACGTGATTTTGCGGCGATCATCATTCAATTCGTTACGTTGCCAGAGTTGTTCTCTTTTTAATTCCCATCATCATCATCACGTGACTTACGTTATTGTTTTGTTTGATTGTAAATAAAGATACAGATTGAGATCATTCTAGACGGCTTCTATAACAATTCGCCTACAAGAGATTCGTTGCGTTGTCCCGTTATTTTCCCAACAATAGTAAAATCAATATTTGTAATTGGAAAATATTCAAATTTCATAATACCGATTGTTTGTTTTAATTAAACTCAAATCTATGGTGGGTGTGTTTTTTTTAAATTTCAGTTCTAATTGGAGATATTTAGTTGTAAAGACCACCACGAATTGTTGTAATGTTTTATTTATGATAATTTTTAATTGAAATTTTCAGCCTGTCAACAATCAACATTCTGAAAGTGTAGCTTTTTTTCAATAAAAGCTCGTGTTGCATTGATTGACAACAACACAAATGAAAAGTATCGAGTTGCCACAGTTTGAAACAAAAAAACAATTGACACAATATTGATGTATTCTAGACAAGTCGTCGTCTTAGTCCTTATCTTTTTCTTTAGCCAGCACTGCATTTTTAACTTTCAAAATCTTCAGAATTTCTGAAATTCGCTACAAACCTGAAAATTTTACTCATCTTCGCTATGGATTGACCTTCAAACGTCAAAACCTGTGATTGATTACGACTTGACCGAAAAAAGACTTTTTTTACGTAAGAGGTCAACATACATTTGATGATCGTTAGAAGTCTTCACCGAGTCAAAAAAAATTTAACGACCACAGACTAAAGAAACAACAAGTACAGTCGGACAATAAAAATAAATCTTGTTGAATTTCAACAGTTGCAGGAAACGCGTGACAGAACAAACCGTATGCCTCTTATACTGTGTTTTTTTTTCTGTCGGCGTTGAAAACAATATTGCTCACAACAAAGTCGCCAAAATAACAAAAGAAACGACGTTTCTTGCACAATGGCCGGTATTTGTATTATAAAGGAGTCATTGTGATAAAGAATGATCCTTTAAGACGGGATAATAGATTTTGATGGGAGTAGTGGTGGTGGATATAGGAAATATCCTAGTTTGGGGGGGTTGGGTTGTATAGGAAAAATTGAGTGGTAAATCCGAGGATATTTGATGATAGTTGTAGAGAATTATTGGCTTTTAGTGTGGAATTTCTATATAGTTGTAAAACTAATAAACAATAATTTATCTGCTGATTTTATAATTCATTAATTGAAATTTATAGATAATTCGGGGATTTACATGTAAATTTGTTCATGTAATAAGTGTAAAAGAGATTTAAATCGCACATTATACGGACTGTCCTACATAAATGAAAGATCAAGAAGACAAAAGAGACAAAAATATATATAATATCGAGTAGGTATATTGATTTACATTATGTCAGTGTGCTTGTAAAATTTTAATAAACGTCCTCCTGAATCTATTAAAGTCTACAATAACAAGATATTTATTATTCTTTTGGAATAATTTAACATTAAGGATGAACCCAGAGTTTTCTACTTTCTCTGCATCGCTCTATATCTTTCTCTCTTTTTCGCCTTCTATCTTTTTATCGTTCTATCTTTCTATTTTTCTATCTTCTTCTCTTTCGCAATGTGTTGGAATTTCCTCTTTTCTTTTATTCCTTTTTTTGTGCCTCTCTCTCTCTCTCTCTCTCTCTCTATCGTGAAATCTTTCTATTTTTCTATCTTCACCTTTTTCTCTCTTCAATTCTTCTTCTCTTTCTCTGTTTGATGGAGCTTTATGGAACTAGTGGAATTTTTTGGAGCTTTTCATTCATCTTAAGACATAGGTCTCGCTCATACAAGCCGACACTTGTCTTTAAATAGAGCTCGTAGTCTCTATTCCACTCTTCTTTTCATCCTCTCTACCTTCCTTTGTTTCTTCGTCTCTTTCTTTTCTCTATAGATTGACACTAGCTCTCTCATTTTCAGTCTCTTTGCTTCTTTCTCTCCCCTCTCTGGTATCACTCACCCTATCTCTCTTTGTCGCTGTTATTCATTGTCTCTGTCTCTGAATTTCTCTGTGTCTATCTCTGTATGTCTGTGTCTCTTTTCCTGTCCCTATTTTCTTCACTCTATCTTTCGCTCTCGACTTCTCTCACATCCAGTCTCATCTGGACTCTCCGGTCTCTCTGTTGCTTTTTTTTTGGAATTTTTAAAACTCTTTTGTTGTACTATAAACTCAATCTTTTGCTAATCAAATCACTGCAAAGGAACATTTTATAAAAATCTCTATCTTAATCTGATAAACTCTAAAATGTGTCACAGTTACCACTTCTTGAGGGAGGTAAATAGGATTGAAAACTTGGAAATAGATGTTTCAGAATTGTTACCGTTTATCAAAATTAAAGCAAAAGAATTGAAAGTCGATTTTCCTGATTTTCTATTAGAAAATGCTGTTTAGAATAAGCAGAGTCTGAAACTAATTATTTCCATGCCTTTTTCTCTTACAGCAAAAACTCAAAAAAGACACAGATTTTATTGTTATGCCTCTTTAGAACGGCGTCTTCAGGTTTAAGGATGGACTCTATGTTTTCTAAAACGTACAGTTGTATCGGTGACTTTTTATTGTATTTCTACAGAAGATGGAATACTCTGAGAAAAAATGTGTTTGCGTGCGTTTCCAGCGATCAAAAGCTATACCTTCAAATGAAATTTGTTTCGGAAAATCATTTAGTTTTCGCGGAAAGTCAAAAAAATTCAATATCGCCTCGTAACAGATAGTACGCCAGAATCTCTCAGTATTGCCAACATACCAATTGAGTGTACGTCCAATCAATGTAATCAATGTAATCAATGATATCAATGTAATGTCGGCTTCAGCACACGCCACAGTTTGGCTAAAATTGAACAACTACGTTAAATTACAATGGTTACTGAGTTTTTGTTCTAATTCTTTAGCGCCTTAGATACTCTCCCGTGTTGAGGAGAGTTTGATTAAAACCCGATCCTTACTGACTCCGTTCTCGCTATATGATTGTATCGATTTTGTTGTTCTATTCTCAGACAAAATTTTTCGTTTTTCTCTTGTGTTTATAAACAGAATTGAACGAAATTCGTAATAGTTATAGGTGATAGTGTGCTTGATGTCGGTATGATTTCGTTTTTCCAAGATTCTGCTGATTTTTTCAGAAATCTTGATAAACAAACAGAGAGCGACAAAAGTATGTATTTACTCGAAAATTAACGAAAATGTAAACAAACAAAATCCATACAGATATTGTCCTTTATATTTCTATAAATTGCATTCTATTGCATTGATAAGTAGAAAAAAAAGAACGCTTAAAGGAATAACAAGAACTGTTCGCTACGTAAGTCAGCAACACTCCAAAGCAATAGTTTTGTAACAATGGTGACGCGTTTATTCCAATTTCATCGACTTGACTTGAGCATCAATTCTATCCGACCAAATCCGAACAGATCCCCTTTTAACTGTTCAAAGTTCAACATCAATATTAAATCTAATTAAGCTCAGTAGAACCTTCATTTTTCCCTAATTAAGAAAAATATTTATTCGCACCCTGTCTATTTACTCGCCCCAAAGCTTTCAATGTATTGTCATCTACCCCCGATTCTACCGTGTATTTTTCTTCTATAGCTATAGCTCACAAACACGTTCTCCATCATCACGCTTTATTAACTTGCGCGTATAGAAAAATTTGTTATTGTGACTGCGACAAATAACGTTTTATTTTCTCGTCGTCGTTGTCGTCGTCGTCGTAGATAGGGGTTGATTGTTGTTCTCTACTACATCAGCCGTCCTAATCTTATTTAAGCTTTTTGTTGAAACTTTTAAATTATCATCTGTTTTAGGCTGATAATGTGGCAATTCCACCGAAACTTCCAACACTGTGATAAAATGTGATGTTTTCGCAATTCGTTTTTTTTTTTGGTCACCAAAGCCGTATTTCGATTGCGAACGTGTAATTTTCCGTAAAGATGCAGCGCTTTCAACCGCACCCGTTTATAACAGGAGCAAAACACGTAACATTCAAATGTAATCAATCAAATGTTTGCCGACCAGAACGGTAATGATTGATGTAAAACGTGGTCGAATTTTCATCAAAATTGGCCCAATTTCTGCATCGATCTCGACCATAATTGAGCCGATCAAAAATATCGTTATTACATACGAAATTTTTTTATTAAATCATTGGACTGATTGCGATCCAATTGTTTTAAGAATATGGCGAGAATTTATAAACGGAGATGGAAAAACAATTTTCCAAACATTTTCCACTTGAAGCTCCATAAATAATTAAGATTGAACGTCTTTAATAAAATGATGCACAACACGTTCTCTACATTAAAAGACATCAACTAATTAAAGTTTGGAATTTAATTGGAATATTTCGAACTAAACAAATTCTATAGAAATGTTCGCGGAAATTCTAGTTTTCCCGGTAAATAACCACCGCAATTAGTTTGGTATTAAAATTATCGATTAAATTCGTGAGTTTTCTGAAAACACATCCGAGAGATTGTTTTTTCGTTATTGCATTGTCTGAAGACAAATAAAAGAACAGATAGAATAGAGCCAGCTTTTGATTATTTCTAATCTGTCACGATAACTGTATTCTCAACAATCCAGCGTCTCGATTCCTCTCTCGATTTTTCATACAAAAAGACACAGTTTTTCTTAATCAGATTTACAATAATCGAGATACAAATCGCGATCTAGAATTCTTCAGAAAAACAGAAACGCTGCTCGTAAATCACATGACCTACGTGCACGTTACGTTTCTTTAAAAATGTGGATTTTACTACTTGAAGGCATGCAAATAATCAATATTCTCAACAATCGATTGTATCGATCTGTATCGCGATTTTCAACGAAAAAGATTGCATTAGTATAACGGACGGATTCTTGAATTATATTTTACTCCTGATTTGAATCGGTACTTGGAAACATGCAAGAGTTACAAAATCAAGCTATAAATCGAGATGAAGAATGTTTCAGAATAACTCTTTTTTAAAAATTTTTGGCAACAATTACAGAATAAGCGACAAAAGGCTCGTAAATCACGTGACTTACGTGAAAGTTTCTTTAAAAATGTGGATTTTATGCCTAATTTGTATCATTTTTTGGAGGTATACGAAAGTTACAATAATCAAGATACAAATCGAGATTTAAAATTCTTCAGAATAACACATCAAGAGACAGTAGGGAGATTTTTTGTTATTATTAAGTCGTCGATAAATAATGGAAATACAATCACTAAAATCGTATTCTTAACAATCAATTGTATCGATCTGTATCTCGATTTTAAACTAAAACGATTGAATTTGTATAACTGCTGATTTGAATCGGCAGGTGCAAAAGTTACAAAATCAAGCTATAAATCGAGATGTAGAATGCTTTAGAATAACTCAATATTTTATTTAATTTTTAGCAATAATTACAGAATAAAGAAGGCTCGTAAATCACGTGACTCGCGTGAAAGTTGCTTCTCTCCGTTGTCTTTTAAAATAACACTAATTACCCTACAAATTTCTACAAAAAAAAAACGTCATTTCTTTCTCTTAACAGCCTTCCACTTGAACGATTTTCATTTATTTCCACCCCTAATTTCCGTTGATCATGATACACGAAACAAAGGGGATGTTTTTTTTATCTCTCTGCTATTCACAATCATTTCTATCAAAGATTCTATTGTCTTTGATTTCATTTCAGGTTTAATTCGATTCTAATTGTCAGGGAATTTTCAATACACACGGAACAGTTCAGAAGGGGTTGTTTTTACAACCCGTTTTTGCTTTATTGACTGTTGATATTAAAAAAAAATTGTCGTTGTGAAACAATAATCGAGAATTTATCGGTTAAGGGATGATACTAAATAGGAAAGTTTCAAGTTTTATTATAGCCATTCGAATCGGAATTAGTTTCTTATGGTTGGTGAGAGTTAAACGAGAATTTGTGACGATTATCAGGGGACGTTATATACAGGTGCGGCAATCTAACTAAACCAATTTCTCCACATGCCCGGCGATGATGTTTAGTTGAAACGCCGTATCTGTATAAGAATACTAAATTTCGATCGTGATTGATCTCTGATTGCGCCCGATCCGTGTGGGTTAGTTGAAACCAAAAAAACAAAATTCCCTAGAGCCTTCCCGAAACTTTATCTTTTAGCAATTCTGTTTAATTTCCAATATGGGAAAGTTTTACCGATGAAAACACGAAAAAAAAAACACCAAGTGTATAAAAGACGGAGAAAATTCACCATTAAGAGAGATATTTACCATCTTTTCTATCAACTTCGCATCTATTTGATATTCACAAAGCGCAGACACGGGATGTTTGAAAGCTTCCATCGTCGTCTACATCGAAAAAAGTTGCGAAATTAAAAACTCAGCTACTTTTTAATATTGAATTTAACAACTTGTTGGTGGAATCCGCCCCCAACTTTATCCCGACTATTATTACTATTATTATTTTTATTTTTATAGGAATTTGATAGATATAGATTCAAACACAAACGCATCTGTGCACGATCCATTTCCTTCACTTCAGAACATAACAAACGACCACAACATCTGACGCCATCCAAAAGGCGCACTAATTAATATTAATTTGGGCTGTGCATAGATTAATTAGCATTTTAAACTTAAATCAAAGTAAATTACAAACGGTGCACAGTTGATTATTTCGTGTTGTTCTTGTTGGCAATTTGTACACGAAATTACAAACAATTCCTTGTCGTGTTTACAAGTCGTCCCGCGAGGGCACCCCAAACCCCAAACTCGCGCTAATTAGTTAGACAAATGTCGTCTGACTTTTTAACTGCCATTTTACAACAGAACATGATTAATACGAACTGTTGTTGGATTTTAATTGTAAATTTCAGTTCATATTCTCAAAAAGTCTACACCTCGATCTGTATCTCTGTTATTCGGATGTGGTTGTCAAAGTAATCACACCAACAGACATTCATTTGTCATAGTTTGTCCGTTGTATCGAGATAAAACTACTACACGGCAATCACGTGACCTTCTTAATCTCAAGCAACGAGGGCCGCAATTTCCCCTGAAGACGTCCCTGTTCTCAGCGGCCTTCCGGCCACTTTAATACTTGTATCGTGTGATTTATATTGCTACAACAGTAGCAGAAGTCATTTAATATCAGCCGATTTGTCAATCAATCAATCAAATTGATGATAAGTCAAACAATCAATCAATCAACTAACGCGAAAGTTGTTGAACTCTTGATGATATTAAGGCGCCTTCACATTTGATTTTTCTAGCGATCAAGAGCAAGATCGATATTTCTAATTCAAACTAGACACAATAAGTCACCTGTTTGAGATAGGGATCGATGCAATCATTGATTTAGTATACAATTTTCAACGTTATTCGTTGAACATTCAAAAGACTTCAATAATGGTCAACTTACAAAGGTAATAGTTGAATTTAATTTGTCAGATCCGTTTCAATTGCATTAATTTCCGTTTTAGCAAGTTTTACAGTTGTAGATTTTCCGGCGACTATCATTGAATACGGAATTAATTAATTTTTATAATTATCTCCCTTTTAGTATTCGAAAGAATCATTCGAGATGATAAAATTACAACTTTTCTCGCTTGGCAACGTTAACCAAGCGCCCGCCCCCCAACCAGGCGGTTGTATCCGTCTTGCCTGCTTCCCTAAAACATTTGTTTTTATTAAAATGAACTTCCTTGGGGGTGGTTGTTGTTGTTTATATATTCATCCCTTATTTAAGACAGATTATAGTTGATAATTAATATAAATGTTGTTTGTATTTTAAGATGGGTTTTTGTGTCGATTTCATAACGCTTAAATCAACTTAAAATTTAATTAATTTTTTCGTGTGTCTTAAGAGACCCATTTTCTTCAACGTTGGATAAACATAAAACCGCCGCCGCAACCACAACAACAACAAAACACCGCTAAATATTGATATAAAGATTCATGGTTACAGATTAAAAAACTGTTGAACTGTATAATAAAGAGCAATAAAAAAGTCAATTTTTCTATATTATAATCGTTTGAGTTTGTGTGTGGTGCAGAGGAACAATTTCTTGGGGGGGACGGAGCAAAAGCGAATAAATGGCGGGTGAAGTCTTCTCTCGATAATCAAAATGTAAATTTTACGTTCATAAAAAGTTGCAATTTCATTCGGCCTCTCTCACTCTGTTTTAGCACCTGAATGCGCAATTTTTTGTACGGAATAATTGGCCACCACCAACAACAATTCGAAATCTAGCCATCAATTTGACAATGTAATGAATTTTTTACAGCAGGAACAATCGCGTATACAGGATGTCTCGAATCAACGTAAAATAAGCAGAGCGAAATCTATTGTTTTTTTTTGTCATAAAAGGATTGAAAATGACGTCCTTAAGCTTAAGGATGATCCCTGGACCATTGAATGTTTTAAGAAAAAATATCGTTTGCATTCGTTTCCCGTATTAATGAGTTACAATCTCAAATGAAAATTTATTGGAAAAATCATTTACTTTTTTCGGAAAATCGTAAAAATTCAATATCGACCCAATTCAAGCCAAAGTTTTTGGTTTTCTGCTGTGTTTATTAACAGAATTCTATGAAATTTATGTCAATTATCGGTGATAGCATGCTTGATGTCTGTATGAATTCAGTTTTCTCTCTTTATATTGTTCTATCTTTGTATTTTTCTATCTTTTTCTATTTCGCAATTTGTTGGAATTTTATAAAATTTGTGGAATTTTTGGAGATTTTCATTTATCCGAAGGCGACACTCGATTTTAAAAAGGTCTTTCTCTCATCTATTCCTTCTTTTCTACGTCCGAATCTCTCTCTTTCTCTCTACAGACTGACATTTGCCCAAAACAAGATCGCGCTCTCTTATTATTTCTCTATCTGTCTATTTTTCTGTCTTACTATCGTTGTATCTTTCTGTCTTTCGATTTCACTCTCTCTATTTCTCTCTCTCTCTCGTGAAATCTTTAGCTTTTTCTATCTTCTCTCTTTCTTTCTTCTGTTCTTGCTCAATTTGATGGGGCTTTATGGAACTAGTGGAATTTTGTGTCACTTCCACTCTTCTTTTCGTTCTTTCCATCCTGTCTACCCTTCATCTCTTTCTTTTCTCTATAGATTGACACTAAGTCTCTCATTTCCTCTTCCTCTTCCCCTTGTGCTATCTCTCACTCTATCTTTTTTTTTGTCGCTGTTATTCACTGTATCTGCCGCTGTGTTCCTCTGTGTCTATCTCAGTCTCTCTTTTCGTGTCTCTATTTTTTTCACTCTTTTTGTGGCACAAACTGACGTCCCCGAGCTTAAGGATGGACCCTGAACTACTGAATATTAAAAAAAAAACGTCGCTTGCCATCCGATAATAATGAGCTACAATCTCAAATGAAATATTATTGGAAAAATCATTTACGTCTTTCGAAAAATCATAAAAATTGAATGACGACCCAATTCAAACCATTGGTTTTCTCCTGTGTTTTTTGACAGAATAGAATGAAATTTGTGTCAGTTATAAACGTTAGTAAGCTTGATGTCCGTATGAATTCCGTTTTCCCAAAATTCGCTTACATTTCCAAAAATTTCTATAAAATTACGTGAACTGAGTTGATGCAGTTACTGGGAAACGAATGAGAATCGGATCAAATACCAAATTTTCACACGTTTTGGTGGAAAAACTGAACAATTTTCACAATAAATTTCCACTCGAATCTACTTAAAAATATTCAATTCTCAATAGGGTTGATTGTGAAGACAAGCGAATCAATAGAGGCGAGATGGAGATGAAGACTGTTGGAGAATAAGATTGTTTTTCTGGCAGCATCTGATGCGATTGACGTTCCTTAATAAAAACATTTACTTAACGAGTAAATATAAACAAAAGAACCGCATCATTAATCTAAATCCATTCGATATTGACATTTATGTTTTTTTTCGGTGAGCGCCTCTTCTCCCCTTATCGACTCTTTCCCAAATCACTTCTTCTTCACCATCTTATTTCTCATTTACAATAAATCACTAATAAATGAAAAATTGTTTTTTTGTCGGTATAATAAATTATAGAATTTTAATTAAAATCGATTGGGTAATCACAACAAACAAACAAACGAAAAAAAAATAACAACAACAACACACGAATATTAGAAAGTTTGTCTTGTTAGTTGTTGATCGATCACACAGAGTGTGAAAATTCACACAATTTCATAATGTTTTAGCCCGATAAATACGACCGCCAGCTATTCTATACAAGTATTTCGATAATTTTAATTAGCGAGTAAAGTTGGGCGATATTCGAATCATGCCCCCAGAACAATAAACCCTAATAAATCTCGTACACACACACACACACCACCACAACCACCACCACCACACGGCACACGTCTCTCAATTAAGCTTAAACCTCAATAAATTATTATTACAACAAAATAAGTCGAGAAATCGAAGAATTTATCATATTAATGAATTTATACGGGAACCGCGTCGTGTATAATTAATAATTTCTAATAACGAATGGCTCTTTGCGTATTTTCTTTTATTTTTCTTGTTTCGGCTTGATTTATGCGCCACCACCTGAGGGGTGGTTGTTTCATTTACAAAAAATACACCACCACATTTCGGTTTCATTTCGAAATATAACTGGAGGAATAACAACAAAAACGGGGTTCATCATTGGAGTTATCTGTGTAAAGCGACCATTATGCTAGAAATCGGTTCAATTCAATACAAAACAGGGATTTATTGTTTATTAAAAAAAAAATGAAAGAAAAGAGAGAAAATAGAGCGCATCAAATATGTATAACTTTTGGTTTTTCAGTAATTTCGATACAAATGTGTATTCTTAACAAATCATGGTCTCGATCTCTATTGGCGACAAGTTGAAATACGTTATTCTGCACAAATGTTGATTACAGTTCTGATCTCTATTTGAATTCAAGACAAAGACAGAATTAGAAGATGATAGAAGACAAATAGTTGTAAGAACACAGAAGGTAGAAAGAGCTAAGAGATAGGGAAAGAGTGATGGCTAGACAAAGAGAGGGAAGGCGAGAGAATAAAGGAGAAATGCTAATAAATCTTCCAAACCTCAAAAGAAGGAAAGAAACAAGTTGGGACAAGGAAAAGAGATAGAAAGAGAGAATGAGTTGGAAAGAAAAAAACTATAAAGTAGACGTTAGATAAAGAGAGAGATACAGTATTAATGAAAGAGAGAAAATAGAGCGCATCAAATATACCTATAACTTTTGTTTTTTCAGTAATTTCGATAAAAATGTGTATTCTTAACAAATGATAGTCTCGATCTCTATTGTCGTATGGAGCTCAAAAATATATTGGCGACATGTCGAAATATGTCATTCTGGGCAAGAGTTGATCTCGATTCTGATCTCTATTTGAATTCAAAATAAAAGAAAGGAAATAGAAATAGGAGAGAATCGATTGAGAGAAAGAGAATTAGAAGATGATAGAAGACAAATAGTTGTAAGAACATACAAGCTAGAAAGAATTAAGAGACAGGGAAAGAGTGAGGGTGAGAAAAGAGATGGAGAGAGACGGAGGGTGGGAGAATAAAGGAAAAATGCAAATAAATCTACAAAAACCTCGAAAGGAAGAAAGTAGGAAGCTGGGACAAGGCAACGTAAGAGAAAGATAGAATGAGTAGAAAAAAAAAACAAAGTAAAAGAGTAATGGAAATTGAAACTATGAAGTAGATGTTAGATAAAGAGAGAGATAGAGTATTAGTAAAAGAGACAAAATAGAGGATAGCAAATATATAACTTTTGGTTTTTCGATAAAAATGTGTTAAATGTGTATTCTTAGCAGTCGCTTAGTCTCGGGTGTTGATCACCATTCTGATCTCTATTTGAATTCAAGACAAAAGAAGGAAAATAGAAATAGGAGGAAACCGATTGCGAGATAGAGAGAGAGAGAGAGAGAGAATTAGAAGATGATAGAAGACAAATAGTTGTAAGACAAAAGGTAGAAAGAACTAAGAGAAATGAAAATAAATCTATAAAAACCTCGAAAGGAAGAAAGTAGGAAGTTGGAACAAGGCAAAGAGAGAGAAAGAGAGAACGAGCAAGTGTGATGGAAATTGAAACTATGAAGCAGACGTTAGATAAAGAGAGATAGAGTATTAATGAAAGTCAAAATGAAAATAATAAGGAAAAGGAACAGAAATAGAAGCATTGTTATGATGATGGTCTTGATGAAAAGAAGGCGCAATGAGGCGGCTAAAAAAGAGAGAGATAGACACGAAAAGTAGTCAAAAATAGATAGAGATGAAGAGATAAAAATCAAAAATTTTTTGACAATTCGTTTTAAAGATCTGTCCGTGACGCATGTTAATTCTTGTTGTTGTTTTTTTTTGTTGCTGTTCGTCAAACACATGTATTGATCCGAATGTAACAGGAAATTACCGAAAATACGAGTAAATTCCCTATTTTCCTGTTCTATTCACGAAATTTACTGGAAGAAGCAGTACAAGCAAAAAAGACAGCATTTTCAAGCAGTCAACAATCAATTTCCACAAGTAATTTTCAGGCATTCTCCCTTGACATTTCAATTCTTTCAGACGCACACACAGTTTAGCATCGCTTAGTATGCGAAATTCGTTTAGATTTCCCCATCAAGGAGAGCGTGTTTTTCTCTCGGCTTAAACTACACAAAACCAAGAATTATCGAGGAAAAACAGCCACGCAAACAGTTGGGGGGCGTTTCGAAGGCGAACACCTAACCGATTAGGATCAATTAGATAATAAAAAAACAACCGCAGTTTTACGATTATTGAAAAATATTCCAAGATTAAATCTTGAACGGTTCGAGTTCCTTATAACGTACCACAAAAAAGCGGTCGAATCGTTGAGATTTATGCATAGAAATCGTCCCAAAGTCCAGTCAGCAAAGGAGCGTTTTAATAATCGGATCGATAACGATAAAGTAAAGCTTTTAACAACAGCCCTACCGTATGTTGTTGGTGGTGTATTAACAACGAATTCGAAATGTTCCAGCATACCTTTACATCCTGAATAGCTACTTAACGATGTTGTCCTAGTTGGTAGACTGGCCAAACGGCCCCGACAATGCGGACACGATTCATTGCTAGTTTGTTCGGTGCGTGCCCAACGTGCCGCCACCGGTGGCGGTAATGGTGGCGGTGGCGGTGATGGACTCGCTGATGGACTCGACCAGCTCGGCTGTTCCAGTATTGGTGTGGTATTCTTTGAGACCATCACAATTGTGGGGGCGGCGCCCTAGAAAACAACAATAAACGAACGAATCAATCGAGAATCCCGCATATGGACCGGATTATTTCTACGTTGCGATTTTGCAAAACTGATAACAACATATCGAATATTTCTAATACGATGGATTTAGGCGATAATTTTGTAAATATACAGTGTAGGCGTTACAAGTAAACACACAAATTGTTGTATTAAATCGCTTGAATTTGCGGAGGTGCTGTATAGACGTCCGGATAATTGATGGATTAAATTCTGTACGTTCAACGGAAATTTACAGCATGTCGACAAGAACAGATGGTAATTCATCCATTTCCTTGCTTACAATCATAATTTACGTGTGTGCTCGCGAACGTTGCAGGTGTTACAAAAAGAACGCTTTTGGAATCGATTTAAGGAACGAAACTATAATCTTTCGATATCTTTTTTTTGCTTGAATGCAACAACAAAGTGTAATGGGCTTGTTGCCAATGAATATGGACAAGCTTTCAAATATAGTGGTTGTATAACTGATACCACAAAGGATATCAGCAGGGGAATGAAAGTGATTTACAATCATGATTGTGTCGGTCGACTAGAACATTTTTTTTTTTTGTATAATAGGCATCGATTTTTCGTTGGATATTCAATAATAGCGTGCGTACAATTATCGGAGAGTTGTTTTTTTTCTCTCGACGATCTTATTCGGAAGCCATTTATTGAATTTTCGATGACTTACCGGATTAATACAGTCAATCGAACTGATAAGAGGTTTACAGTGATGTAATGCAATGCTGGACGACTCCATCGGTCGATTTATATCGGAAATTTATCGCTTAGTGTGTTGTACAACGTGTAGGGAAAGTTGGTTTTTGATGTTGTATAAAACGGGGCAATTATTCATTAGATTCAGTCCTCTAAGATTTGGCCGTTATGTCGAGACAATTTTCGAATTTCGAATACACTTTTTGACTTATATAACCAATATAGTAGATTGTGCAACTAATGCGGGAAGTTGTCAATTGCACACGAAAGCGCAGTTATTTAGAATCTTTTTTTTTAAATTTCTACAGCAGTTTCTAGCGATCTCACGAAGCTTTTACACTTGTCTCTGACTGTTCCACTACTTTAACACTTGTTTTGTGTGTTGCATCTTTCTCTCTCATTCTCTCGGTATTTTAGTTCTGATTCTATTTCTCCCTTATCTCACGTTGTTGGGCATTCTCGTTCTACTCTATCACCGCTGATCTGTCTCTCTTTTTGCATTTCTATAGTTGTCCCTTCTATCTCTTTCTCTGTTCTTCTCTGAGTATCTCGTTTTCCCTGTTCCTCTTTCACTTTTTGTATGGTCTCTCTCTCTCTTTATCTCAGTGTTTTTCTTTTCCTTCCTATGTCACTCCCTGACCTTTTGCTACTCGCCTGTGTCTCACTCTGCTCTTCTCTATCTTTCCCTATTTTTATTTGTCTCTTTCCGCTATTCTATGTATCTTTCTGCCCCTGTATCTGTCTCTCTCTTTCATAACCGTGGCCTTTGTCGCTCACTGTTGTTTCTCTCCCATCCATCCGCTTAAATAATATGTCAATATGGATGTTCGGCGAGCACAGTACATTGTGCAACTAGTGCGGAAAGTTGTCAATTGATCTTATGAAGGTTTTACACTTGTCTCTGACTGTTCCTCCATTTTGACATTTGTTTCGTGTGTTGCGTCTTTCTCTCTCACTCTCTTGGTGTTTTAGTTCTAATTCCATTTTTCCCTTATCTCTGCCTCACGTTGTTGGACATTCTCGTTCTCCTCTGTCATCGTTAATATGTCTCTCTCTTAGTATTTCTATGGCCCCCTCCCTCTCTCTCTTTCTTTGTCTCTAAGTATCTCGTTTTCCCTGTTCCTCTTTCACTTTTTGTTTGTGGCTTTCTCTTTTCATCGCAGTGTCTTTCTTTTCCTTCCTGTGTCTCTCCCTGACCCTCTCCTTCTCGCTTGTGTATCACACTGCTCTTCTGTATCTTCCCCTATCTTTATTTGTCTCTTCACACTATTCTATATATCTTTCTGCCCCTGTATGTATCTCTCTCTCTCTTTCTCTCTTTCACAACTGTTGCCTTTGTCGCTCACTGTTTTTTCTCACCCATCCAACCGCTTAAATAATATTCATTATAGATGTGCGGCAAGCACAGTATATTGTGCAACTAGTGTGGAAAGTTGTCAATGGCGCACGAGAGCAGAGTTGAGCGCACGCAATGGCAGGCGGACAGTTAGCATTTACGTCGCTTGTGTAATAAAAAACAATTTTCATTCGAGTCCTGCATTCAGGCAATTAATGCACAAAATTTTCTAAATTGTCCGTTATATCGAGATAAACTGAAAATGTTTATTTGTACTTTTGATTAATTCTCTCGTAGAAAAGTGAAATCAGTGATTACTAAAAATTTCCACAGAAAAAAAACAGAATGAAACTTTACAAGATTTCCATTAACCAACCACTATAAAATTGAAACTTTTATCTTATCTATATACCCCCCCTCTCCTCTTCCATCAGATACTTATTCCTACAACTTTGATCTTTGTGAAATATTCTCACAATAGGCAAAAAAAACGATATATTGGGGGATTGAGCTCTGTTGAAAAATCTAATTTTCGTCGACAATTCCCATCTGTATAAATTTCCACACACACACTTCTAACGGTAGATGTTCAACCTGTCAATCCGCTATGAATATGTACCTTTTTTTTGTGGTCGCGGGAGATGATTTAGAATTGTTCTTCTGCACGATCAAATTTGATGGATAACGTTTTAATTTTGTGACACCGACAATTTGATAGCATCATTTCGTGATCTCAAGTCGTGTGTTGGAAACGTTTCCGTTACGGTTTTGATTGGTGGATGCCATCGACAATCGATTCGTTCGAGTGGAATTGGATTTTGTGAGCCGTTCAAACTTACAAGTGAATGCAGTTTTAATTGCGACATCGAACAGTTCTAGTCGACGATATTTAGCTATCAGATTTGGAGAATTCGAATGGAGAATAGATAGAAAAAAAACTGCATCAAAGATGATTTGTTTTACAGTGCGCTTGTAGCACAGATGAAACCGTACCTGTTTCTTTTTGATTGTTTTCGTGCTCTCGCTTTGATCGACTTGAGGGGATTTAATATATAGGTCAATATTTAGTGGATTAACTTGATCAAATCCAGTTCGATCGTAAATCACGAAAATATTGGATTTTTATCTATTTTTAGATACGTATAGAATAATCTGTTGCTAGTCTGTCCAAGTTGCAGTAAATTACAAGCGGCACGGTCAGCATAGATTGGTGGTCATCTATCATTGCACTAAAATGGATAGAAGTCGATTCGAAAAAGTCATTAGTAATGTATGAGGATCAGGGTACAACGACCGTATTCAGAGCCAGTCAAGATCTTTATACTTTATAACAATATTTTGAATTACAAAACGATACAAATCTCGATTTTCTTTTCTCTTTTGAATTGTACGGATTTCTCAGAAAGATCAAAATTGTATGAATAATCTAGAATGGAAGATGAGAGGACAAATAGACAAGAAAAAGGTTCAATTTTGAAGTGGTTGGCTAATGGAAATCTTGAAAAGTTTGGTCCAGTTTTCCTGACCTAGCGCGATTTATGATTTTTGTATGTATGAATTAATTAATGATGTATATAAATATTGTTTTGAGATAGGCGAAATGCAGAAAAAGACAACTGCATAAAAAAATCGAACCGTTATCAGGCAACCACAGAACGAAAATAAATCAATAAAAAAAATGAACTTTATCTCTAACCTAAGAAGTTTCATTTATAACGTGCGACGTTCCATGCACTTTCAATTTTGTTTTTTTCAAATACCAAATTCTCCGTAATAACTTTCAATTGGTGAAATAGACAAAAGATAAAAGCCGCCCGTTGAATTGAAGCACGAAACAATCAATCGGAATTACTGGTAGACAACATTTTAACTTTATCTCGATATAACGGACAATTGTTTATTAATCATGAATTTAGAAAGTTTTTTTTTAAAATTGAATTCGATACAACGGACAATTTTTGTTGTTTTGTGATTTAAAGTGGCAGAATTTGTAAGTAGCAGGAATTCTTCAAATGTCTCACAGAAGAGTAAAGAAACGATAAACTAGCCTTGTTAAGTGAACCACTCTGTATACAGAGAAACGCATTTTTTAACATTTATTTCGATTTAATGGATGGTTCTGCTATTTTGATTGTATTATAATTAGTACTGCTTTTCCTACTCGTTGCGCAATATAAATCAAGAAATTCGCGATATGAATCAACATCTAGACTTCGTCAGAATTACACTAAATCTAATCTTCTTATCAGATCTATTGACTGTATTAAGCCAATAACTCATTGAGAATTCAATAAGTGGCTTCCAATAATTCCTAAGAACTGGTGCTCAAGTAATTAGTTTTGTTTAAAATTAGTCTCTTTTAGGATAATCACTCTGTATACAGAATATTTCAAATATAATTGATAATAATTTGTTTCACGATAACGGACAAATTTCTAGTTCTTTTCCGCAAAAAAAATATGAAACAATAATGTAGGCAAAGAAACTGAAAAAATACGGAAAATTGTCCGTTAAATCGAAATATATTCAGTGTTGAATTTGGGCGGAATTTGTTGCGACATAACGGACAATCCGCTAAAACAAAACAAATTTAGAACATTTTTTGGGAGATCAGTATAAAATATATCAATAGAGCAGGCAAATTTAAACAATGGAGATAGAAATCAACATCTAGACTTCTTCAGAACAAATAAATGAAACTCTTACAAGTCAAGATATTCAAATTTACTTAAATTAGACTTTTTAAAGTTATTTAATCTAGTTTTCGAGGATATTCCTGAAACAATGATTGTTTTAGAAATTTCAAAAATTAGTCCAATTATCCGTCCCATCGAGACAGCAGCAGTTCCAAAGAGCTCTGAGACAGTACAATAATCCATCAGAATTTGTTTTTTTTTTGTTTAAAAAAGTGCCGCCCCTGAAATTATGCCTGTTTTGCTGTGGTCCCAGGCCGGCCCTGAATCGAGATATCCATTGGTGTGCTTTTTATTGCCACTATCAATTGTGTAGATCGAGTTTTTATTAATATCAATACAATGGACAATTCTATTAAATCAACATAACAGACACCTATAAAAACACACATCTATAGAATTCGACTGTTTCTTGCCATAAAGGTTCGCAATAATACTAATTTTCTAATCGATAAATGTTTTGTTAAACAACAAACGTCTTTATCGTACACCTCCCAAGATCTCGTCTATAATTTACTGTCTAATCTCATTGATATTACAATTTCATTAGAAATTTAAAGCAGATAATACACCAACAATCTGTGCACTGTTTCGCTATAAATCCAAACGAGACTGGGTATATTTCAGGTATTATTATTTTACGGTATTTCGAACACTGCAAGTAAGCCATAAATGTATAGTAACCTTCCTGAAATAAGAAATTTTTATTTCTTGTTGTGCATAAAAATTTTTTCTAAAGCAGATAGTTGGATCGAGAGAAAAGGAATGATTAATCACAAGAAATAAAAATTTCTTAATTCGCCTGAAAACGAAAAGTTTTAATTCTTATCAACTGATTGTAGATTCTGTGCGAATAATAATAATAATAATAATCATAATAACAAGCAAAACCCTTTGAGGCCCCAATTAAGACAGCACAAAATCAAGTCGCCCGAATTGTTTGTGTCTATTGTTCCAACTTGTACTGAATACAAAATAACAAAGACGTCTGCTATTTCTCATAGATAACTTGATTTGATATTTAATCAATCAGAATCTAGTCGGTTGCAGTGGATAATTTTCGATTATTATTTCGTTTAGATTAGATTGAGAAAAAAGTAACAGAGAGAGATAGAGAGATAGAGAGAGAGAGAGAATTTTGCACAATTTATTCGAATTTAATTTTGTGGAACAAATTCAACCTGTCAACTGAACACAGAATTATGGATGATGATACTAGAATCTTATAATTTTCAGGAATTTTCAGCAATCTACACAGTGTCTTGTTGTAATCTAACAATTCTATCGAGAATATCGAGCAAATTTCGACAGAAACTCGGTATATTAATCATAATATATAGCGCTACAATTAGCATAACGGCGGGGCAATTTTAATTAACTGTAACCATTGTTGTTTTTTCGGTAAACTCATGGGACCTTTTTGTGGGAAATTGTGTGGAAATTCTTAGTAAATTTATAATAAAATTTGACATCTAGGTGTGGTTTTCTTCCTAGTTTCCACTCCAAAGCGTCCACATAACTTGTCGGACGAAAAACTTCATCAACTCCATGGAGGCTTTAAATAGTTGTGTGTGTTCGAAAACAGTCGCCGAAGTCGTTTAACACTAGTCAATTTGTCAGTTAATCCATCAAATAAGTCAATCAATCAATTTAAAATGTTGTTATAGTTGAACTGTATAAACATCAAATTGTTGAAGTTGATATTGATTTGAACTGCGCACCTTAAGGTGTCTTCACACTTCGCAGCAGTTTTTTTTTTGTAAGTCACGTGATATCCGTCACATGATTTCCGTTGTGTAGTTCTGAAGATTAAACGCGATAGAGATGATGATAATCATCAAATAAGTCAAACAATCAATTTAAAAAGTTATTAGTTGAATTGTATATGAAAGCGAAGTGTCTTCATACTTTGTGATATCCGTCACTTGATTGTGTAGTTTTGAAGATTAAATGCGATAGAGATGAAGATAATCGTTTGCTTAGAATTGTGACTGAAATCGAGCTAGAGATTGAGACAATTATGTGTGAAGAATAGTATTCTGTTTGAATTGAAAACAAAAATAATTCAATTAGCATTGGAAATAGAACAATAACAATCGGCGTCTAGAATCATCTCGTTATTGGATTGTTCTCAATAATGTGCCTACTTAAAAGACTAGTACAGAAGCTCCTTTACGCTCATATTAAAACGTGTACACACTTACGTGATAAGTATATACTTTAACAATTACAAACAGTTGAAAGCGGATAAATTTTGAAAAGCTTCTCATGTTGAAAGCCTCCTCCAATCTTAATACCTTTTCAAATGAGCTTCAGGTATTAGAACAAAAGATTCTATAGTATTACTAGATATTTCAGTAATCAGTTTGTGTTTTTTTTTTGTTACTGAAATTTCAGGCGGATCTGCTACCACTACAGCAGATGAAAAATTGTTTACTCAAGGAAAGTGAATCGCTTGAAAAATTACAAAAGAAATCGATACGTTTCACTTAAAGTGTAATCTGCTGAAATCTCCTGTAAATCTCACAAATTGTATTTTATTTTATTTTTTCAGTGGATTTTAAAATATTCCCCAACATACTCGTACAGTTGACCATTAGTGTTTTAATGAAAATTATTCATCAACACACATGCACACCCGGCCACATCAAAGATTTCAAGTGTGTTGAAGCGAAAGATAAATAGAGTTGGAGTCGAGTTGAGGGAGCGTATAGGTGAAATCCGCAATGCTGCTGCTGCATCGTTATATGCAAATTTATTTAGAGAAATTACTGAGTGTGCATATAGTGAAGGCATTTAGTCGGTTGCTAAGACGTGAATCGTATAAAATCCCTTTGTAGTAGTTTTCAAACACAATTAACAGTAGCGTTGAGATCAAATAGTTTGTTTGGAAAACTGATAATATCTCGAAATTATGGACAAATTCTACCGTTACTGTGGATGAATGACGAATTGCTTAAAGATCTCTAAATAACGGACGCCTCTCTGTCTTTTGAACGGATGTGTCGTTTACTGTAAAATATGGACCAATTAAACGGTCAACAGATCTCTTAATACCGGACGATTTTGTTAAAATTCAAGATTATTTCGAAACAACGGACACTACCTGGACAGTTTTCTTGAATCTTCGTTAAGAACATTGTAACAATTATTATTGCCTCGCAATAACGGACAAATCAAACGAGAACTTTTATTGCTGCTTTGTTAAAATTATTTTTATTGCTCAAGAGTCCGTTTCGGTCACCCTCTTTTAGCGCTATTTTCGCCTCAAAATTAAAATTATAAATATTGGTGGTAGAGTTCCGGGAGGTAGGACTTTTTTCAGAAAATTCCCTCTTCTTTAAGGATCTTTGCTCAAATTTCGAATAACTTTAATAGTTTCCGAGATATTTGCAAAAAACCAATCCCCCATTTTTTTTACTAAATTGTTTATAACTTTTGCAATTTTTGCCGGCACACATTCAAATTTTTCATCTCCAAATAACGAACAACTCTTCTTCTTTTGACAGATCGATAAGGCACAATATATCATCGTCGTTGTGAAGTCCAATTTTGGTCTTTTGAACGATTTGACAAAAAAAAACCTTATTAAGATAACTTGAAAGGTGAAGAAAATATCTTAGAAGAAATTCAATTACACATAGCAATTCATGCAGTAACAAAAGCGCAAATTCAGTCTCAAAATTTTTTACAATTTTTAGCATTTACCCAAGTTTGCAATAAATCGATATTGCTGAATCTGCAAATTTCAGTCTAGCGTGACGATGAAAACGATTTATTCTCCAATTTTCCCAATAATTGATGAGAAAGAAAAACCGTATAATTCCGTTTCGAAATAACCGACAATTCAACTAATTATGCTCTCAAGAAAAATCATAAAAAATCTAATTTTATCGGTAGAAAGGTAAAGCTGGTACGGTTGCTTTGTTACATAATCGCGCCGCACTATCCATAATTGAGAGATTTATAATTTTATAAACGACCCATAATTATCAAGATAACAAATATTATTCATGGCAATAAACAACAATATCTTGATCTACCTAACAACAACAACAATAATAATAATAATAATAATAGCAATAATAATAGCATTAGCAACAATAACAACAGAACATTTCCATAACTGGCAGCAGGAATCACAGATCAAAATCATTTTAACAATTGATAGATTTTGGTAATATATTAAAGATGCAAATCTATGCATAATATATATATATTTATAAATAGGTACATCGATCAAAATATACAAGACACATGTTTTTATATAGCACTATTGTTGTAGAGCAGAGCAAAAAAATAAACACACACTCACAAGAAAAAGAGAGAAAAGAATGACCGGTCAAAAATTATTATAATAAAAATATGTAGCCGTAGGATGATGAAGCATAAAACAATGTATTAGAAGACGGGAAAAAATCAAACACAAAAAAAAACTACGAAGATGAGAGCACAAGGATAAAAACAGTGACCGTAACGGGAAACTCTACTATTATTATCATTATTATTATTATTATTATTAAGATGCTAGAGATGATGATGTTGACACGCCTTGGATTGTCTTCAATAAGAGTTGCAGATATGCCGGAATTACAAAGAATACTCGAGAAAAAAAAATAGAATCTAAAAACATATTCTATTTTCGTCTGTACAGGTGGATGAACTTGCAGGTATGAAGTCGTGTCTCTATCCGAAAGCTAACAATTTGTAATTAACCTCTACAAATTGACCACACACGCATATATAACTGTAGTTTGAAATAATAAAATTTTCGTCAACTGGTCGTTATAAACAGGTATTTTATGGTTATTGCGAATAGGTCCTGTTTCGTGTGTTTACTCAATTAACTGTAACTTCAGCAGTCGGTAGAATTAACGAAAACGATCAAGTTTTATCAAGCTTTTTGTGTTTTTAAACTAGCGTGATTGCTCTCGTCGGGACGACTCGCGAGATTGGTCTCGTCCGGTATCGTCTACCACCCTCGGATCAACTTTTTGTGTTCAGGATTCGCTTAAGAACTCCTGCTCAAAAGCCACATTTATTGTTATGAATTTTGTCAAAAAGATTGATTGAATCGACAATTAGCTACAAAGATCCGATTGCCCGGTCAAATTACGTGCAAATATCGCTCCAATTTCATCGTCGATATCGTTGGAATTAATTTCACGACACGATTATCTAACTTTAATCCACTTAATTAACTGTAAATTTCTTCCGAAATGGCTAAAGTAAAGAAAAGCGAATTAATCCTTAAAAGGGTTCGTGATCTTAGCCGCTCGATTTGCATACAAGATGGTGTTTTTTTTTTGTATGTAAAGAATAAATCTTGGCCTCTCGACTTGTATAAAACGACCACCAACGAATTGTTGCTTATCGTTTGGAATTATAGCATTTGTGATTAAAAATTTGATAACATTTATCATCGCGGCTAATTAAGGGTGATTTTTATGTACACAATACACTTGGGGCGACAGATTAACCCTTCAAAAATTATGGGGAAAGATAACAATTTCATTTTAGTAGATTTTAAACACTGTCTAAAGCGACCAGTCTACACACCAGATGAGATGTTACTTTAATCCTTCTAAATTAACTGTAATCTTCTTGTAATAGTCAATTGAGAAAAACCAATTAAGCTGCACACAAAAGCTGAGAAGATTGACTTGTCGCTTAATTACATATGTTTCTAGAAAAATCGAACCGAGCGCGTTTCGTAGATTGATTAATAAAACAATTGTGAGAGTTTTTCCGAACTCTACTCTACAGGTAAGTTGATTTTTGTATTCTTTATCACGTGCGTTAACACAGTAGTGTTGAATTATTGAGGCGCGCCCCAAAACAGATCCGGAAATAAATTATCGACACATTCATGAATAACAATCGGGTGAACGTATTGAAACGTAACGCAAATCCCCAGTTGGTAATCGTGTGTTATGTAGAGAGAATACAACGACTATAACCAACCATCTACACCGATGAATAAATGATCGAAATAAAACCCTACAATTTACCCCATTTACTACCATTTTTTCAACTCGTCTCGACTCGTCTTTCAGCGTTATTTCAGTTAAACTCGCACACATGCTGTACCTATATTCAAAGATAATTTGTTGAGAGCTTTTCGTTTTAATTGAACCGTTGCTAATGTTTTTCCATTTTTTGTTGTTGTTTTGTTTTCGTGTTGTTCTTCAGGGGCGATGCTAAGAAAAACTGTAGACGTATAAATTGTAAATGTTGTTTTGCTTATAAGTTTTGTTACTGTTGCGCTATAACTGCTGCTGCTGCTGCTGTTGGTCGTATAAACGAATTTTTTTTCTCGCACATCTCTGCGATTATTTATGATGAGATTTACTAAGATGATTCAATATTTCATTCTCAACTTCTGTGAAATTTGTGGCTCTACACTCTCTCTCGGTGTGTTGTATGTATTTTTTATTAAATTTCAATGGGCGAGCGAGCGACGCGGTTCGTTTACTGAATTGACGCTATTCTATCACGTATTCTGAAATTACCGATTGAAAAAAACGAATAATTTCTGCTTGCGCTAGTTTTTAAACTCTTCTGGTGCTCCAAACGAACTTACTTTCGGCCGCCTTCTCCAAAAAAATTTATAATTATCCATCAAAGTCCACTGTTTTTTTTTCTATTTAATAATAGTAGAAATACTGACAAAGTGCTGCAGGTAAAATCAAATAAAAGATGTATTAAAATAATGCCGGTCCAGGTAGCTGCCTGCTCTGCAGTAGCCTCAGGCCGACCCTGGTGAAGACTATATTAAGTGAAAAGAATTGCTCATTTTTTTTTTGAATAATCTTGCATCTTTTAATAAAATGGATTAAGCATTGCAGTGGTTGTAGAGTAGGCGCTTATTTGGGGTGTTTTTTTTTTCGTAATGATTAATATAGCGACTTTTATCATTTCTAACATGTAGCTCGTTACCGTATTTTTGTATTTACTTATGTTTGACTCTTTGAATTACAGCAGGAGATAGATTTTCGTAATTTACCCAGACTTATGTTAATGAATGAAAAAAATCACCATAAAGAAAATTCTAATAAAAATAATAAAATAAAGATTTATTTTCCTTCGACTGTTATTATGTGTAGCTAATGGAAATTTGTAAAAACTGAAGAATTTCCAGACAAAATACTAACTTAAACAAATGATTTCAGCGGTTTAAATATCTTTTTTTACAACAAAAACACGCCTAGAAAAACAATTTCCCCAGTAGAGAAATAGTTAAATAGTTTTCTTATTTTGTATTATTTGTAAATATTTCAGTTAGAATTTGAAGAATTCTAACGCTTAAAAACCTGAAATTTCTTAAATAAAGAGAGACTAGTCATTAGTTTATACGTGAAACAAAATTCTAATCCATCTGGAATACACTTTGAATTGTTTTGAAACATGTGTATTTTCCACATAAATTGTACACTATTGGACTGAAATGGGATTGCCTATAACTGTAACAACAGTAAAAATTACTGTTTAATTAGTTTACAGATTAGACTGCAACATTTGTATAAACAAAAACGTACACAATTTTCAGTTAAAACAAATTTCAACTGAAACACGATTTTCAGACATTCTATAAACAAACAACTTCAACTTGTCATTCTGTCTCAACTGACAGATATGGAAAAACAAATAAAAAATTCAAAAAAATAACCGAATTTCAGGTCACTTCACCATAATTTCAAAGAATTAATCAAATCACCGTCGAATAAATAAATGTTATCGTAACACTGACAGATTTATATATCACACCTGAAAACTCCTGAAAAATACATTATATTTCAGTTGTGCTTAAAATATAACTGAAACTTTCTTAAAATTTGATTGAAATTCGTGATGAATTATCGACAAATTAAACAATTAAACTGATTGATTACCCAGTAAAGTTTCCGCCGTCTTTACTTTTTTTTTCTTCTTTCAGTTTCTCTAATCACCCGTATCGGAACGTACACAATATTTCATTGGAATAAAGTTATTAAAAGAGCCAATCAAGTGTAACTTTGTGTTGTAGACACGTTCAATGTTACACCATTTATTTCAGCTAACGACTGAATTATCGAAAAACGTGTAAACTTTTCAGTTACGCTAAACGGAAAGAGACACAAATTGGATGTTTCAATCGAGAAATATTGGTGTTTGAACAAAGAAGGACAAAATTGATATTTCAGTGGCAGGCAATGATTTCTAAAATCAGGTGCCTGAAACGTTTTCAGTTGACTTCTCAAAAACACTACAATTTTTGAGCCTAATAACAAATTGTAAATTGTTCATAGTTGAAATTTTCAGTCGGTATTTCAGCTTCAGAGCAGTTTTATGGAATAGTTTCAAATTTCATGTTTTCCATTGAAGGCAAACAAAAAAAAAACACGGAACGCTTTTAACTGTGTTTGGTTTTTAAAATGTATTAAAACCGCATTTCAACTGAAACATTATGCAACCGAAAACTAAAACAGTTCAAATTTCAGTTCCATGTAAAGCTTTTAATCTTCAAACTAATGACAAAGTAGGCTTTTAGTTTCGTATTGTTGAAGAAGTTTTTTAAAAAGTTCTCGCACACAGGAGGACAACTTCTTGTTGAAAGTTGAACCGAATTCTCCGATCCACTGAAAGCAATTATGTAAGAAATCTGAAAGTTTTGAAACTACTCCGTTAAAAAAAAACAAACAAGAAAAATAATCTCCACTAGTTCAGGTTGTAGTGATTTTTTTCTGTGTGTGTGATTTGTTTAATTCAATTCATTCGTTCCGTAAACGGCTGAAGACAAGAGAAATGATGAGAAATTGTATCTTTCTCTGTCTTTCCCGTTGTGTGTGTGTATAGTAAACCCAATAGAATCCCACAGGATTAAATATTCCGTTATCCCACCATTGGAGCTCTCATCTAGTAACATTAACAACTGGATACAGTTACAGTATTATTCCGGGATAGAAGTTTATGTCAACCGGGGTAATGGCTAACTTTTTCTTTTCAAATGAAAATTAAATATTCCGTCTCTTTTGCTGTCATCTGATAAAGTAGGTGGATGAAAATTTAATTTATATGAGGGTTATTTTTTATGTCAATTGTTAGTATAATTGATACGAATCCGTTTGAGGAACTTTTCAAGAGTATTCTACAAACGTGGTCTTCATCTGTATCTCAATTGTACCGAATTAATTGGTATTTTCTACAACTGAATCTCCATCTATATCGTGATTATTGTACAAAACAATTTGAATGTCAAATTAGAACTGTGAAAAGTTGGTATTGTTCGATGCGCATTGATTTATATTTGTTGTTTTGTGAACTATACAACAATACGGGAATGAACTAATGGTACACCATTAATTTTAACAACTTTAGACAAAGTTTATAGTTCGTTCACAAGAATAATACACAATTCTATTGTTGGAATTATTAGCGATTTAGCAGCGATTCGTTAAAAACGTTGGAGTCGCGCCATTTACAGTTAAGGTGGGCGCAGACAGAGAGCAGTCAGGTCAGGTCCGAGTTCCGGGCGTACACAAGCAGTTTTGTTCCAAATATTGAGCGTGCAACATGCTCACCTTTCGAGGCACCAAGACAAGAAAAAACGCCACAAAACAAAGGAGAATTTAATACACTTTGGGGAAGGCATGATGGAGAGAATCAAGAGACTAACCGGGACCATTCACGCGTTCTTCGTCTTTCTGTACAAAAAACGCCGGAACTATGTCTGCGCGAGCCCTTACGCGTCGCGATCTAGATTTCTTTTGAATAGTAAAACACTTTTCAGCTACTAGAATTATTGCCGATACGTATAGTGATCTAGATTGGTTTGGAATCGTAATAATTACGAATTCAGAGAAATATGTAATTTTGGCAATGACGTGAATTCGAATTAACCGTTATTTAATGACGATAATAACAAACATCGTTTACTAATGATGGTCGTTTTTCAACGGGATATCGTCGTTTTAACTGTATCAACAACACTCATAACTTTCAAAAACAAAAAAACGAAAAAAAAAAATTGGAAACAAAACAGACCACCAAACAACCTTAATTAAGATTTCATATATTATTTAATTTATGTTTTTGCTTCTGTGGACGATAATTATTGGTTTCAAGGTGGAATTTATTGAGGAACAATTCCTATGAGGGCAACGTTGACTGCATTCCATCTAAGACATTGTTGAATTAAAGATGAGATATGATCTATATAGGATAAATGTATTCTGGGTAGTTGGTGTGTGTGGTAGTAGCGAGAGAGAATTGAGTTTAATATTGAATTTTTCCGGTTTTTTTTTGTGATCGAATAGTAAATCGTGAAAAAAACATTTTTAGATTCAAGTTACTTTATATACAATCTATACTTAGATTGATTGTTTAGATAAATTCTATTGCTTTTAAAATAAAAACTAGGTTAAAGAGATATTAGAAGATAACAACAAATCAACTGGGATGTCATCTGGATAGTTTTCAGATTATTTCAGAAAGCTTTCTGAGAACGGCACACATACAAACACACACGCAAAAAAATTATTTATTTGTATATGGAGCGGCCGATATAAATCGCTCGACTTGTTAATGGTAACATCGAGCAAATATCACGTATCCATCCGATAGTGTGGCCGTTATTTTTTGTTGGTCGATTATTTTCGATTTTCGTGTCTATTTTTGAGAATTTCCAACAAATCCTTCCGTAGAAATTCGATTTTTACACAAAATAGTACGTCGGAAAATTTTTTATGTATCGCAAAATTTTGTGTAAAGTTGATGACAAAATCTTGTTGTTGATTTAAATAAATAAGTTGCTAACTTAAGACACGTTAAAGTTTCAAGGCGTTGTAATCAAATGAATTTTACTTTATTGGTGACAGGCTGATGACGATTGATTTTCGTTTCATTCAACAACGGCAACATAAACCTAGGGATATTGAATATTTTATATGGAGAGTGGTGGCGTATGATTTTCTTGAAATGAAAGCAAATACTAACGATTTCAATTCAAAAAAAATATGGAAAGAACAGGTAAAAATTATGAATTTTAACTCAAAAACGTAAAAAAGATAGGTTTTAAGGTTTTATCTAAAACCCGGTCTCTAGTAATAAGAATCGTAACGAAAATAAATCTTGGATTTTCATTTCCCATTCTTCCAATTTCTTTCTACAGCAAATAAACTTAAAAATTGTGAAAATATTAAGAATTTGATTGTCGCCAAATTAGTGGAAACTTCCTAATTTTATTAACGATATTAGAGAACTTGATTTTTATCAGCGTTCTAGCACCAGAAATACTCTTCCAATTTAATTTTATAAAGCAACACAAAACATTTTCCCTATCGTATCATAAACGTAATACACTGAGCAAGAAGTATGAAATTTCTAATTAGAAAAGCGATAAGTTCTGTTCCTGAAAATTTCTGAAATATTTTCCCATCGACTAGGAGAAAATTACGAAAACCTGCAAACTCTCGAACTGTATGTAAAAATTAATAATAAATCAAACCGATTAGGGTGAGAGAAAACCCAAACAAACAGAAAGAAAACCACCAATTTTGTAGAGCGTCCATGATATGTTAATCTCGTTAAAATTTCATGCAATTTATTCATTTTTTTTAATCCAAATAAAGCTAAAATTAACCGAAAATTCGTGTTTTTTTACTACATTTCTCGTGTAGAAAATTTACGATTTCTGTAAATTACGGGCAGTGCTGAAAATTGTTTTTGCTAATAGTGAAACGAAGAAGGAAAACTTTACCAAACGTGGGCGACAAAGTGGATTTCTGTACGTACAATTTTTGATAAAATTTTGAATATGAAATAAATTCTGGTAATTAGTTGAAAAGACTTAATCTAGGCGACAAGTATTTGGCTATTCGTGTCACTTCTCAAGTTTTGTGGTAAAAAATCTGAGATGAAGTCTTAACAAACAATCTCTCTTCAGGTTTGATATCAAAACCATCAAATGATGAAGTATTTGAAACTAATTAACGTGATACTGTTTAAAATTAAACATTATAAAGACCTGTTCGCTGCTAATTTAACTCTAAAGTTACGACTTTCGTAGGTTTTCAATTCCGTCATAATTATCAAAAGATTTACGATTCGACTAAAAAAAAGTTAGTGTTTATTGAATTAACAATAGAATAAGTGCTTAAAAAATTGAAAAACATGACACACAAAATTATAGATACACACATTTCGGAGGTATTAAGAGAAAATATTATTGCCAAATCAACTCTTAGCCCCATTGTTTCCCTTTATTTTTAGGACAAGACTGGCGAAATATGTGTCTCTTAAAATAATTGTTTTCGTCTACTTTAATATTGAAGAAAGATCAAAATCGTAGATTTAGAAATGATCACTCTCTATATTCCCAATATCCAGTGATTCTAAAACAATTTTCTTTGAGTAAATGTCCCAAAACTCTTCTGTTTTCCTCTGAATTTGGCAAATACACATTTTGTCTCTAGTCGTAAATGCGTGTACACAAAAAACGAGTTGCGAACATTATCTCGTTATTCAAACGAAAAAGTGCACAGAATTGCCCTAAATAAACAGTGGTTCCCAAACAATCTATCCATTTCGCTGATGATTGATCGCTTTTTTTTTGGACAGAATTCAAATCAAATTTTAAATTTATTCACCGACAACAGTCTCGTCCCGATATCTATGAAAAAAGCTATCAAAAAAAGTTGAAATTATTAGTCGTAGCTTTTATATCTCCTATAACGGAAATATCCGGTGATTCTAAAACAATCTAAGAAGCTCGAATGGACACTGTAAGCCTCGATGAAAATACGTTTCAACCGAATTATGTAGTACCTCTTTTTATTATAGAAAAACTGATCAAAATTTTATCTGATACAACTTTTATTTGATATAATTTTCAAAGTTTTTGGTAAATTATGAAAATCTGACTTACAGCAGCAATTTTTGATTGCCAGGAAAAAGCTTTTCCGTTTAAATTAACCGTCTGAATCCCTCGAGTATTGGAAAAACATGGTCTGAAGAGGGTGATCGCGCTCCTTGGGACTCAAACAGTTAAGTATCCAAATGGCAAAATGTGTATTCTACAATAACTTCGCAGATATGCGATCAAGTTGAAACATTATGAAAAACCCGATCATTTCTCAACAGTAAATAAATAAATTTTATTGATAACTTTAATAAATACTTGTACAAACTCAATCATTACTTTATTTTTACATCAATTGGTTTCTTTTCTACAGGCCTTTAAAGGTATCCACTTTGCCCGGACTATCGAACTTCAAGGACCAAAAATTCTATAAGTACCACTTATTATTAGCAATTAGCAATTAAATTCTTTCCGTGATATTCGAATCGACCATTATCAATCTATTAAAACATAGATAGAGTTTGAAGAATTGATTCCGATACGGTGGATTAATAATATAATTGAATTACAATTTTTTTCTTCGTCTATTACAGATCGATCGATTAAAGAATCTAATCGAAATTTTCTAATCGCTTATTTTAATACTATTATTATTATTATTAGCGATTATTACGGTACCTATATCCATATTTGTAACTAATGAAAGTAGCATTAATAGACTGTCCGGCTATAAAAAGATCATCTATAATGTAAAATAAATTTACATTTTTTTTATTGATGATAATAGACCAACACACACACAAACACACACATTTAAAAATTAATTATTAATTTACACAATAATAATAATAATAATAAATCGATACCATTTTAACTGGATTTTCGTTTATAGCGTACAGCTGATTATTATCCGGCAGGAATTAATAATAAACATAAAATCTCCTGCTAGCTTCTATACTGATACAATAATCATGCCATTATTATCATTATTATTATTGTAATTATCATTGGGGGCGTTTTATAAAATTACTGATCAATTTTCAATAATAATTGGGCATGTCTCTAGTTTAACATCAATATAATTCAACCGGTCATTATTTTAACGAAATTGCACCAAAAAAAAAAACAAACAAGAGAAGAGTTGAAAGAAATAAAAATTTTGCTATAAAATGAAATAAAACCGCAAACCGTATGTTTTTCGAACGTTTGTTAACGGTGTTCATCTCTTAATTATTATCATTATTTTTTTGTTTATTTAATCGAAATCGTTTCGTTTCTATTTTAATAAGATTCCTCCTATTTCCGGACTCTTTTAGGATTATTTATCGGTTCTTTTTCAAACGCGTTATAAAAATAACTGATTGTGAGATACAGTGGAATTTTTTCGAACAATTTCAATAAAACCAAATCGATAACGATCGTTTCATGTAACTTTAACCGTCCACAGGCGTGGCTTGTTAGCGTGGCAGACAGAGAGAGAGAAACAGTGGGTAAGAGAGCGAATGTGCACTAAGCGTCAAGTGAATTAATACGTTTTCCACAGTAAAAGCGTTGACGTTATCGTTAACGTAAACTTTCAGGGTGCTCTTGATTCGATTATATTTAGATCAACCGAATTTTATACATTTTTTTCGGTTATTTCAATACTCATTAAGAGGAAAACATCTCATCAAGTTGTAATTATTTAAATTTCGGATTATTGTTTGAAATTTTCAAGAACATCCGTTTTCAGTACAAAAACCTGCATTATCTGCAATGTTTCCTTTTTTTTGTGTGTTGAAAATCTTCTTATCCGTTTATTTTGTTGTTCTGGAAATAAATCGCATCGTCGACAGTTAATTTCAAGCTTTCCAAATAAATTTCAACGATTCCATGATTAATTAAAATAGAATCTCATCGAATAATCGGCATTTATTTCGAAAATAATTAATAGACGATCAGATGAAGGGGCAGGAAATTACACATAAATTTTCTAGAACTTTTACTACTACAAAAAAAAAAAACGGTTTACGTTACCGATAACGAAATTATTAGATGCATTATTTGGAATTGTTACGTTAGCGCTGAATTAGTATCTGCGGAAGATCTATTGGTGAAATATTGATCCGTTACTAATTTAGAATCTCGTCAAATAACAATTATTAGAAGAGGATAAGTGCTAAAAATAGAAAGAGAAGGAAACTACCGTTGGTGGCAATTTCCACTGGAATACCGACTAAAATTCTCGATTTTAAAGGGTGGTTACGTTAACGTTAATTCTGCGGAATATCCAACATTGCAATATTTGATTTATTAATTTATATTATTATTATATTGTGTAAATCCAAAAGATTTAATTTTAATTAAATAAAACGGAATTTCGAGCGTTAACGTTGACTTTAATGGCAAAAGGAAATTACCATACTTTTGCATTGTATAGAACTCTCTAATACTCATAAAGCTGATGATAGTTCCTGTTTAATTAAAAGAATTTCCACTAAACTGAATACGGATCTTCCGCATTAATAACGCTAGCTTTCTTGCTCAAAAAAAGCGCTACTATTTTGTTCGATGTCCATCTGCACTATTAACGTTAACATTGTTACTTATAGTTTTTTTTTCATCAATATTAACAGCCTTCCCAGTAAACCGAATACGGATCTTCCGCAGTAATGACGCTAGCTTTCTTGTTAAAAAAAAAGCGCTCCAATTTTGTCCGACGTTTTTATGAGGTTCATCTGCACTATTAACGTTAACATTATTACTTATAGTAGTTTTTTTTCCATTAATACTAACAGCCTTTCTAGTAATACGGTTCTTCCGCAGTAACGACGCTAGCGTTATTCCCAAAAACAATTAATCAACATTGATGGCATCTCGAATGTTGAATATTTATTTTCTTGATTTTCGATCAACAAGTTGGGAAGTTTTGAATCAACCGGTGCAACATTTATGCTTAATTAGAAATGGGGCATTTTAGCATTTACGTTAATTTTAATGCTAATTCGTGTTGACAAAAGATGAAATTACCATAATTTTGCATCTTACGAAATATTCTAATTGTTCATGGAAATCCACCCCATTTCCGTTGTTTGTATATATTTATATAAATTTTCTTATCTTTATAAATGCAAATATATTTCTATTAAAATTACAAACAAAAAAACAAAAACAAAAAAATAGATCATCCACAGGATGATTGTTAACGTTATTATTAATTAAACCGATACTAATTAGTAGCGCTCATTCTACTGTTGGTCAAACGTATAATTAAACGGTAATGATGCCGTTTAACAGATGAATGACTTTATTTCGGTTGTCACCAGTAATTAGAATGTAATTTGCTTCAAATGACGCAATCTAAAGTAGGTATTTTTGAACAACAACAGTTACGTTAACGTTATCGCGCAGAAATACGATTCAAATTGGCTTCACAATCCACGGTTAAGGATGCCGCACACCAATGCGAAATATTTGCAGCGGGGGCAGTGCCGACGAAAATTTCGCCCCTAGCTGCAACGAAATTTGTGTTTCGCACACAGCATAATTCGCTTTTAATACACGAGAAGGATTTTAAAAAACTGTAAGAAATGTTCGTTCATTTTGTCAAAAATCTGGGACAATTTCTGTTATTTCGCTGTTGATTCGTTGCCGCTGCGACTACGCGCCGCTCCGGTGTGAACAATTGTTTATTTGCCGCCATGCGAATTTGTCGCGTGGGTATGTAGCATCCCCTAAGGGCCTCAACTCATTTTAGTGCATTGTCGATCATAAATATTTAAGATTTGATTACAAGAATCCAATTTCTAAAATTGAAACAGGTGTGTTCGAATTTCTATCGAAATAATCTGGAACCATAAAATCTCTGTTAGAAATTCGAAATTATGGATAATAAAACTGAGGAAAAGAGAATTGTTGGGAAATAAAAATCTTTTACACACACCCATAGATATATGGTGGAATTTAGTAGTGGAAAATTTGGGAAATTGGTTGAATAACGAATTCAACAGTTGCAATGATTGGTTGTAAAATCGATGTAATAAAAGCGGGGAATATTTAAAAAAATTTGTTAATTTTGTTAAAACACAAAGAATTTTTTTCGCAAAATAAAAATAGCAAAACAAATTGAATTTTCATTAGAATTTAGAGACTTTGTCCATTTGTTTTTCCACTAATTCCGCTTTAAAATTGGAACAATATAAAAACGTGGATTCCCAATAATTGTTGTTTTTTTTTCCTAGTCCTGCCCTATTTGTAATACAACAAGAAAGCAATAAGGAATTTCTGATTGGAGAACTTTTCTGTAAATTTATTTAAAATTGGATTATAAAGTTCTCATAAAAAATTCTACGACTTTTTCAAGTAAAACGAACTATAAGAAAATTACGGAAACCTTAAATTTGCAAACAGTTACTCTGAAAATGCAATGTAAAATTAATAATTAATCGACTCTATTGCGGCTATAAAGTCATTTCCCACAATTATGTCAGCAAATTATTCATTTCAGTGAAGTCCAATATTTCAGTAGAGCCTGAAAAATTTTTGATCTATCGTGATTTTTTATAAATTGTAAGAAATAACAAATTTTGAATTTTCAATACATTTTTGATATTTATCTTTCAGGCAATAATATTAAAGATTCTACGCACCAATGCGAAAAATTCGCAGCGGGCGGCGGAAATTGCCCGATAAGTGTGTGGCATCCTTTAAATACATAAGTTCGGTTTGAATAAAATCCGTACTTTTATTAGATTACTGGTGGTATTGTGAAATCCTGCCGTGTAAGTTGATGACAAAGTGTCGTTAATTGTTACTTAAATAATTAAGTCACTGTGACCTGCAAATTTGCGATATTTCAGTTTCTGTAGTTGTCAGTTTTCAAGAAATTATGAAAAAAACATAACAATCCGAAGAACAATAAATCTTGGATTCTCAATAAATTATTGATACTTCCCATTTATTTCTTGAACAAATAAACTTTAAAGTTGATAAAATATTAAATCTAGAATTCCCCAACATTAGTGGAAAACTGTTCAATTTTCTATCACATTCCGCTTAGATAAAAATATTATTATAAAATGCTGTATAATCCGCGGTGAAAGAAGTACGAAATTTCTAATTAGAAAAGTGATAAGTTCCCATCCTGAAAATTTCTTAAAGATTATATGCAACAGTCAGTATGAAATCTCATCAAATATACAACAGCTTTTCCCATCGACTATAAGAGAATTACGAAAACTTGAAAATTCACCAACTGTATGTAAAAATTAATAATAAATCAAACTTATTAGGGTGAGGAAAAAACCAAACAAACAAAAAGAAATCCACCAGTTTTGTAGAGCGTGCATAATGTGTTAATCTCGTTAAAATTTCACGCAATTTATTCAATTTTTTTTAATCCAAATAAAGGAAAAATTAACTTAAAATTGGTGTTTTTTTACTACATTTCACATGTAGGGAATTTACGATTTCAGTAAATTACAGGCATTGCTGAAAATTGTGTAACGAAGGAGGAGAACTTTACCAAACGTGGGCGACAAAGTGGATTTCTGTACGTACAATTTTTGATAAAATTCTGGCAAAACACAAGGTAGATAAGAAAAGGTGCAGTCGTCTTTTTGTCCCCACTACAGGAGTGAAATTACCATGAGACTAATGGGACTCAAGTTTCAACCCCCGTTCCAAGGGAGGCAGTCAATTATTCTTCTGTTTTATTTGAAAAGAATTTTGAAAGAATTAACCTCAGACCAACAAAAGTCTAAATCGGCCCTGTTCCTCTCTAGATAAAATCCTGCCGATGCCCATGCATACGAAACATTCCGCAAGACACGTTAAAGTTTCAAGGGATTGTAATCAAATGAATTTTACTTTATTGGTGACAGGCTGATGACGATTGATTTTCGTTTCATTCAACAACGGCAACATAAACCTAGTGATATTGAATATTTTATATGGAAAGTGGTGGCGTGTGATTTTCTTGAAATTAAAGCAAATACTAACGATTTTAATTGAAGAAAAATATGGAAAGAACAGGTAAAAATTATGAATTTGAACTCAAAAACGTAAAAAAGGTAGGTTTTAGGTAAGGTTTTATCTAAAGCCCGGACTCTAGTAATAAGAATCATAACCACTCTTCCAATTTCTTTCTTAAGCAAATAAACTTAAAAATTGTGAAAATATTAAGAATTTGATTGTCGCCAAATTAGTGGAAACTTCCTAATTTTATTAACGATATTAGAGAACTTGATTTTTATCAGCGTTCCAGTACCAGATACCTATACTTTTCCTATCTAATTTTATAAAGCGACACAAAACATTTTCCCCTATCGTATGATAAACGTAATGCATTGAGAAAGGAGCATGAAATTACTAATTAGAAAAGCGATAAGTTCTGTTCCTGAAAATTTCTGAAAAATTATCTAAAACAGTCATTAAGAAATTTCATCAAATATTCAACGAATGTTCAGGGAATAGTTTCCCATCGACTAGGAGAAAATTACGAAAACCTGCAAACTCTCGAACTGTATGTGAAAATTAATAATAAATCAAACCGATTAGGGTGAGAGAAAACCCAAACAAACAGAAAGAAATCCACCAGTTTTGTAGAGCGTCCATGATATGTTAATCTCGTTAAAATTTCACGCAATTTATTCAAATTTTTTTTAATCCAAATAAAGCTAAAATTAACCGAAAATTGGTGTTTTTTTTTACTACATTTCTCGTGTAGAAAATTTACGATTTCAGTAAATTACGGGCATTGCTGAAAATTGTTTTTGCTAATAGCGAAACCGAGTAGGAAAACTTTACCAAACGTGGGCGACAAAGTGGATTTCTGTACGTAAAATTTTTGATAAAATTTTGAATATGAAATAAATTCTGGTAATTAGTTGAAAAGACTTAATCTAGGCGACAAGTATTTTGCTATTCGTGTCACTTCTCAAGTTTTGTGGTAAAAAATCTGAGATGAAGTCTTAACAAACAATCTCTCTTCAGGTTTGATATCAAAACTATCAAGTGATGAACTATTTGAAACTAATTAACGTGATACCGTTTAAAATGAAACATTATAAAGATCTGTTTATTGCTAATTCACCTCTAAAGTTACGACTTTCGTAGGTTTTCAATTCCGTCATAATTATCAAAAGATTTACGATTCGTCTAAAAAAAATGAGTGTTTATCGAATCAACAATAGAATAGGACCTTAAAGAATTGAAAAAATAACATAAAATTATAGATACACACATTTCGGAGGTAATTAGGAGGAAATTTTGTTGCCAAATCGACTCTAAGTCCCAATATTTCCCTTTTACTTTAGGACAAGTCTGTCGAAATATCTCTTAAAATAATTGCTTTCTTCTAATTTCATATTGAAGAATTATCAAAATCGTAGGTTTAGAAATGGTTACTCTCTATATCCCAAATATCCAGTGATTCTAAAACAATCTTCTACTAATAAATGCTCCAAAACTATTCTGTTTTCCTGTGAATTTCGCAAATACACGTTTTATTTCTAATTGTAAATGCGCGTGCACAAAAAACGAGTTTGCTAACATTATCTCGTTATTCAAATGAAAAAGTGTACAGAATTGCCCTAGATAAACAGTGGTTCCCAAACAATCTATCCATTTCTCTGATGATTGATCGCTTTTTTGGACAGAATTCAAATAAAATTTTAAATTTATTCGCCGACAACAGTTTCGTCCCGATATCTATGAAAAAAGCTATCAAAAGCAGTTGAAATTATTAGTCGTAGCTTTTATATCTCCTATAACGGAAATATTCAGTGATTCTAAAACAATCAAAGAAGCTCGAATAGACACTGTAAGCCTCGATGAAAATACGTTTCAACCGAATTTTGTAGTACCGCTTCTTATTATAGAAAAACTGATCAAAATTTTATCTGATACAACTTACTCAAGGAACCAAAAATTATTCGCTTATTGTGGCAGTTTTTGTTTCATGCCACCGTATACTATTTTTAATCAAATTATTAAAAAGTATTGTAATTTTATATAAATTTTCAAATTTTTTGGTAAATTACGAAAATCTAACTTTCTACAGCAATTTTTGATTGTCAGGGAAAAGCTTTCCCGTTTAATTTAACCGTCTGAGTCCCTCAAGAATTGGAAAAACATCGTCTGAAGAGGGCGATTGCGATCCTTGGGACACAAACAATCAAGTGTTCAAATGCCAAAATGTGTATTCTACAATAACTTCGCCTATTTTGCTAAAAATTGTGCCCTAAATCGCTGATATGCGATAAAGTTGCAAAACCCGACCATTTCTCGACAGTTTTCTATTCATAACTGTAATTTACTAAACCAAAACTACAATGAAATAAATAAAAGCAACGTCAATTTTCTGTCGCACACTCCATTCAATGGGATCGAATCGAATCCAAAACCGGCACAAATTTTAAACGACCAAATACACCCCTTCAATCATTTCCCTCCCAGAGACAAAAAAAAAACAAATCAGCCCTCCAACATGCGAATAAATAAAACCAACACACACAGACATGTGATAAAAATCGTCCATTTATTATTATTTTGTTGGCATTATTATGGGAATCTCGATAGAGAGAGAAATGGGTCAAATTCTAGGCCGAATCGAAAAGTTTTTTTCCTTCCACTATCATCATAATTCTTAAATGATTTGTAAAACGCTTCCAAATAATAATAATAATAATAATGGTAATAATGATCAAAAAATCGTTGGCAACTGTTGTCGAATAACAACAACAACAACATAGGAATTATGAGAAACAAGAATTTTAAACTAAATTTTTTGGAAACAAACGGAAACGCAAAACCATTTCAATAATATTTGTGTGTTGAGTTGAATTGTCAGCGGCAAAACTATCGACAAAAAAATAATCCAACAATTTATTGGTAAAAATACCCGAAATTTCTGGTTTCCCTCAATAAACACGACACTTTTTCGTCATTAATAAATAATTATTATTATTAATATTATTATTATTAAACATTAAATTTGCGTATTTTTATTAAAGATTTTCGGTATGACAAACACGTGTATACTTGATGTGTGCTCAAATTACCAATCAATTTCCCTTGAATTCGAAAAACACCGACCGCATTCAAAATCAATCGATAGAATCCCCATACTTCCTATTTTGCAAAAAATAATCAACGTACATCGTTGATTAATTCATTAATTAATCGTAATCACCTTGATCGATAGTAATCAAGTTGGTTGGGGCTCGAAATAACACGGAAAATTCATTGATCAGTTTTTCGTGTTGTATTGATGTGAGCGACGCGAAATTTTTGAGCGCCTGTTGAATCGCTGAATTGATCCAGGAATCGGCCGCTATATCCGGCTAACGCTATTTCCGTTTCAAATTTTTTTTTATATATTTACCTCAACAGTAAACTGCAATCACGACCACAGCACTACCATCACTTGTTTGTTTTTTTTTCTAGTTTAACAAAAACAATTTTTGCCAAATTAGCAATATTTTTTTGATTTTATCCATTTTTTGTTCTACAAAAAAAAATTGTTCGCGTGCCGTATTAATAACGCTAGATCGGAGGCGGTGTTGATAATAGACCGCCGTCTCTGTTGGTACTGACGCTGGTTTAGGTTCGTAGTTGGTGGCGAGATGCGTCGCTATCCATCGCGGCGTGAAGGTTGTGTCTTGGCCCCCACCACCGCCGCCGCCACCACCTACATTACTATCACCACCACCACCACCAACCCTGACTGTATTCCCATTCATAATTACTGCACTAGTTTTTTTTTTATTATAAAAAATCGATTATACATCCCAACAAAAAGGGCCGTGTGGTGGTAACAAATAATCTATCATTAATTAAGTAATTAATTATTCAGTTTTAATAGTGATGGTGGTTGGAAAAAAAACGTTACCACCCCCATACTAGACGCCCACACAACTCGATTAGCTTTTATCGTGACGCTCATCATCATCATCATCTGTTGACTTGTTCCGGTGGCACCTTATCAACAAACAAACCGCCCTCAACACACGACTAGTTTCAGAATTTTACGACCGGCTTAATTGCATCAATACACTACCCTTATCGCTCGTTTTCTTCCACTGTGTGGATGTGGAAATTAGCCCCCCAAAAACAAATTCCACCTGGTTTTCTACAAATTTTCAATTTGACACGTTCGTATATTATTCAACACAATTTTTACCGACACAAACTACCCCACCAGTTTCTTATCTATTTTTATATAATAATAAGGGTAGGAAAAAAACATAAACTTCACTGATTTACGGTTGATATTTTGCATCTTATACGAGCGAAAAATTTATGTTATTTTCACGAAGGGGTGAGGGTGTTTTTATGTGCATTTCACAATATCGTATAATCGAATTTTCACTATATCTATGTAGAATTAAATTGAATAAAGATGGAAAGATAGGGGGTGGTTTACAGAATATACACAAATAGGGGTGAACACAGATAATAAACGTCTAGAGATTGTGTTGTCATTATCGATGGGAATTTTAAACGATTAACAATAACACAATACGAACTATCTACATTCAACCCTTTCAACCCCTATTAAATTTTATTACGATTGTTTACACATTATTATGGATGAATTGTGGGTTAGCGCTAAAATTAACTTAGATTTTTTTTAATAAACGACTTTGTACAGTAAAATTGGCAAGTCAAGTCAATTTTGATTCATTATAACGACACGATAAATTTATAGTTAACCAGATTTAATTTGACTCGTCGGATTTGTTTGAAATGACGACAAATGGTCAAGTCAATTTTGCTTCATTGTATTGTCAGCGTACCATTTCAAACGTTTGTCTAGAGTGCGACCTACTTTAGATCGGTGTGTACTATAAGCCAAGCCAATTGTAGTTCATTATAAATAGAGTCACAAGAGTATTTCCAAGCCAACCGTCTAGTTCTAATCAATATAATCCAGATTAAGTCTTATTACAGCTGTTTGTTTACGATTATATCTAATTTGTCTATAGTGGAACAAATTCGACTTCACCCACATTGATTGTATTAAAATTGAAGCGCTTGATTAATGAAATATTTCACTTGAAATGCAGTCGAGTTATTTCTGTTTCATTATCTAAATAATAAAACAAAGTTTAATCGATAGCGTTGTAGTCAGGTCGATTTCGTTCAACTATAATGGCAATTTTCGTTAAGTTAACAATTATTGCACTTTTCCGTGTGTGTGAACACCCGATTTTCGTGGATGGAAAATAGCTTTTCTATCCAAATAGCCGGAAGGTTTTTAGTGTCGTCTCTACTAAAAGCCTTTTGCCTCCTTTGATCCGCAGTAGACCGTTTTAAAGACGCTCGAAACGCCGACATTATTTAGATCACGTCACTCTAACGTAATCACCATAATAATAATAATAATAATAATAATAAATGTGGAATTAATCTAAACCCGCATCCACACTGGTTAGCGTTATGTCGCTCCGTTGTGTGTTAAAAATTACAAATTGTGTGGTGGCGTGTTCAAGACGAGGCGTGAAATCGAATAGTGCGCGTCTAAAAGCTTCCTAAAAGCATCTTCTTTGATCGTCAATCTTTAGTGTTAATTATGTTAAGCAATAATTGAAACGTTAGTTTAACAGTGTGTTCACAATGGTAGCGTTACGCTGCGTAATTTTTTAACAATGCGATGATTTGAGAGGACCTTAATCATCAATAAAACTTGAGGGTATATCAAATCAACGGGTCATGAACTCTAGGGTGAAACATTTCTTGCACAGTAGACTTGATATACAGGATGGTTCATTTAAAACGTGAATGTGACAGAGGTGGATTACCGGCTATATTAAACTTTCAACATATTTACATCTGCCTGTTTATACGCAAGAAATCTATGCACTATAAAGTCCACGCTGGCGTGAACCTATTAAATTCGATATTTCTAGTTAGAGATCGTTTCACGTGACTGCAACCGCCAGAAGGCGTGGCTTGTAAAAGATACTAGATAGATAAAGATGGGTGAGAAAGAGACGTTTATAATGCGATTCAAACAATCGATGGGTTATGTACAAATTATAATAAATGAACACAATATCGTATCCGATTCTATTTTAGTGCACGGTTTTGATGCAAATTTTCAAATTAACCTGAAATTATTAATAATTAATTATTTGGCTACAATTATGCCGAATATAGTTTTGTGTTTGAATATTTAAATTGCATATGCAAATCTAAATGCAATCTAGTAAATCGTTTATTTATGTATCGTATTCTAAACAGTGCTGGCAATCCATCTAAGTATATAAAACAAAACTAAAATCATATTGAATAGATATGCGAATAGAAAAGGTATCCTTCTTTGTTCATTACATTTACTCGCTTATATGCCCTCAGGTTACTCGATCATTTCAATTTTAAATCACATCTAATTAGATCAAATGCCCTACCTGTATATATGTATACAAAAACACATAAATTTTCATTAAACTCTACCGCTGATGATGATAAAACAACAAATGCGATTTTATTGAAAACGTATACAGTTTCAAGTTACACAAGGGATTTGGTAATTGTCAATTGGAATTGATTATTGATAGAGTGCGGACACATACATATAAGCGATTAATCAAATTTATTTACGCAATAATATCGAATTATGAAAAAAAAATCCAACAAGCCACTCACCTGTTCGTTTCATGATGAATTTGCGGCAGACGTGCGAGCTCCACAAACCACGCTTTCCAGACGCCTGAAGTTACTTTAAATGATCTATAAACAAACGGGAAAAGTTCTGAAATCGTCCCAGATAATCATGGTACGTCGAATATAAAACAAAAGATCATCGGTGGACGGCAGAGATTGGAGCGTTTCGTGTAGTAAGGTAAAAGTACCTACCAACCCTGATATAGACTACAAATATGGGCAAAAACAAAAAAAAAACCGTTGATAACCTAAAGGGTCAAATAATTTATTTTTGTTCGCCAATCCTAGCGACACTAGCCTTCCAAATTTGCAAATCTGATAGACTAAATTCATCGACCAAAGGGTTCCTAGATTTAAATTGGTACCCTTGAGTATAGTGATATTTCTAGGGATTTACTTGTTTGTGTTTAAATTCCTCCTTGAAATCCTGGGACCATGTACTATGTTTAACAAGACATCTGTCAAATCTAGTAACCCATTGGTCGGTGAATATAGTATATAAATTTATACAGTAGCGGCAGACGAAACAAAGATCCTATTTACAAGAAATCAAATTTTGTGGTTTGTATGACGGAACATTGTTGTATAATAATCGAAAATTTTGTATACTTAATTTGCCAATACTGTATATTGAAGGATAATTGAAACAATTGAAATTTACATGATAGGCAAGGTAAAGCGACTAGTTTAGTCCCTTATTTGTAGTGCCTATTCCGTATATGAGATATCAACGATAAACAAGTAATAATCGTAGAATATATAGATTTCTTTAGTTATCACAATTTGGATTATACAGTAACGGTAAACGAACTATGATTATTTGCTCTCTATACAGATTCCAGAAAGATGATCTTTAGATCACCTTTGTTTTTTTTTGTTTTTTTTTTAAATATTCTTTCATAACGGCTTGATTTCCTGAAAGTCCTGAAATGAGTCGCACATATGGTTCTAATTATTAAAAAAAATTGAAAACAGATCTCAAAACAATTGAAAGTTTGGTAAATTTATAAAAACAGCAATAATCCAAACATCAAGTGTGCTCTGAAAGTTTTCCAGAAGACAACATCGAAGCCATATTGTGGCACATTATAATTTCGCAACTACAATTATCGCGAAATTTCCATAAATTTAAATAAATAAAATGAAAATAGAAATTTTGCTAATTGATTATATTTTATCAATAATTCGATGAAGAGATATTTACGGAAAATAAGGAACAATTAATGGATAATGATTTAAGGAAAACACTTACCAATTTATAGGATTTTAATTAATTTTTTCTAATGGAACAACAGCTAGGACACAGGATAGATTCTTTCTGATGATTTAAAAGAACAAAACTCCTCTGCTTTGATCAACAACTCCAGACGCAATGGATGATGGGGAAAAAAGTAGCTTGATTGTTGCAAAATATCTTCTCTGTGATTGGCTAACAGACCATCAAAGCCTTCTTGATCCATACTCTGTTAATAAAAATTATAAGGACCGTGCATTAATCAAGTGTGCTCTGAAAGTTTTCTAGAAGGGACCATGCCATTGTTATGGATTATATTACTTCTTTTTCTGTACAACTATAATTTGTTCGAAATTTCCATAAACTTTCCAATTAAAACTATTTGAAATAAATCAACTGAACAGAGTGCTACATAGAAATCCTGCTATAGGTACCTAATATTCATCAAATCTTATTGGATGATTCGATGAAGAGATATTCACAGAAATTAAGGGAGAATTAATGGATTAATGGATGATTTAAGGAGTTAACACTTACCAATTACAGGATTTTGGTTAATTTTTTTCGCATGGAATTAGGACACAGGAGAGATATTTTCGTTAATAATAAAAGAAAAAAATACGGCTGCTTGATTCAACAATTCTGGACGAACTGAACCGGAAATGGATGACGGGAAACAAAAGAAACAATAGCGACTTCTGATTGGCTAAATGGACCATTGGAAGCCAACTTGATTCAGCGGTTCTGCAGTTTCTGCAAATTGACATCAAAATAATTTTTAAAAAAATTGTATCTTGTACGCTAGACAATTAATTATATACGTAGGTATGCATAATTTCAAGTTCCCCCAGCATGCTATCGTTATTTACAAAATTGATTGTTTATGAAAATCGAACAATTGAACACAGCAAATCGATCGATAACTGTATTATCGGTAAAACGGCGGCGATTTTAATTGTTTCTTTGTACCCACAACCTATTATTATTATTATTATTGGATTATTTATTCATAAAAGACAATGTTGTAAATCGTACATCAAACGATTAATTCCTGTTGTTATAGACCTGTGTAGTAACAAATTATATATTATTTGTCCGATTAATTGAGACTCTATAAATTATTCATTAAATATTGTAGATAGATCCATCATCGGTTTTGAGAAACAAATAATAATTATAGTATTGGAGTAAATAACAATTATAATTGGAATTGGCTTTTCGGCTTTGAAATTCAAACTGTCTAATGCAACCGAAACGGGAATAACTAACTATTTGTAAAATTACATTCATCCAATTATCATCGACTAGTATTTATACAGAGTGTCCCACTTTAATGGACTCGACAATCAAATAAACTAACGCCGCGCGATAGAAGTGAAACTTCTTGTGTTGAAGATGAAATTCATTTGTTTTATTGCTTTATTTTCTTTCTGTCGTTCTCAAAAATCATAAATCGCGGTAGGCCAGCAGGTTTTAGTTTCGTTTCAGACGGCGCTGTAAATGGATCAATGATATACAAAATTCATCAACCAAAGCGTTCCTAGATTTAAGTTGGTAATCTTGAATAGTGATATTTTTAGAGATTTCATTCTTTGCATCCAAAGCTCCGTTTACAATCTTGGGATTATATAGTTTGTCTAACGAGACATCTGTCAAATCTAGTAACCCTTTGGTCGATGAATTCACTTTATCAACTTTAGACACTAGTATTTATTTTACACAGTTGGCAGAACTGACAAGAGAGAGTAGAAGCGACGCAATGGCAACGTTCCCACTCTGTTAGAAGGGAAGTGCTTGCCCTCATGTGGTCCCGCTCCGAACCCTATCGCGCCTAAAGAAGTTTCACTTCAAAAATCGCAGGAATTGAGCGGAAAATAACAAAGCAGCAACGAAACGTAGTTGGCTGTAAGAACAATTTCATGTATCGAGAACTTTATGGTAAAGTTACTTTGACGAACGACCCTGTTTAGAAAAGACACCCTGTACACGGCTAATCGTTGTTGTTATTCGACTTTCTGTTATTGAAATGTAAAACCCGCAGCACTGTTATTACAATCCCAAATCGTATCGGAATGTTCACGTAATAATAGTGGCGCGGAATTGCCAATGATTTTAAGGTTTAATCAAAGACACAATACAGTTGCCATTGTAGAATACATAAAAAAAAACATCTGTGCGTATTTCCCATGATAATTGCCACAACTTTGCGACGATATCATTGGTAAAATCAAGAACGTGACGTGCACACACACAGACACACATACCAAAAAAAAACCGTTCTTTTGTGAATTATTTAACAAAATAAAAATTAAATTCCCAGACAAAAATCTACGGGTATTTTTTTCTGCCTCTCGTGTTCGTGTTTTATTATTTCAAATATACGAATTTCGCTATGAAAAATGATAAGCACGTCATGTTGCTTTACTGGAGATTTGTTGCTTGTCACTGGATAGTGGAAGGAGATTTGTTGGATATGTTCTCAAGTGGCACAACAAACTAATGCAAACGGTTTATTCAACAATAACAAATAAATATATCAATAAATTGCAATAATATATAAATAAATAAATAACTTACAATTACAACTATTCAGTCTCGATTACATCAATCGAATTCTCGTTGATTATTATAGAATATCCCGAATTCTCTTCGACCGATTCGACATTATTACCATTTTGATCACAAACAACCGACTGTTGTCGATTATTACTACAATTTTTATCGTTGATTGTATTATCATCGATGATAATAGTGGTCAGTGTTTGTTCCATCCGCGCGTAATCTTCAATAATACCAACCATATCGGGCCGATTGGTCGATTTGGCAATAATCAACGCCAACAATAATTTAAACTGAAATTTTGATACAAATCAAACGAAAATTGTGTGGAAATTTTCTAAAAGATTACCCTGGGCCATGTTGGAAGATTCATAGTTCTTGCAACTTTTTGTAATTGACGATACGACATTTTCGCATAGGGATTTGTGGATTGTCTACGATTAATTCGACGATTACTAACAAACAATTGGAACATTTCGGACAGAACGACAGGAACTGGAAGAATTTCTGATAGGATATAGGCATACAAATCGATAGTTTTTTGTTCGATTTAAATAAAAATTGATATTTATTTTTTTGATTTTTTTTAAAAGAAAATATATCAGAAACGATAATATAATCACAGAAGAGAAAAATTAATATACAACCACCTTTAAATGTTTTTTGTTTCGATTTAAAAAAAAACAACTTACAAATATTTACAATAAACAAGCGAATTAAAAATACTGTATATAATGAGTTATAAATATGTTATACAGTGGAGGCGCGCGGATTAGGTATCTTCCCAACAATTTTGGCAGCAATCTTGATCTCTATTCATATTCTTATAACACAGACTTTCTGTAGCAGTCTAGACATCGATTTCTATCTAAAATTTTGTTAATTATCGACTAATTGATAAAAATCTGACGCCTTGCTTGAACGCAGTAACACAAACAAGCAGGATCTCTATTAGGTAGTCCAAATGCCGCTACTGTATATAGAGCATTAATTATAGACTTATGTCAAAATACTATGTAGAAAAAGTTCAAGAGATATATTTTGTCTCTATCAGGACCAATCGGTTTGCGCATGCGTAAAAAATCGAATAATGAAATTAAAATAGAATGAAGTTGGCGCTGATATCACCAATGGCCAATAGCAGAATACAAAAAACGCAAGCGCATGCGCACAACAAAATTGTCTTGGTAGAGAAGTCGGATATTGCTATACCGTTTTGATTTCGGCCTGTTTTCGAAAGTTTCAACTTAAAATCAAGGTCTCTAGCTAACATTGTCTAAAGCGCCTAGTTCTGCTGCCACCACTGTATTAATCTATTCTATAAAGGTTATATGAAAATCGTTACATATCATCGTATATAATCTCTCAAAATTGTCAAGTAAAAAATTATCAAAAAAAAAACAACAAGAAAAAGCACAAGGCACTCTTGAATTCAATAAAAATTCTTCAAATTGTTGACGATTCTGGCACCTACCTTTTTTCAATTTTTTATTTTTTTTAAATATAATTGTTAACCAACAGGAACCCATTGACTTTTTCTATGTTCAGCATCAACAGCTGCCTTGACTTGTGCACAAACATGTGCAACATTAGCACCGGCCGATACAACGGCAGTAACTAAATGTCGATATTCAGCCTCTAATTTATGTCCATGTTCAAACATCTCTTTGGCCGCCTTCTCTGATAATTTATCTAAACTATAACGGACAGCATCCTTTTTAACTTCACGTATTTGTTTCGTTGTTTTAAATTTAATTAATAATACAACAGGAAAGATACGATGTCGATGTAAACGTTCCACACTACTAGCTGCTACATCCAACATACAATGTAAACGTGCCCTTGACACTTGACGTACAGCTGCAACAGTTACACATTCCCAACAGCTACCACGTCGTCTATATTCAACTAAATGTCCATCGGCCAATTCACGATCTAATTGTGCTTGGGAACAACGACGTGTCTCAGCTGGTGCCCGACCGAATTCATCCGGAAAATCACTCACCTATACAAACAAAACTATTTATTTTAAAGCAAATATGAGATTGTTTATTAATTACCAATTTATCAACAACACATTCGGCTAACGGTCCAAGAACTAGAACCGGCCGAAATTCCGGCCGTGTTAATCGTTCAACACGTTGATAAGCCGGCGGTGGTTGTGGTTCTTCATGTAATGAACCACCATCTGAATACCAACCGGGACCGGCTAAACTACAAAAACTTGCCAATTCTTTTGAGTGACGTTGATGTTTTTTACGACGGAAAAAACTACGACGTGGCGGTAAAACACTCGATGATATTGAACGATTACTATTTGTTGTTGTTGTTGATGTTGTTGATGATGATGTTTGTGTATTTGTTGTTTGATCCGGTTCAGCACCACGTCTTAATAATAATTCTTCTTCAACTTTATATTTACTTGGTATAATGCCGCATTGTTGTCGACGGCCTTCACCATCTAAACGCCATGCCCGCCATTGTCCTGGTACACCATTAAACATTGTATTATCAACATATAAAACATCATCTTTTGAAAATGATAATTGTGGTGGTTCTGTTAATTCATTACCAGGACGATCGAAACCACAACGTACATATAAACTATCACCTGGTTTATCTTTTATCTCATTATAACCTTTAATTAACAATTATCATTAATTTATTTATAAATAAATAAATAGATAATTTATATATAAATAATTTAATTGAAATTATTGATACTTACGATCGATACGATAATGTGCTAAAACAGTGACTTTATCAGCTGGTTTGGCTAATTCATAAGCCGCCTCTTCAGCTGTAGCATTCCTTAAATCACTACCATTGTATTCTAGTATTTGATCACCAGTTCTTAGACCAGCATGATAGGCTAATGAATCCGGTTGGACTGAATGTATAAAAATACCAGCAGCATTACCACCAACTAATGATATACCCAAATTTGATGTTTTTAATGTTTCTATATATAAATAGCGTGGTTCATCATCATCTCTAAAATAAAAGATTTAAATTATAATTATAATTTACAAAAATATTTATAAATTAAATAGAAAAAAATGTAAACCTAGAATTTGTATTTTGCCGTTGTAATGTAGCAGTTTGTTGGGCACTTCGTATCAATGAATTTGTTGTTGGTGGTAAACTAGCAATACTGACTGGATGTGATTTACGAATTTCTTTCGGTGAATTACATGGTGTCGCTTCACCATCACCATCGTCATCCCCATTTGAACTTGTATCAGTACAGGAGCCTGAACCACCTAATTCATGATATTCTACAATTTTTGTTTTAAATGATTTTAAATTAATTTAAACAAATCAATCAAAACTGCTAAAACGGGGTGGAAAATTTTAAGGCCTATTTCGTTGACCGTCTCTGTATATTTTACAATAACAAAAGACAAAGATGAAACATATTAAAGCGAGTTCTTTGTCTAATACATGATATAAAGGAAATATGAAAATCAACGGCGGGAGTTTCCACCTCGTGTGTATTTGTCCATTTGTACATATCCGTTACGGGTCAGTATCGCTCTATAAATAAGAATTCAGGACAATTACAAGCTAATATAAGCTCTCGCTAATATCTCTCTCTCTATGCAACTTTTCTCTCTCTATCGATATGCAGCTTCTCTCTTTCTCTCTCTCTCTCCCTCCACCTCTAGATTTTCTCTCTCTCTCTCCCTCCACCTCTAGATTTTCTCTCTCTCTCCCACTCTACATTCTCTCTCTCTCACCGTCTAGATTATCTGTCTCTTTCTCCCCCTCTAGATTCTCTCTCTCTCTTCCCCTCTAGATTCTCACCCTCTCTTCCCCTCTAGATTCTCTGTCACCCTCTCCCTCTCTAGATTCTCTGTCTCTATCTCCCCCTCTAGATTCTCTCCTAGATTCTCTCTCTCTCTCTCTCTAGATTCTCTCTCTCTCACCGTCTAGATTATCTGTCTCCTTTTCCCCCTCTAGATTCTCACTGTCTCTTCCCCTCTAGATTCTCACTCTCTCTCCCCCTCTAGATTCTATGTCTCTCTCTCCCTATCTAGATTCTCTGTCTCTCTCTCCCCCTCTAGATTCTCTCTCTCTCCCCCTCTAGATTCCCTGTCTCTCTCTCTCCCCCTCTAGATTCTCTGTCTCTCTCTCTCTTCCCTTCTAGATTCTCTGTCTCTCTCTCCACCTCTAGATTCTGTCTCTCTATCCCCCTCTAGATTCTCTGTCTCTCTCTCTCCCCATCTAGATTCTCTGTCTCTCTCTCCCCCTCTAGATTCTCAGTCTCCCTCTCCCCCTCTAGATTCTATGTCTCTCTCTCCCCCTCTAGATTCTCTGTCTCTCTCTCTCCCCCTCTAGATTCTCTGTCTCTCTCTCTCCCCCTCTAGATTCTCTGTCTCTCTCTCCCCCTCTAGATTCTCTGTCTCTCTCTCCCCCTCTACATTCTATGTCTCTCTCTCCCACTCTAGATTCTCTGTCTCTATCTCCCCCTCTAGATTCTCTGTCTCTCTCTCTCCCTCTAGATTTTGTCTCTCTCTCCCCCTCTAGATTCTCTGTCTCTCTCTCCCCCTCTAGATTCCCGGTCTCCCTCTCCCCCTCTAGATTCTATGTCTCTCTCTCCACCTCTAAATTCTCGGTCTCTCTCTCTCCCCGTCTAGATTCTCTGTCTCTATCTCCCCATCTAGATTCTCTCCCTCTCTCTCTCCCTCTAGATTCTCTGTCTCTCTCTCTCCCCCTCTAGATTCTCTGTCTCTATCTCCCCCTCTAGATTCTCTGTCTCTATCTCCCTCTCTAGATTCTCTCTCCCCCTCCCACTCTAGATTCTCCCCTTCTCCAAAGTAGATTCTCTGTCTCTCTCCCCCCTCTAGATTCCCTGTCTCACTCACCCCTTTAGATTCTCTGTCTCCCTCTCCCTCTCTAGATTCTCTGTCTCTCTCTCTCTCCCCCCGTCTAGATCCTCTCTTTCTTTTCTGATGTTTACATTCTCTCTTTCTTTTCTGATGTTTAGATTCTCTCTCTCCTCCGATCTTTATCTTCTCTCTTCCGATCTCTAGCTTCTCTCTCCCAATATCGTTGTCTGACTGTCTCCTTCTCGCTTACCTGCTATTCCGCGTTACTAACTCTCCCTTGATCACTCGCTCTCTCCCACTCTTGCTGACTCACTCTCTCGCTCATTTGCTCTGTCATCCTGTCTCTCCACTCCAGTCAACTGTCTGCTTTGCTATGTCCTCAGGCCAGCCCGCGTGTATCTTTCATTCTCTCTTGTTTCTCCCTCGTACCCTAAACATTACTCTCTCGATTAGCCCCATCCCCATCTTCTTTTTCTTTCGTTCATCTTTTATTCTTGTATCTCTTACTCACTCTTGTCAGTTCTATCTTCCACTCGATCATCTTCCTGTCTTTCCCATGTTTTAACGGCTTCTATACCACAATACTCGCAAAATTACAAAACATTATTTCGTAGTAGTAATGGTAGTTTATGAGTATTATGGTATTTATGATTCTCTTAAGCGAGTTAGAGAGAAACACCCGATGCGACTTGATATGTACAAATGGACCAAATATTTAATCAACAATAACAAAAAAAATAAACTTACTATCCGGACTATATTGGACTAACATTGTAATCGAATTACCACATTGCCTTAAAACATTAGCTGCCAAATTATATGTTGCATTCCTCATATTAATACCACAAACTTCTAATAATTGATCACCAATTTGTAAACCAACACGACTTGCTAAACTATTATCATTCACCGTTGATACAAAAATACCACCAGTTTCTGGACAATTAATCTGTATACCTAATGGTTCATTTGATTTATCAATATGTACACGTCTCAATTCACCTGGTAATGGCTTATATTGTCCATTATTATTAATCCATGAACAATATTCTTTACTACTATTATTATTTATTATTGGATTTGTTTGCGTATTTGTTTGTGTATTATTATTATTATTTGTTGTTGGTGTTGTTGATGATGTTGTATTAGCTTCACCAGGACTTAAAACTTCCACATGAAATATCGGCATCGGACTGCCACGTTCTGAACTACGTTCAATACTACCAGTACTCACTTTCGATGTAACACTCGGATTCGATGGTATACGTATCCGTTGATTCTCACGTTTACGTGGAAACGTACCGATTTCTAACAAATCCGGTTCACGATAAACAGGCGATTGTTGTTGATTTGTTTTACGATTTAATAGATTATTCGTTGTTTGACTACTACCATCAACTGATGGACTATGATGATGATGATGATGGTGATGATTATGGTAATTGTGATGGTATAATGGTGGTTCAAAACTGAAACTATCACGTACATGTTCATTATTTGTTGTTGCTGTTGTTGGGGTTTGTCCAGCAGTAGCCGCCGCCACAATCGTTGTTGATGGATATGGATGATGATGTGGTGGAAATTGTAAACGTTGCTGTTGTTGTTGTCCACTATTATTGCTACTACTACTCCATAATTGGCTATGGATACGTGAATGTGATGGTGGTGGTATTATTGTATTTGTACCATCAACAACACTAGTACCATCACGATCACAATCAAATAGATATTTCGTTAAATTCGGCTTATATTTCTTATAATAAATATCTTTTTCTATATAACGATGTACTGGATAATCTAAACTATTATCAGATGTTAGATTCGTACTTAAACGATTCGATACGGATGGTGGTAATCGTAATTTCTCAAAAGAATCACCGATATTATTAAAATTATTACTATTATTATTATTAGTAGTAGTCGTAGTATTACTAGTATTATTTGTAGTACTACTAGTACTATCAATACTTTTATAAACCGAATGTCGATTAATTACCGAATTTGGATTGCTTACAGCTACTGATACTAACGATAATGGTACTGGTGTTGAATTCCGATAACAATCATTCGTTGTTTCTTTCAATAGACTCAAAGCGGGCCGTTCTTTCTTACGTGCCACTACAGTACTACCTATTACCGGTTGTAATAAGGCTGCAGCTCTTGCTTTCGGCCATGTACCACCATTTTTCTCTTGTTCTTTAATACCGCTACGTTTTGCACGTTTTACTGTACCAATATTATTATTATTATTATTGTTGCTATTATTATTATTACTAGTACCACCACGATAACTATCTAAAACTAAATCTAATTCGGCAATTGCTTGTTCTGGACCACCACTTAATTCTAATGGATTTGGTGAACTATTACGATTGTATTTCTTTTTATCGTTATTTTCTTTGGCATGTCGACGGCCACGCATAAAATCAATTTTCTCCTTCAACCAGGCACCACTTTTTTGTTCTTGTTGTTGTTGTTGATGATGATGTTGATGTTGTTGATTAATTAAATAATCATGTTCATCGGTTTGTGAACTACGATTCTCACGTTTATGTCGACGTACTGGTGTAAAAACATTTGGACATTCAGGATGGCTGATTTTTAAGGCTGTTACAGTGATTACATCAACGGAATCATCATTTAGGACACGCATTGCTTCATGGATACTATCGATTTCATCCATTGATTTGTCGTTTATCTACAAATTAATAATAATTGTTTTATAATATTGAATTTTAAACAGGCAGATACTTAATTTATGTCATACATATATTTTTTCTATTTTGCGACTGTAATAGCGATATTATTAAACTCGCTACTGTATCGAAATGAGCTCATTTCGATACTAGTGCTGAAAAGTAAAATGTAGGAATTTTTTTTCCACTAGGTTGGTAACATTTTCATTGATTTTGACAACTGTCAAAAATCATAAAAACAAGATACTTAATATACCGTTTTTCGTACTGATCTTTGGATTTATCGGGTAGTAAATTGCTTCCTGCATTTTCAGCAATTTCCCTTATTTCAGGTGGAGTACATGAAAATTCTTCACTCATTGTTAAATAAGCAATATGGCGAAAAAAACAATTGACTAAGAGTGAAAAATAAAACAATTGAAGTTTCCTAGCTGAATGTTCAATTGTTTTTTTTTAGTAACACCAACTCCCACCAATTTCCCTAAATATCAAATCTCGCATTTTTTTTGTAAAAAAGGGCACAAAATAGGCAAAATAGAAAAAATAGTATAGAAAACTCGTGTCAGAAGTCGTATATTGCACTCGTCCTTTAGAAAACAAGCTTCTCCGCCACTCGTTTTCTAAACTTGGACTCGTGCAATAATAGCCGACTTCTGACACTTGTTCTTTAATATACTATTATTGAACCATTAAAAAGCAAATAATAGTTGTTTACTTAACGACGGGCCATTTTGGCGTTGCGATGGCGTTATGAAAAATAATAGCCCGCTGTTAAGGCCCGTTGCTATGTTAAACAACCATTTTGCAGTCATTAAAAATGTGATCATAAGCTCAATTTTTCAGGTGTTAAAGAAAAATTTTATTTAACCAAAAATAAAGTTAAATTGCTTCTTTTGCTTATGGCATAAAATCATGATGCACCACGGGCGTTATTTGCCTCATAACGCCCTTGATACATTAATTACTATTATACAATGCTACTAGATTACACATTAGTACCGAAAATATAATTTCAAATAGTTTATTGGCCTTTTTGTATCTTTTTTTTTGTTTGTAAAAATAATGGTTTTAGCTAACTGCTGAAGTCAATTTAAAACAGCTAAAACGTGTTTAAAAGTGGAAAAATTTACCCTGAGAATCCTGTCGCCAACTGAAAGACTCTTATCACGTGCCGCCAAACTACCATCACTGATCCGACTGATATAAACGCCCATATTCAATGTTAAACCATGACAACCGGGCACTAAACGTGCTGTATGTACCCATTTTGTAACTTGTGTTGTTGGTAATAGTATCGGTGGTGGACTAGGAAAACGTCGATTACTACTACTACCACCACTACTACTATTAACACGTTTACGATTAATAATCATCCGTGTAATTGGTAAACTAGCACGTATCGCTTCTAATACCATCCGTCTTGATACTGATGTACAATCAACATCATTAACACGTTGTATCCGATCATTTGGACGTAATTTACCATCAGCTATTGAACCCTCTTGTACGGCGGCAACATAAACACTACCATCACTGGGAAAATGTGGATCATCTCGACCACCAACTAATTGTAAACCTAAATCAGTGATTGATGTTGTTGAACCATTATAAGTTAATTCAATCTCTAAGATTTCAGAACTTTCATTGAAATTATTTGGATTCGGATGATGATTGAATGTTTCTACAACATCAACATCATCATCATCCTCATCATCATCATCATCACGATCGATATGTGCTTCTAGCATCTCTTTCAATGCTTTAACTTCTTTCAATAATTCATTACGTTGTTTTTTAATAGCATCCGATTCACGTAATGATTCAGCCAATTCAGATACGGCACGATCACGTTCTTTACGCATATTATCACATAATGTACGTATACTTTCACGTTCTTGTACGATTTTATCACGTTCACTAAATGCCCAATCACGTCTACCTTTCGATACTTCCGCCTCTTGTATTGCCTCTGATAATTCCGTTTGTGCTTTATCTAATGATTTCCTTAATGATTCTAATTCTTGATTAGCTTGATCTAAATTATCTAAACGTTGTCGTTGATTTATTGAACAACGTACATCATTTTGTAGCGAATCTTTACGTCCCGTTTGTAAATCATTTATAACAATATTACCTAAACTATCTAATAAACGTGAACGGGTCTGTTCACGTTTACGTGTCTCATCATTATAAACGTTAACACTTAATTCACCGAATTTCTCACGTAATTCATTACATTCTTTGATAGCTTTATCACGTTCGTATAGAGCACTCGATATTTCACGACGTAACGATTCTAATTGATAACTAATTGCCTGTTTCTCACCGGCTAATTCTTGATTATCAGCATCCAACATTTTGCCTTTCTTTAAAGCTTGCGCCAAATCTTCACTTAATTTCTCCATTTCTTTATGGACTTGATCACGTTCACTCATCACTAATGTGTATTCAGCTAATGTTGCATTACGATCTTCTGTTAAACGTTTCACATCTTTATTTGCTTTGATTTTAATTGCCAACATTTGTTTCTCCGCCTCCTCGTATTGTTGTAGAATCTTCTGATTGGCTTTATACAATTTGACGACTTGTTGCTTTAAACTAGCAATCTCTCTTTGCTACATCATCAACAACAAAAAAAAACAATTAATTAATCTAGAAAAATTAAGAAATAATTGTAAACAAACTTACAGCATCTTTACGTTCTTGATCCATCAATTCTAATTGTTTTGCTAAACGATTATTCTCATCTTTAGCTAATTCTAATTTCGATAGTGCTTGATTTGATGATATATAAAGTGTATCAGTTGTTGTTGTGGTTGTTGTTGTTGATGCTGTTTGTGTTGCATCTTTATCAATACGATAATTATCCAATTCGTTCCGTAATCGTTGATTCTCCTGTTCTAAACGTTGTTTATCTGATAATAATTCAGCATATTTTGTACGTAACGTTGCTGAATCTTGTGATGTTACCTCTAATTGATTCATTGCCGCTCTATGTTGTTCCCGATAATAATCCAAATCCTACAGGAATAAATCAGGTTTTATTTGTAAATCAAGTGGGCCATGACAGCAAACAAACATAGAAAAACAAATTGAGTCTGTCAAGATTAATTTGCTTTTGTTTTCGTTTAGCAACAGCCGACTTTGATATTGTTTTGGAAAATTGTGGGAAAGTGGAAAACTTACACTCACCGTAACCTTAACAACAAATAAATAAACAAACGCGAATCGATTATGTCAAAACGGGGTTTTGTTTTCTTTTGTTTAGCCAACTTTATTAAGTTGTTGGGAAATTGGTGGGAAATTCATGGAAAAGCGGCTCCGGATTTTGTTTGAAGTCGGGTGGGCAACAACAAACAAACAAACGCGAATCGAATTTGTCCAAATTAGTTTTTGTTTTTGTTCATTTCTGTTTTATTCAGCCACACCCGACTTTGATATCATTTTGGAAAATTGTAGGAAAGTGGAAGAATTACACTACAATAACTGAGCTCATGTCCCAAATGGACTCTCAAAACTGGTTTTTATGTTGTTTAGCAATAGTCAACTTTGTTAAGTTTTTGGGAAATTTGTTGAGAAATTCATGAAAAACTTACAATAAAAGCACCATCACAATCATACTGGAATAAATAAGGTTATGTTTTAGAGGGACTCCTGATTTTGTTGTAAATCAAGTGGGCCATGACAACAAATAAACAAACAAACTCGAATCGAATCTGTCAGAATTGGTTTTTGTTTTGTTTCTATTTTGATTTGCAACCGTCAATTTTGTTAATTGTTTGGGGAAATTATGGGAAATTGTTAGAAACTTGCATTTAAAACATTATCACATTCCTACAGGAATAAAAGAGGTTGTCTGGATTTTATTTGAAGTTCAGTGAGCGATGATAACAAACGCGAATCGAATATGTCAAAATTGGTTTTTATTTGTTTCTGTTTTGTTTAGCAACAGCCAACTTTATTAAGTTGTTGGGAAATCAGTGGGAAATTCATGGAAAAGCAACTCCAGACTTTGTTTGAAATCGAGTGAGCGACAAACAAACGCGAATCGAATTTGTCAAAATTAGTTTTTGTTTGTGTTCGTTTCCGTTTCTGCCATGTCCCAAAAGGACTCTCAAAACTGGGTTTTATTTTATTTAGCAACAATTAACTTTGTTAAGTTTTTGGGAAATTTGTGGGAAATTCATGAAAGACTCATTTTCAAAGCACCATCACAATCCTACAGGAATAAATAAGACTGTTTCACAAGAACTCCTGATTTTGTTTGAAATCGAGTGAGCGCCGACAACAACAACAAACAAACAAGCTCGAATAGAATCTGTCAGAATTGGTTTTTGTTTTGTTTCTATTTTGATTTGTAACCGTCAATTTTGTTAATTGTTTGGGGAAATTATGGGAAATTGTTAGAAACTTACATTCAAAGCATTATCACATTCCTACAGGAATAAAAGGGGTTGTCTCAAAAGGACTCTGGATTTTATTTGAAGTTCAGTGAGCGATGACAACAAACAAACGCGAATCGATTATGTCAAAATTGGTTTTTATTTGTTTCTGTTTGGTTTAGCCACAGCCAACTTAATAAGTTGTTGGAAAATTGATGGAAAATTCATGGAAATGGGACTCTGGATTTTGTTTGAAATCGAGTGAGCGACAACAGACAAACGCGAATCGAATTTGTCAAAATTAGTTTTTGTTTTTGTTCGTTTCCGTTTCTGTCATGTCTCAAAGGGATTCACTCAAAACTGGGTTTTATTTTGTTTAGCAACAGTCAACTTTGTTAAGTTTTTGGGAAATTTGTTGAGAAATTCATGAAAAACTGACAATCAAAGCACCATCACAATCCTACAGGAATAAATAAGATTGTTTCACAAGGACTCCTGATTTTGTTTGGAATCGAGTGAGCGCCGACAACAACAACAAACAAACAAACTCGAATAGAATCTGTCAGAATTGGTTTTTGTTTTGTTTCTATTTTGATTTGTAGCCGTCAATTTTGTTAATTGTTTGGGGAAATTATGGGAAATTGTTAGAAACTTGCATTCAAAGCATTATCACATTTCTACAGGAATGAAAGAAATTGTCTCAAAGGGACTCTGGATTTTATTTAAAGTCCAGTGAGCGATGATAACAAAAGAGAATCGAATATGTCAAAATAGGTTTTTATTTGTTTCTGTTTGGTTTAGCCACAGCCAACTTTATTAAGCTGTTGGGAAGTTGGTGAGAAATTCATGGAACAAACAAACGCGAATCAAATTTGTCCAAATTAGTTTTCGTTTTTGTTACATTTTGTTAAGTTTTTGGGAAATTCATGAAAAACTTACAATCAAAGCACCTTATTTCAGAGGGACTTGTGATTTTGTTTGAAATCGAGTGAGCGCCGACAGCAACAAACAAACAAACTCGAATCGAATCTGTCAAAATCTGTTTTTGTTTTGTTTCTATTTGGTTTGACATGAGTCAATTTTGTTAATTATTTTGGGGAAATTATGGGAAATTGTTAGAAACTCACATTCAAAGCCTTATCACAATCCTACAGGAACAAATTAGGTTGCATCTTAAAGGGACTTTGGATCTTGTTTCAAGTCGATTGGCGGACAACAACAAACAAACAAATGAGAATCGCATCTGTCAAATATTGTTTTTGTTTTCTGTGTTGTCTTGCAACAGCCGACTCTGTTTGTAATTGCGGGGAAATTCGTGGAAAACTTACAATCAAAACACCATCACAATCCTACAAGAATAAATAAGGTTATGTTTCAGAGGGACTCCTGATTTTGTTTGAAATCGAGTGAGCGACGACAACAACAAACAAACAAACTCGAATCGAATCTGTCAAAATCTGTTTTTGTTTTGTTTCTATTTCCATTTGCAACAGTCAATTTTGTTAATTATTTGTGGAAATTATGGGAAATTGTTAGAAACTTACATTCACAGCATTATTACAATCCTACAGGAACAAATTCGGGGACTTTGGATCTTGTTGCAAGTCGACTGGCGGACGACAACAAACAAACAAATGCGAATCGTATCTGTCAAATTTGGTTTTTGTTTTCTGTGTTGTCTTACAACACAGCCGACTTTGTTTGTAATTACGGGGAAATTTTCAGAGGAAATTCGTGGAAAACTTACATTCAAAGCATGATCACAGCGTCGTCGTGAACTTGTCAATTCGTTGTTTGTCTTCTCATATTGTTGTTTCAAACTATCATAATCTCGTGTAGTGTTCAATGTAAAGTTCCGGGGCAAAGTTCCTTAAAATTTTCGAAATCGAACAATTTTCTGTAATTTTCCATCAGATAAAGTTTACTATTATTTACTTACCATTACTTCCACTACCATCACTATTTGACGCCATTACTTTAAACAATTTTATTTATTAATAAATTGATACGAGAAAAAAAATTGGTTTTTAATTGTTATTATTTTAATAATTAGAAAAATCTCGAATTATGCCAAGTTTTATTTATAAACACGGCTAAATCTCGCTATTATTATTATTATTATTATTATTGTGGGTTTATTGTTGTACTTATAAATAAAAAGTGGATAATTCGGCCGTTACGATTTGCACAATTAATTAGTTTTTTTAGAAAGCTGACATCACATCCTTAATTATCACTTGTTCTGTACTAATTACGTTTAAGGATTTTCTATTATAAATATACGAAATTTCGAAAAATAATAATAACAAAAAGCTAGAAAGAAAAAGAATTAGAAACTCTTGTAACTTTCATTGGATCGTTTATTTTTTTTTTTTTGGTTTTTTGTTTTCAATTTTCACAAATTTTCAACGCTTCTACCAACAATCATCAATCGAAAATTCAACAATTTATCATCTATAATTACACCTGATTAATTAATTAGTGCAATTAATCGATTTAATTAGGAAAACAATTGAAAAACCGTACCTAATTCAACAAAAATCACAAACTCTCAGACGAACAACCTCCATTTTTATCACGAAATGTCAAACTGACTGACAACTCTAGGGATTTTCGTTACGGTTGGTATCGGGTAAAGTAACTCGCCCACTGGATCATATAAATTAGGCTTTGTTCACACAAAATTATTACAATATGGCGGATAAAATTGAGGTTATATTTAAAAAGAAACGAATAATTTATTTAAAATCAATACAAAATAATCAATTATCACTTAAATTACTATGTCTGTGCGATATTTGAGCAGAATCACTGACAATTTCGTGTAATTCGAGTAAATTCATTAGTTTCGCATCTTCAGCATCCTGTTGTCTAAATCGATCCGCTTCCAATTGTCGTTCTAATTCTTCTTTATTGTTGAACGATTGAAAATCACCGTTACAGACACTTTTGAAGATAAAAACGATTTCATCGCGTGCATTCAAGAAGTATAAACTTTGTTTGCGCATTGAGAATTCGTTGATTAAGGCTGCGATACCTTTGGCAGCTGTGAAATCGGCACCTACAACCGCCGAGTTTTATTCAATGACGCAGGCGTAAGGAATCTTACCTAAGATGTAGCGACAATCGATGACGACCGGTAGATTTTTGGAGCTGACGCCCGCCTTAGCTACACTGGTTTTCATGAAATCAACAGCAGGAAAGTAGAGACTGTTCGCCGGTGTTATCAGAATATAATCGATTTGATTGGAGTCAGTCTAAAATTGCTAAATCACAGTATTTTGTTTTTTTTTTAAACTAAGAGAGTTACTTTAGTTTGGTCGACATAGACGATGGGTCTAGCTGATGGATACAATAAAAATACGATATTAATACCAACACCCACCAAAATCCCGTATTCAACGCCAATAATCAAACAAAAGAGAAACGTAGCAAAGGTGGCTATTAAATCTTTTTTACTGCAACGCCACATCGGTTTCACAATTTCATATTCAATCATAAATATCACAGCACTTATAATAACAGCAGCCAATGATGATTTCGGTATGTACGAGAAATACGGTGTCAAAAATGTTAATGCCAGAATTACCATGAGACCAGTAAAAATACCACCGAGCGGTGTTTGTACGCCACTGGCATGGTTCACGGCTGATCGAGAAAATGATCCAGTGATCGGCATCGAAGCGACAAACGCACCGAAAATGTTGCACAATGACAGTGTTAACAGTTCTTGAGTGGCGTCGATCATCTCACCACTTGCTATAAATCAAAATCAAACACTACAATCGAGACTTCTAAAGGTGGTAGCACAGCAATTGTAACGATTGCTGTGCTCGCATCAAATCAAAACAATTACCGAACGCTTTAGCGATCGCAACATTGCCTAGCACAGCAATTATCGGTACTAAAATCACCGAACTACCAAGATCCGACAACATCTGATCGAAACCGATCGTTTGATTGCCGATAACAGTCGAAAATGGTGGTAATTGTAAATCGGGCAGACCTGGACGTACAGTGCCTGTTAAATAGAACGGTGTTTTACCATAATAATCATAAATATAGGCTATAATCGAACAGATGATGACAATCAAAGCATTCCGTGATGTTGATATCAACCACAGTGCACGATTGATTAACTGTTGGTTACGTGTCGGTTTCTTGTCGTTGTTGTGTACTTTAAAATCTTTCAATTTCTACAAGAAAAAACAACAAAAAAAGTAGAAATCGCAAGTGTGTTCGCAACGGGAATCGAACCCATCTCCCGAATTTTTGAATAACTAATATAAGTTGTGTAGTGTTAAGGGTTCGATTCCCGCTGAGAACAATGGTTTAGAATCACACTTTTTTCGATAAATTCGACTTACTCTCAACCCCATTAAGATACAAATACACACAATTCCCAATAAACAATCAGCAATTTTGGTTTGATGTAGATTTTGGCAGACTTTCGTGATGGTATCGAGAAATCCACCAGTTTGGATCTTTAAACCTAACAGTCCCTTCAATTGTGACGCCATAATAATGACGGATGTTGCCGATGTGAAACCCACAGTCACAGGTATTGAGATGAAATCGATTAAAACGCCTAAATGTAGAATCGCCATAATTAATTGTATCAATCCAGATAGGAAACATAATAAAATTGCATAATCTTGATTTTTATTGATTATCTGTTGATAAGTCATCAATGCCATCAGTGCTGTTGGACCGATCGTTATATCTTTACAACTACCAAAGATTGTGTAAACGAAACAACCAACAAACGCCGAATATAGGCCATACTGAAAGATTAGAAACAAATGACAAAAAAAAATCGATCAATCAAGGTGACACTCAAGGATTTTCTTCGGAACAATTGTATGTACGCTTCAATGATTCTACCACAAAAACAGCAAAAAAAAAACACATAAAAATACCTGTGGTTCTAAACCGGCTAATGTGGCATAAGCTAGAGCCTGCGGCATTACTGTTAAACCCACAGTTATACCAGCGATTGCATCACTAAGCAATTTTTGGGTGTTATATTGGGGCGCCCATTGCAGAATTGGGATCCTTTGCAATAGAAATGAACGCACACAATTCATTTTTGGCCTGTAATACAAAAGATTTTTGATTAAATGAATAGCTTTGTCTGGAGCAAGAGACAAACTCGAGCCGGCCCTGGGTCTAATCGACTCGAGTTAAGGCGATTTCACGACGATTTTGACAAAGGATTGAACATTTTAAGAATAGGATCGTCTTACATTTGTTTCCAATGGTAATGAGCTACAGCCCCAACTGAAAATCTATTGGTAAAATTATTTAGTTTTCCCGTAAGACGTTAAAATTCTATGAGACTCCCAATAGAAATCAATTTTTCGTTTTTCTGCTTTGTTTATTATCAGAATTGATTGAAATTTATGTCAGTTATAGTCGTCAATGTGCTTGATGTCGATATGAAGTTATTTTTCCAAGATTCGCTTCCATTTTCTAGAAAAAGCGATTACTTTCAAACAATTCCTATATATTAGGATTTTCGGAAAATAAAAGCGAATTTTGGAAAAACAAATTCATGCCGACTTTAAGCACATTGATAGCTATAACTGAGATGAATTCCATTCAATTCTGTTAATTAACAAAGGAGAAAAACTAAGTCAATTTTCCAAAAAATTTTCATTTGCGGTCATAGCTCATTATCATTGGAAACAAATACAAAACTATTTTCTTCTTAAAATGCTCAATCCCTTGTAAAAAAATAATTAAGAGAACACTACACAACTCAACAATCCGTCGCGAAATCGCCTTAATTTGCTAGTTATTTTGATCATTGTTAGCCAAGTCCGTGACTAATGTGTCCCGAAAAGATTTCTATATGTTTACGTTTTGAATTGGTGTACGCATGTATTAGTCACCGACCCGACCTTTGAACTAGTTTATGTCGATTATAACGGTACGAATTACTATACAAAATTAATTCTGCAATTTGTGATGAGTAAAAGTCCAGATGAAATCTCTCATCTGTTTTGGAGAAATTTCCAACTTTCTCTCGAACAAATCAAACACAATTGAAAAATGTAGTTTATTATTTTTTTTATTAAATTTAAACAAAAACTAATCTTACCGATTGTTATTATAAACAAAAAAAAAAGACAATAAATAAATAAACAAATTACTACTTCACAATAAGTACGAAAAATTACTGTAAATATTTAACAGCAATTTCAATTTAAATAAATGCTTTCGGTTGATTATTGATAAATCCCCACTCTCCACTTCCCCACTATATTATTTGTTATTATTAGATCGTTTTTTTATAAACAAACAGCAAAAAACACAATAATTTGAATTTGGCGCACTTTTTGCATTGCCGCACTAGCGCCATCTATTATTCTGGCAAAGCAACAACCCCAGATATCATTAAGGTGCGGATTAGGGCCGATTCTGCAATTGTTTCATTCCACTCGATATTCCAACAAAAACAGTGAGTGAGGACCTGTTTTGTGGGTTAAGTTGTGCAAGCGACCGTGAATTTTTACGCTACACACAAAAATTTATAAATATTTTTTACCAATATTTATGCAATCAAATTAAATAAAGCACGCTTCATTTCACAGCAAACAAAACAGGAACAAGGTTATTATTGAAACAATTAATTATTTTGAATACGTACTTGTTGGCGCGTATTTTCGATGAAACTAGCGACATCTCTTGTGTTGATTGTGAATTAAATTGAATCGTTGGTCAATTGTCATCCCTAAGCCCACTACTGGTATTTCGATTAAAGTCAATTTTTTTAACAGAAAACAAACGAATTTATTGGATTTTTTTTAATTTTTGCATCAGAAAAAGTGCTAATTACAATTATTTTTGAAAAAATCATAAAATTATTCGATTACAACACAGAAATGTACACTTTTTATTTGAAACAACCTAATTTTTGACAGTTTCCTGTCACTGTCATCAAGCTCAATTGTTTCCAATCAATAGTATAAATTATTTAAAATTAATATTAGAATTGATTTATTTATCACAAATTTGTATCATTTATCATTTTACTATGATTATCATTATCCGATTCGATGATAATTGTTGGTAGTTGTGGCTTATCACCTGAAATCAAGAAAAAAAGTCAGTTTAGAGAGCTGCATTTAGTCGTACAATAAAACGATCAATAATTCAACAGGACCGTATTTGAAATTTTTTGAAAAATTCGTACCTTGTAGAAGTTGATTTAATTCGAAATCATTCTCAGCAAATTGAACGGTTGTCCAATTATTTTCGAAAATATCTTTAATACTGGCCTGACAACGGTAGAATATTACTTGTTTTCCGGTTTTTTGCATATCGGTGATAAAGGCGCCCATACACTGTAATTTAAGAATTATTCTATCAATTATCATGATTATTATTATTATTATTTACTTGTATCGCTGTAAAATCGAATTTTTCGATACGACTACAATCGATGACGATATTTTTCGCATTTTGATCATTTTTTATAATCTTCTCGCGTACGTATTGGGCACTTGGGAACAAAATGGCGGATGTCGTTGGTGTGATTTTGATATAATTCGTCACGTCTGTCTGGAATTGTTATTGATGCATTTTGAGGTTATAAATGGCGGCTGTGCTATCTTACCGAAATCGTGTCGATTTGAATTTTCGGCCTCGCGATTCCATATAAAATCAATATTAAATCGACACACAAACCAATCAAAATACCAATCTCAATACCCAACAATAAACAACTGAATAACGTTATAAAAAACGGTAATAGATCGATTTCTGCAATTACAATCGATTAATTAAAAATAAATACATTAGAAAAAATCCGCTCACTATTGATATTCCACATCAATTTCATTACAGTGATTTCCACCATAAATAGTACAGCACAAATAATAACGGCGGCCAGTACCGGTTTCGGTATAAATGAGAAATACGGTGTTAGAAATGTTAAGGCTAACACCACCATAATTGTGGTGTACACGCCGGCTAAAGGTGTCTTTACACCGCTTGCATTACTGACAGCAGCCCGTGAGAATGACGCATTCACCGGATACGAATTGAAAAATGCACCGATCACATTACAAACACCCACAGCGATCATTTCTTGTGATGCATCCACGATTTTACCATCAGAGAAAGCTTTAGCGATTGCAACATTACTTAAAATTGCAATAAACGGAATTATGGCAATGCCATAATTTAGTTCTTTTATCATTTCGAAAGTTGTAATGTTGGTAGTATTGGTGGTAAACGGTAGTATGACAGTTGGTAGACCTGCTGGGACTTCGGCTGTAATTCGAATTGAGGTTATAATCAACAACAAGATGGCGCTATTATAACTTACAGGTTAAAGAAAATGGATGTAAATTGTTTTTATCGCAGATAAATGCTATAATCGAACATATTATAACAACGAAAGCATTACGTGCAACTGATATGAACCAAATTAGTTTCTTTATCGTTGTTGTTTTGTCCTTGATTTTGTTATCGGATAATGGCGGACTGCCGTAATCTTTCAATTTCTAAACAAAAATATTATTTTACACTCTTAGCAAACTATTTTAAGAAACAAATGAATACCCGCATTGATAACAGGATGAAACAACAACTAAATCCGAGAATCGTATCCCATTTTTGTACTTCCGCAATATGGTGGAAGACATTTTTCCAGATTTCAACGAAATTCTCCGCTTCAAAATGTAAACCCAGTAAATTTTTGACCTGTGCTGTGGCTATTGTGATAGCACCAGCCGATGTGAATGCTGTGACTACTGGAATTGAGACGAAATCGACCAGGAAACCTAAAATTTATTGTTTTTTTTTTAAAAGAAGAAAATCTAACCTCACTTTTATTGTACGTACCTAAATGTAGAAAACCACAAATTAATTCGATAATTCCTGAGAGAAAACATAGAAGAATTGCACCGTCGACATTACCGAATGGTAGATTTTGCGTAAACGAGAAGGTTAGCAGTGATAGTAGAGCAGTTGGGGCAATATTTAGCTGGGGAATTGTACCGAGTACTGCGTAGATCAGTCCGCCGCATAGTGATGAATATAATCCGTACTGAAACAAAATGGTAATTAATCAAACTTCGGCCTACAGAAGGGGGTGGAGAGATATTTTGACAGAGTAGATCCGGCGACTTGTACAGTAAAAGTTTTGCTAGCCATAACAGGAAGAAGAAGAGCAGAAGAAGATGATGAAGGAAACGAAGAACCAAAGAAGATAAAGAAGGGGAGGAGAGTTAGAATAAGAAGAAGAAGGTGTATGAAAAGAAGAGGAGGAGGATAAGAAGAAAAATAAGAAGGTGGAAGAGAATGCAAAATATGAAGAAAATTTGTCCTTTTTCTGTACATTAGGAGCTAAGAGGACGAAAGCACTGAAAAAGGGGTGGCAAATGGTGCAGTTGGAGTTATAATTAAAGAAACTTGGGTGTTCGGAGAGAGAGGTGGAACAGAATAAATTATCGACTTGCATAGTAAAAGTTTTGCCAGCCATAACAGAAGATGATGAAGAAAACGGAGAAGCAAAGAAGATAAAGAAGAGTTAGAATAAGAAGAAGATGGTGTATGAAAGGGAGAGGAGGAGGATAAGTAGAAAAATAGTAAAAAGAAGGAGGAGAATGCGAAATATGAAGAAAATTTGTACTTTTTGCACAGGAAAAAGGGGTGGCAAATGGTGCAGTTGGAGTTATAATTAAAGAAACTTGGGTGTTCGGAGAGGGGGATGGAAGGGTTTTTTAACAGAATAGAATTATCGACTTGCACAGTAAATTTTGCCAGCCATAACAAGAAGTCGAAAAAGCAAAAGAAGGAGAAAATGAGGAAAAAGTTGAAAAAGAGAAGGCGGTGAAGGGGAAAAGGAAGGTAGACGACAAAGAAGAAGAAGCGGGATAAAAAGAAAAAGAATAAAAAGAAGGAATGGGAGCGAAAGACGAAGACGACGAAGAGGAAAAAGAAGAAAAAGCATGAGAAGTTGAACGAGGAGGAAAAGATGAAGAAGAAGAAGAAAGGAAAGGAGAAGTAGAAGAGGCTTAAGGCTGTCAAAAATGTATAACATGAAGAAAATTTGGCTTTTTTTTGTACAGTATGCAGAAGTCTTAAGGAGCCTGCATTTGGGGACTGGATGTAAGACGAAAAAGCAAAAGAAGAAGGAGAAAAGAAAGAAACAGATGAAAAAGATAAGGTGGTGAAGGGGAAAAAAGAAGGGGAATGTAAGGAGAAAACGATGAAGAAGAAAAAGAAGAAAAAGTATGAGAAGTTGAATGACGAGGAAAAAATGAAGAAGAAGAAAGGAAATGAGAAGTCGAAGAGGCTTAAGGCTATCAAAAATATGTAACATGAAGAAAATTTGTCTTCTTTTTTGTACATTACACAGAAGCCTTAAGGAGCCTACATTTAGGTACTGGTTGTAAGCCTCAAGAAGTTAAGCAGCCGGAAGCATAGAAGAGAAAGTATAGCAAAAAGCTCAGTAATGATAGGAGCATAGTTGGACCTATGGAATTCTTTCTTCAAAGGATTTCCGTCTAAAGGTATGCTCAAGGAAACGACGAAAAAAAAGAAGGACCAGGAAGAGTAGAAGGAAGAGAAGAAGAAGGGTCATAACCTTTGACAAGAACAGAAAATGGCTTAAGTAACATTTGGGTTAAAGCATAAATGTGTAATATAAAGAAAATTTGTCCTTTTTTTGTACTTTATAACTATATGTAAGATGCAAGGAGTTAAAAGGCCGAAAGCACAGAAAAAAGTGTGGCAAATAGTGCAGTTGTAGTTATAATTAAACAATTTTGGGTGCTCGGAGAGAGAAGACTTACACAGTAAAAGTATTGCCGCCCACAACAAGAAGACGAAAAAGCAAAAGAAGAAGAAGAAAAAGATGAAAAAGAGAAGATGGTGAAGCAGAAAAGGAAGGTAGACGACAAAGAAGGAGAAGGAGGATAAAAACAAAAAGATGAAGAAGAATGGTGAGTGGAAGGAGAAGACCACGATGAAGAAAAAGAAGAAAGGAAAGAATTAGAAAAAGCTCAATTAAGGGTGTCAAAAAAAAGTAACATGAAGAAAATTTGTCTTTTTTTTACAGTACGCAGAAGCCTTAAGGAGCCTACATTTGGGGACTGAATGTAAGGCTCAAGAAGCTGAGCAATCGGAAGCATAGAGAGAAAGTGTAGCAAGAAGGTCAGTAGTTGGAGCTATGGAATTCTTTTTTCAAAGGATTTCCGTCTAAAGGTATGTTCAAGAAAAAGACCAAAAAAGAGAAGAAGAAGGAGAAGAAAAAGGCCAAAACCTTTGACAAGAGCAGAAAATGCGTAACTAACATTTGGGTTAAAGCAAACATGTGTAGCATGAAGAAAACTTGTCTTTTTTTGTACATTAAGCAAAATCCTTCAGGAGCCAGCATGTGGGAACTGGTTGTGAGCCTCAAGAAGCTGAACATCCGGAAGAATAGAAGAGAAAGTGTAACAAAAGCATAGTTGTAGCTATGGGATTCTTTCTTCAAAGGACTTCCGTCTAAAGGTATGCTCAAGGGAAAGGCGAAAAAGGGGGCGCGGGAGGAGGAGAAGAAGGAGAAGAAAAAGGCCAAAACTTTTAACAAGAACAGAAAATGCTTAGCTAACATTTGGATCAAAGCAAACATGTTTAACATGAAGAAAATTTGTCTTCTTTTTTGTACATTACGCAGAAGCTTCAAGGTGCCTGCATTTGGGGACTGGATACAAGCTTCAAGAAGCTAAGCAGTCGGAAGCATAGAAGAGAAAGTTATAGAATTGTTTCTTCAAAGGATTTCAATCTAAAGGTATGTTCAAGGAAAATGCGAAAAAGAAGGAAGAGCAGGAAGAGGAGAAGGAGGAGGAGAAGAAAGAGAAGAAAAGGGGCCATAATCTTTGACAAGTACAGAAAATACGAAAATAACAATGCGCTTTTCGGACACTGAGAAGAGGGTTTGAGGAGCATGTATTTAAAAGAAAGGGCGTTAAAGGAACTTCTGGCAGAGAAATAGAGAAAACAGGCTTGCAAAAAATTCTATATGAAGGCGCTCAAGATCTTTGCTATACTCTTGACATAATTTCAAATGATAATGTACAAATAACTTTGAAAATCAATTCAACTGTTTGCATCCGCCAACTTATATAACATGTGCGATATCATTGACCTTGCGCTGCTATACACAACCATTACCATTAATGTAATTATTGTCCATACAAATTGGTTTTTCCCTGATTGTGATGTGACATGTGATATTTAAACAATTTACATTCTATATAGCATTCAGAGAGAAAAAAATGAAATAAATTATTAAAATGCAATACACTTGAACTACTTACTTGAGGACTCAGACCGGCCAATGAGGCATACGCTATACTCTGCGGTATCAATGTAAGGCCAATTGTGATGCCAGCAACCAGATCAGCTAGACAAGTATCGATTTGATAGGTTTTCGACCAGCCCAAAATCGGGAAAGCACGTTTTAGCCACCGCACCGGATTGAACATCATTTTTTTTGGTCGGTTGGTTTTTGCAAACTAACTAACACCAAACTGTCAATGTTTCATCGTATCGTTAACACTTGTTTGAAAAGCAACACTGAGCACGCTACAAAATTACAATTTTTGCTAAAATGTCCACTAATTTGCAACAAAAACACTTGCACTATTCGACAACAACTGTTATCATATTGTATCGAAAACAAAACTGTGTAAAGTGGGTCAACTTTTGGTAGTTGCTACCTTTTTATAGCGAAATGGTCGTGTGCCTGTGAACACAGTCACGGTGAATTTCGCGAAACCATCTCTCCCATACCTACGTGTAATATTGTGCACAAATATCGTTAAAAAATCAAGGTCGAGGCTAAATAATGGGGAAGTCTTTGGAAACTATACAATCAAATCGCGTTAGAAAAAAAACAAAAAAAAAACAGTTTAATTGTTTTCAATTATACAATTTTCATTATTCGTAATAATGAGATTTAAAAAAAAACACGAGCAAACAAGATATTTCCTCGTTACAAATCAATTTATTTATTTAATTAATAAAGAAAATCGTTTTTTTTTCAAATTTGGCGCTAGTTGCTATGGTGACGGCCAACCCAACAACCGTAACGGCCATTTTGTTGTTGCGGTTGTCGTTTGTTTTATTACCTGGTAAATCTAGCTGGCGTAACGGCCATCTTGAGTTTTCCCTATAGAAAGACACAAAATCGGGGGATCCCCCAACTGGAAAACTTTGTTGTTGCTCAGACTCAGTGCCTTAAGGTCTTTGGAGCAGAGCAAAATATTTGAGCAGGTCCCTACTGTATCTATAAAAACTAAACAAAAACAAAAGCCCAAATTTCATTGTTTATCAAATTTCGGCAACTTTCTAGTTTTCGATTTCTAAAAAAAAAGATTTCGCTCATAAACACGAAAACAAAACATAAACAAACAGGTCAATGACCCGGGTTTTTTTCAATAAATTCAACGAATCAACTTCACTTGGACTTCAAATGTTTCTTTTCCCCCGAAACGATATCAAGTAGACTAAATATAAAAACAAAACACATAATACTGTGAATCAAATCGCCTGCGTTTATCAAGGTGCTAATCACTGACGTCCATTTTGTTATCTGAAACGCTCCAATTACCGTAGAAGTCAAACAGCCAAAATAACTGATTAAACTACTTTATTTACTACGAAATTTGAAAAATATCAACAGTTTTATGGATTTTTTACGAAATTCTTCGACAATTCCGTGTTAAAATCAATAAAAACCTGCCGAATTTGCGGCTTAAAATCAACAAATTCCACATCGATTTGTCGTGTTACCAAATGTGTGATTAAATCATTAAAACTCTGTAAACAATTGAATTTAAAAAAAAAACAATCAAGTTGGCATAGTAATGGTTACCTTGACAACCGTGACGTCCATCTTGTCAATAGTGGCGCCATTTATTTGAATTTTTCGGACATCTTGGTCTTCAATTGTTTCCAAAATCGATTTATATAAATATTGAGCGGCTGGGAATTGTAGTGTGCTATTTATTGTAATTGAATAGTGAGAATCGTGGTTTTGTACTGTAATTTTTGGTCTTGAAGCTTCGTAAATTACAAAAATCAAATTAACACCAATACCAATCAAGATGCCGTAATCTATGCTCAACAGAAGACAGCTGAGTAACGTTGCAGTAAATGGGATTAATTCGATTTCTACAAAACGTGCTTATCAATATAGCCTTAAGTCTACTTAAAAGACTTTTAACTTACTCCGCGTTCTCCATAAGACTAGCACAGCTTTATATTCGATAATATAGAGCATTGCTGAGATGATGACAGCAGCTAATACAGATTTTGGTACGTAAATCAAGAATATATTCAACCAATTCGATGTTAACAAGATGAAGAGGCCGGTAAAGACACCGGATAGATTCGTTTGTGCACCGGAGGCGACATTGATTGTGGTCCGACTGAATGCTGAACTTACCGGCATCGATCTGAAGAAACTACCAGCAAATGTGGCAATGCCCAAGGCGATCATTTCTTGGCTAGCATCGACCACTCGACCAGGAGCTACAAATAAATCATCACTCAGACGCGTCAAGACGAGTTATACAGAGATTGTCCATGTCCCGACTAAATTATGCCTCCCCAAAAGAAGACCTAGCATGGTAGAAGAGTAAAAAAGCAACTGTAGTATAGCAAATTTGCTGGTTGAACGTGAATGTCAAATGTGCCTAAAAGTACCTAGATTTCCACATATACGACATCTACTTGGGGAATTATTTTGACGCATTTGACGTTTGAAAATTCACTGTCAACCAGCAAATTGGGTATAGTCCAGGCAACATCTGTCATTTTAGTGAGTTTCTCTTTAAAGGCACCGAAAATTTTGAAAAATTTGTAGGTGCGCCGGCAAAAATTGCAAAAGTTATAAACAATTTAGTAAAAAAATATGGAGAGTTGTTTTTTTTGCAAATATCTCGGAAACTATTAAAGATATTCGAAATTTTAAAAAAGATCCTTAAAGATGAGGAAATTTCCTAAAAAAAGTCTTACCTGTCGCAACTCAACCACCAATATTTGTAATTTTAATTTTGAGGCGAAAATAGCGTTAAAAGCGCGTGCTGACCGACACGGACTCTTGAACAATAAAAATAATTTTAACCCATTAAATATCGAAATTAAGAAATAAAAAAAATTACATACCTTCTAGACATTTGAATAAACAAAAATCCATGGAAAACAATTTTTTGCAGTAATTATTTTATTAGATATGTTTTTGTAAATTAACTAATTTTTACAAGTTTGAAATTTACATAAAAACCCTGATAATTGTTGAACTAAAAACCTCAAAATTTTTTCACTTCTTGGAGCTATTCTTGAGAGACTTTAGAAAAGATTCCCGTTGGAAAAATTAACACATTTTGATTTTCCCCTTTGTTATTAACAATTTAAGAGGTTAAAATTGTTAATTAACAAATACGTTTTTAAGCATGAAAACTTTCTTTTTTTCGTAATATTGCAATTTGTTCGTATTCTTACTATTTAAAGGTACATAAAAATGATTTTTATAATTAAAAAATTTTGATTTTCCACAATTTGTTATTAATAATGGGCGGATAGCGGCTCCAAGATGGAGCAAAGCTAATTCTAGTCTCCTGACAAATTCGTATAGAGCATATTGGCCACAGCCGTTGTATCTGCATAGTCTATCTGTTCTTGTGAAACGGTTTTCTTTACAAATAGTGTCCGAACGTAGAGAAGCAGTGGATTAGTTGAACTGCTACAGTGACGTCGTGACGTTACGGCGAAAAAACAGGTACCTAGTTGTACCGAATTTCTATGAAATTCTAGTCGCTCTTTCTCTCTCACTCTTTAAAAAGCGGCTCGTCAGGGACAACAAAACTGATGATTCTCCCGTAGAAAAGATTTAAAAAAACAACAATTTTTGACAAAAATAAATTTAAAAAAAACTTTAAAGATGATTGGTCGGTACAATCGGAAATAAAAGTACCAAAGTTTTTGACAAAATCAATGTCTTTCAAATATCTTTTAAAATAAAGTATTTATATGAAATATTTTTTTTTCACATGTTTGTTTTTTCTATCACATTTCTAATACAATCAAAAATAGTTTAAATTTAATTCAATTTTAAATGAAATTTCCAATTATTGTTAGGATCGTAGAAAAACTTTTGTCTGCGATTGTACCTCGAATTAAACTTTGAAAAAATAAAATGCATTAATTTTTATACCAGAAATCATCGATACAAAGTATCTTATTATACTTAAAAAAAATTAGAAACCACATATATACTTTCAAAAGTTATAAATTTTATTTAATTTAAAATAATTAATTAAAATCAATTTTATTTTTATTCGGTATAGCGTGACAACACCGCAAAATCTTGACAGTTGTCATATTTTCTAATGTTAGAATGGAATAGTATGCGTGTACCTGTCTCTATTCAATTTGTACTGTTTTATATTTACGTTTGAATTTACGCTTTAACATATGTTGCGAGGTTGCCACGTTTCTTTGGTGAATCACACTACCCATTCAATAATATCATACATGTCACTCATATTTGTTATTTTTCTCAATAAATAATATCGAAACAAGTTAATATTAATTGCTTATATGCTTCTTGAATATTTAATCTATTAGTTTACAAATTTACAAATTTTTCTAATTATATCTTCATTACTATTTTCCATTTGCAATAACTAAAAAATGTTATAACTTTTAAACGGTGTTGTAAAAAAAATTCTATTTTTTCAGACACTTCAGGAGACTTATCTGAATAATTTTTTTTTCAGCCTATTCTTATTACTTTCAAAATATCGACAAAACCTCCTTAAAATTATGAACACATTTTTGTTGATTGATGCTACGCGTCTTTGCTTATAAATTTATATAAATAACGTTCATTTCTCACGGAGTGGCGCAGAAACGAAAAATAGCTACGCTAATGATGCATTTGAAGCGTTGTAAATCTTGCCAAATGACCTTCAATCCGCCCTTTAGTTATTAACAATCTAGGAGGTTAAAATTGTTAATTAACAAATGCGTTTTTGAGCAATAAAGGATTTTTTAAGAAACGATTTTCAATTCTATTATCTTATAAAAAATGCATTTGTTTATAACAATTATTTAAATAATTAGAGTAAAAAATTATAAACAATCATTTTTATGTAACTTTAAATAGTAAGAATACGAACGAATTGGAATATTAAAAACAACTTTTTCTTGCTTAAAAACGCATTTGTTGATTCACAATTTTAACCTCTTAGATTGTTAATAAGAATGAGGAAAATCAAAATTTTTTAATTTTTCCAACAGAGAACTTTTCTAAAGCCTCTCAAGAATAGCTACAAGAAGTGACAAAATTTTGAGGTTTTTAGTTTAACAATTATCAGGGTTTTTATGTAAATTTTAAACTTGTAAAAATTAGTTAATTTACAAAAACATATCTAATAAAATAATTGCGGGAAAAAAAATTTTTCGATAGATATTCGTTTATTGAAGTGCCTAGAAGATATGTGAATTTTTTTATTTCTTAATATCGATATTTAATGGGTTAAAATTATTTTTATTGTTCAAGAGTCCGTGTGGGTCAGCGCGCACGGAACGCACATCACCCGCTTTTAGCCCTATTCTCACCACAAAATTAACATCATAAATATTGGTGGTAGAATTCCGGGAGATATGACTTTTTTTAGGAAATTTCCTCCTCTTTAAGGATCTTTTTTCAAATTTCGAATATCGTAAATAGTTTCCGACATATTTGCAAAAAACCAAACCCCTATCATTTTTACTAAATTGTTTATCTTTTGCAATTTTCCAAAATTCTACAGGTCATTCCGAATCGAATGAGCCGTGGATCATAATTTTCGGTTCCCTTGAAGAGAAATTCACTAAAATGGCAGATGTTGCCTAGACTATAGGAGCCGAATTCAAGATGGCGACTACTTACAGAAAACCTTCGCCACTGCTACAGTTTCCAAAATGGCAATCAAAGGCACAAAAATCAATGCCGTATTCAATTCATTGATGAGATCGTTGAACGTGTAACTAGTCCCATTGTGTACAGTTTCAAATTGTGGCACTTCAAATGTTGGAAAACCACTATCGATATGTCCAACTAATCGGAACGGTTCTAAATTACTGCGCGACAACCAATAGGCTAGAATCGTACAAATTACAACAATGATAGCATTTCGACTGATCGACACAGTAAAAATAATCCGTTTCAACCACTTTGCACGAATCCTTTTGTTCACAAGACGCATCTCTTTCAATAAACACAATAAAATCAAGATGGCTACTCCAAGAATTGTGTCCCACTGGCGAATTTTATGGTAATTGTTGATTACCGAATACAAATTACGTGCAAATCCATTACTTTGACCGGGTATCCCGAAGAAATTCTTCAACTGTGACGAGATGATGGTCAAAGCGGCCGCTGATGTGAATCCTGTCACTATTGGATACGAGAAATAATCGATAATGAAGCCGAACTGTAATAGGCCACAAGTGAAGATGATTAAGCCGGTGAGAAATGATAGCAGTGCACTTATTGAAGGTCCTAAATGGTGCACGTGCGGCTGTAGCATCAATGTAATGATCGATGTAACGCCCATATTGACAATTTTACAACTGCCAAAGATCGCATACATGAAACCACCCATAAAACTACTGTACAAGCCGTACTGTAATGGAAGACCTTAAATTCGGATAGAATTCACAAAATTGAAGAAAACTTAATAATAATTTTAATACCTGCAATGCCTGCATAGGCGATCGATTGGGGGATTTCGGTGAGTGCCACAGTGATTCCCGCAAAAAAATCACGACATATCGAATTTAATGTGCATTGTGGTAACCATTGCAAAATTGGTAATTTCCTTGATGCTTTGCAATCATTTTTTGATTGCAACGAAAAACATTCATTCACCTTCATTTCTGTTAAAGTACTGAGTAAATATAGATGATGTCAACATATATTAAATCGATATTTATTGTGTACCTTTATTATTATTTATAGGTGATGATAATAATTAAGAAATTGGCCTTCGATTGTGCTAATCCTTGATCAATATTGACTCAGTTTTGCTAGGATTCAGCGCAAGAGGGCGCTTGAGTTGTAACGAATCAGATTCCGATTAATGCAAACAAAGACAACATAATCCGAATTTATTCAATAGAAACAGTGATAACTAATATTTGTACCTAAATCGTGGAATGATATATAAATCATCCTCTTTTGTCTTTATTCAACAAGGCGCATTATCAATTAGCTATCCTTTACTATGCTGTAGCGCACTAATCACAGTTACAGTTGCATGATGTAAAGTCTAACGTGAGTTAGAGACTTTTTCTTCATTATTTATGTATATGTCGTCGGCGTATTGTAAAATCCGTCAGCTAGAAAACGACTAGGCAGATCGTAAAACGGTGAATATTTTGAAGTCAGAAACTACAAAAACAGCCCATTTTAAAACGACAAGACTTATGCAGTTTTCTAGATGACGGATTTTACAATACGCCGACGACAAGTATACAATAATAATAATAATTTGTATAAACGTACTATTTGGAGCCGTGTTAATTCTTGAACTTCCTCTAATAACATCGTAACTCACAACTCATGTATGGATTGTATACTCTGTCCAAAAATTAAACACAAAATTTCTAATTACAAATTATAGGTTATGTGCAACTTAATATATGAAAAGTTCCTAACTCTTACACGTTGACTTGAAAGAATAAGAATATTATATTGTGGCACTCCTATTTGAATAAAACCCTACGCATTTGTTTACATAATTTAGTGGTAATTTTTTTTAATATTAACCCTAAAGTTCGATATTTAATATTTCTTTGGAGTTTGTAAAATTATTTTCGAATTAATTTTCAGTTTAATACAATAAAGAATTCAAATTTTGGCGTCTTAATAGAGGGACTACTTTTCATTGCGTAGGTTAGCTGCATTTCTGTCATTTGAAATTTTACACTTAATTTTTGGACAGAGTATATAATATTTAATATAACAAAAGTCCCGAGCTTTCAGTTTGTGACTAAAGCACGTAGACAGGGGCGTAGCGAGGGGTGCAAGAGGGTCTACCATGACCCGGGCGCCACTCATAAAGGAGCGTCAAATACTCTTCAAAACAATTTTGAAGTGCATTTTCAATTAGTAATGATTACAACATGGGTGCGCCAATAAACTCTCGCGCCCCGGGCGCCAATTATGTTATCGACGTCAATGCACGTAGATCGTCTAAATTTAATTAAATTTATTAATGCGTGCTAATTAACCTTGAAAAATGCACAATTCCCCAAAGACATTTATTGAATGCACATTATTTGATATTTTGAAAAATCTCTCACAGAAACCACTTATGTTCAATGCCCTTACTGCGGCAGATCCGTAATACCTAAATTATGCAATTATACAGGGTGTCTAGTAAGTAATGGACCACCTTGCAGGATCAGATAGGAAATTAAATCCTGAATCAAAAAGTCCTTTACCATTTTTCGATCTGACGCATAGATAATTTACTATTTAATGAAATTCAATAACCAATCAGGTGCGTGCTATAACTTATCCGGGCACTATGGCGCGTGAGCGAGCGATAAGACACGCGGCAGTCTACTTCTCCCCCCCCCCCCTTACGTTCTGCCACGCACCCGATTGGTTATTGTATTTAATTAATAATGAATTATTCATGCGTCAAATCGAAAAATGGTAAAGGCCTTTTCGATTCAAGATTTAATTTCCTATCTGACCCTGCAAGGTGGTTCATTACTTACGGGACACTCTGTATTAAAATTTTGACAGTCATGCTCTGTCTTTATTCAACAAAGTTTATTGTCAATTAGCTATCCTGTACTATGTATTGGCTACAGTTGCACGATATAAAGTCTAACGTGAATTATGATGCTTCCTGAAATCGCTAAGGTTTCTCCTTATTTCTTCCACCTACAACAAAATACCCAAATAAATAAATAAATAAAAATACCTCAAATAATTAATTAAAGAAAAAAAAACAGTTGGTAATAGTACGTAAATTTTGGAAAGACCCGTAAATCTTTTCAACCATACTCTGTCTTTATTCCACAAGGTTGAAAATCAACTAGCTATCCTTTTCTGCATGTTAAGTATGGTCGCATGGTAGGAGGTCTAGCGTGCGTTTCTCATCATATAATTATTTTTCACTAACCCGGGGGAAACCCGTACTGAAATGAATTTGAAAATAACAGAAATTCAGATTTGCGTAGCTGAAACGTATCGAGAGATACTTGGAAGTGGACGAAAAATCATCCGCTATCGTGTTAATTCTTTCATTGATTGTTTGAGCCCTACATGAATGTTTGAATAGGTGCACGCTAAGGCTGACTTCCCAAGATCTGCCTTTGACCATAACACCTAATTTCATTTATAGTTCATCTTAAATCATAGTATATTGCTAAAAACAATCGAAGAATCAGAGCGTTAAGAGAATGGTTACAGTTGACGAGCTCATTTCTGGAAATTGTAGTCAAAATTCATATACAGTTGCTTTCAAAAAATTTTGGACGGCGTTTTTTTTGACGTTTAAAAATGTTTAATCTGGGCCAAGCATTACTGTGATTATTAACGTTTCAAATGTCAAAATTAATGAATTTTTGTATATAAAATATTAAAGGCTGTCCTACATCAACTGACAATTATAGTGAATTCATCGAACAAAGGGTTACTAGTTTTGACAGATGTCTCGTTAAATAAAGTACGTAGTCCCAGGATTGTAAGTGGGGATATGGACACAAAGAATGGAATCCCTAAAAATATCACTATATTCAGGGGTGTCAACTTAAATCTAGGAACCCTTTGGTCGATGAATTTTGTATAGATATCCTTGACGTCCGAAATTTTTTGATCGCAACTGTATAATAAAAGTCCCTAAAACTTAGTTTGTGTACTAAATTCATCGACCAAACGGTTCCTAGATTCAAGTTGGTATCCTTGAATATAGTGATATTTCTAGGGATTTATTATTACCAACTTTGTTTAACGAGACATCTGTCAAATCTAGTAACCCTTCGGTCGATAAATTTATTATAACTAAAACACGTAGATTTTCGAGATTTAATTAAATTTAGACCCACATTATTTAGAAACTTGTTAATTTTCGGAATTGATAAATTAATTGATAATTGACATTATTATTTAGTTGATATTTTCAAAAATTCGCGCGTCGTCCATCAAAAATCCCTAGATTCCAGTTGGTAACTGAATCAGGCGCGCCACCTATACGCCGTATTTAGTAACTAAACCGCTGTTACTGCGGCAAGTGTCTTCACAACGTCCGTAACCTGTTTTTTATTTTTTTCCATCGACAGAAATTACACCGACAGAAATTTGTAATTAAATAATTAATTTAAATTCGAACCAGAACAGAAACATTCTATTTAAACAAATCGACATGATTTGCTCATGATAATAATGAATTTATTGTTGAAAAAATCGTTGTGTATTTGTTGGTTAGAGTTTGACACTTCTCAAGTAAGTTATAATATCGGGTCGTCGATAATTAATTGAAGATACGTGAAATATCTAAAATTAATTATAAATAATTCAACCGTAATTCTAGTTTTTATTTTATTTAATTTAATAATAACATATATATACATATTTTTTATGTATGTGTGTGTTCCCATTGTATATCTGTGTGTGTGAGTGTACTACTACTACAATTACAACTGCACATATATATTATATCTATATATCTATATATTGGTTGAAAAGAGGAAGAAATAAAATCTAAAACCGATTCAAACTGGCGACGTCCGACAGTGATAGCAAGTCAAATATGGCTTCTTCGGCCCGTATCATACAAACGAATTCCGCATGGTTTCAAAAGAAAATCAATTTACGACCACAACATCGTGGTGTACACTTAGTCACCGAAGAGATCTTGAGACAAGTACCGGAATTGTCGCAGTTTGCCATGGGATTGTGTCATGTACAAAGTGAGTGTAAAAAAACAAATTTAAAACAAAACAACAGATGTATTTTGTTTTTTTGATTGAAATTCTTCCAGTATTACACACAAGTGCCAGTTTGGCATTAAATGAGAGTTGGGATCCGGATGTACGAGACGATATGGAGATGATGTTGAATAAAATTGTACCGGAAGGCTTACCATACCGGCATTCCTGTGAGGGTCCAGACGATATGGTAAATAATCAAAGTCTACTATGATTTTCAAATTGTTTACTCGAACGTGTGTCGTAACTTGAACATAACCGCATTGAGGTTATGTTGATATTTTATTTGTTTTATAATCACAGTCTACACCCCGTCCAAAAATTAAGTATAAAATTTCAAATTACCAATGATAGGTTATGTGAAACTTAATGGTTGAAAAGTTCCTAATTGTTAAATGTTTACTTGAACCGAAATAGTATATTATGTTGTGGCACTACTGTTAGAATAAAATCCTATACCAAATTTGCTGTTTGAACGTGAATTTTCAAACGTCAAATGTGCAACTGCACGCTCCATAAATCCCTAGGAGTTTGTTTACATATTTTTTTTGTAACCTCAAAATTTTATATTATTACGATTGTTTTGTACGTTTGGCTTTTTTAAGAACTTTTGTGACTTTCAAAATAATTTTTGTAATGAATTAGAATGTTATTTTATAAATTTTCCAAACGTCATACCACATAGTTGGGGATTTTTGGAGCGTGTAGTTGCATATTTGACATTTGAAAATTCACGTTCAACCAGCAAATTTGGTATACGCGTTTCTTTACATATTTTGCTATACTCCGTCCAAAAATTAAATATAAAATTTCAAATGACAGCAATCTAACATTCGCATCGAAAAAATAGTCCCTCTATTAAAGCTGAAAAATTGAAATTCTCCTTTATTGTATTAAACTGAAAATCGATTTAAAAGGAATTTTAGAATCTCCAAAGAAATATAAATTATTAACAATTCCAGAGTTAATATTCAAAAATCAGTAAACTCCGTCCAAAAATTAAGTGTAAAATTTCAAATAACAAATGATAGGTTATGTGCAACTTAACATCTGAAAAGTTCCTAACAGTTACATGCTTTCTTGAACTAAAAAATATATTGCATTGTGGCACTACTGTTGGAATAAAATCCTACGCGTTTGTTCACATATTTTGCTACTGATTTTTGAATATTAACTCTGAAATTCGATAATTTATATTTCTTTAGAGATTCTAAAATTGCTTTTAAATCGATTTTCAGGTTAATACAATAAAGGAGAATTCTAATTTGGGGGATTTAATAGAGGAACTATTTTTTCGTTGCGAAGGTTAGTCACATTGCTGTCATTTGAAATTTTATACTTAAATTTTGGACGGATTATAGCAAAATATGTAAACAAACGCGTAGGATTTTATTGCAACAGTAGTGCCACAACACAATACACTTTTTGGTTCAAGTAAACATTTAATAGTTAGGAACTTTTGAACTGTTAAGTTTCACATAACCTATCATTTGTAATTTGAAATTTTATACCTAATTTTTCGACGGAGTCAACTGATTTTTCTATATTAACTCTGAAATTCGTTAATTTATATTTCTTTAGAGATTCTAAATTATCTTTTAAATCGATTTTCAATTTAATACAATAAAGGAGAATTTTAATTTTCGGGCTTTAATTGCAACGGTTACTCACACTGCTGTCATTTGAAATTTTATACTTAATTTTTGGACGGAGTATACTATGATTTTCAAATTTAGTCGAAAAGCGACGTGTGTCGTAACTTGCACATAACCGCATTGAGGTTATGTTGATTTTCTATTTTATTTGTTGTTTGTTTTTTTTTCGTTTGTGATTATAGCCGGCTCATGTGAAGGCGTGTTTTCTGGGCTCCTCACTGACAATACCAATCACTGAAGGTAAATTGAATTTGGGCACATGGCAAGGTGTATGGTTGTGTGAACATAGGGACCATGCAGGTTCACGTAAATTATTAATAACATTAAATGGTTGTTTACGGGATGCTACATGTACACCTTTGTCACCAGTCAGTCCAATGGCCAGTACGAGTAGTTAGGGAAAACACTCGGGTCATTCGTTATCTAAACATTGAATGGCTCGAGTTTTACGACATACTCCTAATTTCTATTAATTAAATTAAATTAATTAAGTAGTAATAATGATGGACAAAAATGGGATAAATAGTACATCAATCAAATAGATAAAGAGAGAAACAGATAGAGACAGAGAGAGAGAGAGAGAGAGAAACAAGAATTGAAATCAAATTGGCGTTTATTCACTAGAAAAATAAGACAATTGAAGATAATCTTGAAGAGCTACAATTAACTACAACAAAACTAAAAAAAAACAGTTAGTGACGCACAGACTTTAATAAATAATAATAATATATTAATATATACTTACGACAATATGTACATAGTTGTACATTGTATATTAAACAATAATATTTAAAAAAAAACACAAAAATTTATATAAAAAAAATTGGGTTTATATTAGGAATTTTTATGAAAATAGGGGCGGTTTCTGTTGTTGTTTTAGGTGCTGTGCGTTTATCAATTTTATTATTGTTATCAATTTTTGATTATAAATAGAGCGCGCATCATCATCAATAACACAATTTTTTTCTGTTTCAATTAATTAAATTAATTAAATTGAAAGTGGGGAACGGGGGGAATTCATAATAGAGAGATATTGATGTTGGTAAAATGGCAGAAATGTTATTAAAAATAATAAATAATAATAATCCAATAATTGCCTTATATGAAGAAATAATTAGAAAAATAGTTGTATTCGAATCTAGTAGGCGGGATATAAGTGACGACGTACGTCCATCATGTTGATTATGGTTATTAATAATGTGTTTTGTTGATTAGAGGGCGCCACTATAATTACAAAGTGTTTATTTTTTTTTTTAATGTGCCGCTTGATAATTATAATCCGCCCTCTAATCGCTACTTCCACGCTTAATTATTAGTGTGTAACTTGTTCAATTCTAGTGTTATAAGTGACGACATACGTCCAACATACCAACTCGTTTTTGTTTTATGATTGTTTATTGAGTAAAAAGCACCAATTTTTCTCAACTCTTTGACAATAATTGTTGCAACTTTTTGCACACACATCAATTATCTCGATTTTGATTGGACACCCCCCGGCCCCCTGTCTGTATTATTTAAACAAAAGTCCATCTATAAACCAAAAAATGAGAAAAAAAAACTAAATAATTATTACGGGTTGTAAATAATTGTGTGTTGTATAAAAAAAAAATAACGGACTGATGCTGTCTGTCTTCCTCCCTTTTAGCAATATCTTGAATTGGTTTTTGTTTGTTGTTTTTTTTGGGGATTATTAAATTGTAAATTAATCGATAAACAACGACCTGACTTAGTTTTATTCCGATTGTTTCGATTATAATTTAAAAGAGATTTAATAAAAAACAAAAACGTATCCTATATGCGATTCAATAACAGGGTACGATAAATGTGCGCTTTTTATTATCTAATTGTTAATATACAGGTTGTCTGTTTGAATTTGGATCAATTGTTGGAATTGATCGTTAATAGATAAACGGGCGTTTTTCTGTTTCTCCATCACTTTGCATGTTTCTGAGGGGGCTTTGTAGAAATTCTAGATTTAGATTATAATACATTCCATTTATTATTTTTTTTTGTAAATCAGGTCGTATTTTGACAAAAATCAGACCGATTCTTACTTGAAACAATAACAGAAAGTTTTGTGTTGAAATTTGTTATATTTTCTGTTCGAAAACTTGTAATTCCTGCAAAATTCTAGTTATCAAAAAGTATTCAAAAAAAAATACCAAGAAAATGTCTCACTAGTGTTATTATAGTTAGATTGATCACACGAAAATTGCAAATTGTTGATATTGTTTAAATGAGAAATTAGGTATTTGGAAATAATTTATTAGGATTGTTAGAGGCGTCTCTTTTTTTTTTAACGGGGATAGGTTGAGGAGAATTGTTAATTCTCAAATTTTTTAGCAATAATTTCTGAATATTTTCCAAAAGTTTTCCTCAACAAATCGCCACGATTATTATCAACAAAAATACAGCTCTTGGATGCGGAAATAACGCAATAATTACCATTAAGTTGTTCGATTGTGTTGTACTGTGTTATCGATAATTATTTCATAGTTACTAGCTACTGAATTTCTCTTCCAAGGCACCGAAAATTATGATCCAGGACTCATTCGATTCGGAATAACCTCTAGAAACTTTTTGAAAAATTTGAAGGTGCGCCGGCAAAAATTGCAAAAGTTATAAACAATTTAGAAAACAAAAAATTGGGTGTTTGGTTATTTGCAAATATCTCCGAAACTATCAAAGATATTCGAAATTTGAAAAAAGATCCTTAAAGAGGAGGAAATTTCCTAAAAAAAGTCCTACCTCCCGGAACTCTACCACCAATATTTATAATTTTAATTTTGAGGCGAAAATAGCGCTAAAAGCGGGTGACGCGCGTTCTGCGCGTGCTAACCGACTCGGGCTCTTCAGCAATAACAAGAATTTTAACCCATTAAATATCAATATTAAGAAATAAAAAAATTCACATACCTTCTAGACACTTGAATAAACGAAAATCCATGAAAAAAAAACATTTTTTCCGTAATTATTTTATTAGATATGCTTTTGTTAATTAACTAATTTTTACAAGTTTAAAATTTACATAAAAACCCTGATAATTGTTAAACTAAAAACCTCAAATTTTTTTCACTTCTTGGAGCTATTCTTGAAAAGCATTAGAAAAGATCCCCGTTGGAAAAATTAAAAAATGTTGATTTTCCACTTTGTTATTAACAATCTAAGAAGTAGAAATTGTTAATTAGTAAATGCGTTTTTAAGCAATAAAAAAAATTTTTTAGGAAACGATTTTGTTCTTAAAAATCATAATATTTATTGCTGATTAAAATCCAAAAAAAAATTCAATTATCTTATAAACAATGCATTTGTTTATAACAATTATTTAAATAATTAGAGTAAAAAATTATAAAAAAAAACATTTTTATGTAACTTTAAATAGTAAGAATACGAACAAATTGGAATATTAAAAAAATTCTTGCTTAAAAAGGTATTTGTTAATTTTAACCTCTTAGATTGTTAATAACAAAGTGGAAAATCAATTTTTTTAAATTTTTCCAATGGGAATCTTTTCTAATGCCTTTGAAGAATAGCTCCAAAAAGTGAAAAAATAGTATATTAAAAAACAAGTGTCAGAAGTCGACAATTATTGCACGAGTCCAAGTTTAGAAAATGAGCGGCAAAGCGCGAGGACGAGTGCAACATACGACTTCTGACACGAGTTTTTTATACTATTTTGTGCCCTTTTTACAAAAAAAAAGTTGCGAGTTTTGAAATTTAGGGAAATTGGTGGGAGTTGGTGTTACTGATATAACAATTGAACATTCAGCCAAGAAACTTTTCAATTGTTTTGTTCACCATATTGCTTATTTAACAATGAGTGAAGAATTTTCATGTAGTCCACCTGAAATAAGGGAAATTGTTGAAAATGCAGGAAGCAATTTACTACCCGAAAAATCCAAAGATCAGTACGAAAAATTACTATGTATTTTGTTTTTATGATTTTTTACAATTGTCAAAAACAATGAAAACGTTACCAACCTTAAGGGAAAAAAATTACTACATTTTCCATTTTTATACAGTGTATCGAAATACACTAGCAAGTTTGAAAATAGCGCTATTATTGACGCAAAGTAGAAAAAAGAGCTTTTTAATTTGACAATTATTAGGGTTTTTCACCTCACAATTAAAATTATAAATATTGATTATAGAGTTCCGGGAGGTAGGACTTTTTTTAGGAAATTTCCTCCTCTTTAAGGATCTTTTTTCAAATTTCGAATATCTTCAATGGTTTCCGAGATATTCGCAAAAAACCAAACCACCATTTTTTTCTACCAAATTGTTTATAACTTTTGTAATTTTTGCCATCGCACCTTCAAATTTTCCAAAAAGTTTCTAGAAATCACTCCGACTCGAATGAGCCCTGGATCATAATTTTCGGTGGCCTCTAAGAAAAATTCACTAAAATACTAGTATATAATTCTGATAGCACTACCGTTATTCATCCGTCCTTAAATTACAAAACAAATAGGGGATTTTTTGTGCAAATTCGTTAATTCGAGTGCTGTATTTTCTCCTAATTTTTGTCCGATTTGTTGTTTCTAATTTTGGTTTTATAGAAGAAAAACGAAAAGACACATGGTTGGGTTTTTGTAAAAACATAGTTCACTGCCACTTAATATTTGCAAACAAATAATTGAGAGATGAAAAAAAAATTGTAAATATTTGTTTCGTTTTGGAAATTTTCCGTTTTTGCGACTGATTAGTTTTGTAATTTTTGCTCACAGATGATTTCAATTCAAAAAAAATTTGAAGAAAAAAAATTAACGAATGATAATAAAATTGTAGATAATAAGGATTAAAATAAAAATGATTGCATATCATATTGCTTGTTTTTTGTAGAAAAAGTCAAATTTGTTGCCTATTGTTTGAATGTTTTTGGGAAAAATCTGTGAGTAAATACAAATAAAACTGATCCAATGTACGTACTGAGTACCAATTCGAGGGTGCAGAAGATTTTAAAATCTTAAAAAAAAAAGAAAATAATTTACGTCAACAACCAAAAAAATTGACTGTATTTTACAGTCTATATGCATTCTATAATATTGTACCTAGACGCATAATTTGCATAAATAAATAAATAAAAATATTAATATTCACAAAAGTTCATTAGTTTCTCAATAAAAAAATCTACAATACGACTCTTATAATTAGTTAATTAATTAATTAATTAATTAAAATTGGAGAGCAATCAGTTCTCGTCGCTCTCAATCTGATGCGGCCCCTTATTCAACTTATCCTTCACCGTTTGATAAGTGCCACGCATCTCATCCAACGCCTTCCCCAATCCACTCTTGATCTGATTGAATTCCTGCGTCACCAGCGACAATTTACCCAACAAATAATTCAGATTATCATCAACTTCTGTGATACGACTGGTGATTGTCGTCACCTACAATTTGACCGATAAAATCGCAACGTGTACGCGCCTAGCTTTAGACTCACTTTTCCTTTCATATTATCCATAACATTGAACGATCCGTTGACATAGAAATCGGTTTGGTTTTGTAATTTGTTCAAAGTGTCCGTACTGGCGCTCATCTGTTGGTGCATTATGCCGATTTGACGCCAAACTTGTGCGATTTCTTGGCCAATTTTCGCCGTCAGATTCGTCAAGGCGCCGTTTTCTTCATCCAACATAGCCATTTCGAATGTATCAAATCTACAAAAATTAATGATACTTTAATTTTCGAACGATTGCTATATTTATTTTCTATCTTTTTTCGATACAGCGCGAATCGCTTGATTGTCTCTGTTTGTTATGGTTGCGCGATGTAGTCTAGCGAGAATTTTGTTTGAATAAGGCGTTAATTACGGTGGCGTGATATAAAGTCTATCGTGAAATTTTGCTTACCGTTCACTGATAGCGGCATCTACGTCTTTCGAGCTGGCTTTAATCGCCTGTTGCATCTCGGCGATAATTTGATGAACGCCATATTCAACACGCCGTTTCGTGTCCAATACACTATCAGCGGTTTGTATCATCACCTGTTCGACTTTACCTAAACTATCGATATCTGTACGTAATTCTTTGAAATTATCGTCAATTTTCTTTGTTAAATTATCGAAATTGTTTAGTAAATTATTAATAGAATCAACGGTTTCATTATATCGATCATTAATATTATTATCGATTTTCTCAATTAAATTATTATTATTCATTGTTGTATTTAATGTAAATTCGATAATTTGTTTATTATTTAATAAACCCAAATTTGTTAATTGTTCAAAATTATAATCGGTGATATTTTTGAATGTTTCCAAATCGGTTTTTTCGGGTAATTTATTGAAATGTTGCGTAATTGTGCGAATATCAGCGAGAATTTGTTCGAGTGTGGATTTCTGCTTTTCTAGCGCTGCAAATTGAAATTTTTGTTTTTACAACTTTGCAAATCAAATTCAACCATCAACTTGTGGTCGAATTTGATTTGTTCGGTTTTGGGCCGCTTAAGCATTTCATGTTTGATGGGTTTGCCAATCCTTGTGAAAATCGGATAATTTGTGTAAAGAAGGAGAGAGGTGGAGTAATGGGAAATAAAAAAAAGATTAATACGGATGGGAGAGAAAGCAAAAAAGGGAAAAGCGCTATCTCTCCTTCTCACCCTTTCCTCACTTTTTCTGCGTCTCTTCCTATGTGTCTCTCTCTCCCTATGTTTGTCTCTCTCTGCGTCTCTCCCTATGTGTCTCTCTCTCCCTATGTGTGCCTGTCTCTCTCCCTATGTGTCTCACTCTCTCCCTATGTGTCTCACTCTCTCCCTATGTGTCTCACTCTCTCCCTATGTGTCTCACTCTCTCCCTATGTGTCTCATCCCTCACTCCTATCCTGCACACTAATGTGTTCTCATCTCTCTGCTCCTCCTATGTTTTCCTCTCTCTCTCCCTTTCCTTCCTCTATGCGTGTCTCTCTTCTACCCATGTTGTCCTCTCTTCCCCTATGTGTGTGTCTCTCTCTCCCCATGTGTGTGTCTCTCTCTCCCCATGTGTGTGTCTCTCTCTCCCCATGTGTGTCTCTCTCCCCATATTGTTCTCTCCCCATGTGTGTCTCTCCCCATGTGTGTCTCTCTCCCCATGTGTGTCTCTCTCCCCATGTGTGTCTCTCTCCCCATGTGTGTCTCTCTCCCCATGTGTGTCTCTCTCCCCATGTGTGTCTCTCTCCCCATGTGTGTCTCTCTCCCCATGTGTGTCTCTCTCCCCATGTGTGTCTCTCCGGCCCCATGTGTGTCCTCTCCCCATGTGTGTCCTCTTCCCATGTGTGTCTCACTTGCCCTTTTTTCTCTGTGTTTCTCTTCCTCTGTGAGCCTTTCACCATCCCCAGGCTCTGCCATTCTCTCCTAGCACTTTCGAACTAGCTCTGTCTTTGTTTTCGGCTCACTGCGTCTCTCTCTCTGTCCCTCTCCCGTTCTCTGTTACTCTCTCTTTCTCCTTCCCTGCCCTTCTGTGTCACACTCTCTCTTCTTCCCTATATCTCTCTTTTCCACCACTCTCTCTCTCTGTGTGTCTCTCCACCCTTGACAGGACCTTTCTCCCTCTATTTCTCCGAAAATTTACCTTGCCTAAAATTGGTATGCCAATCATTTTGTTCCTTATAGATATCCATACCGATATTTGGTATACGATTATTATATTCAGCTAATTTATTCTCATATTTAGCTAATAATTGTTCACTGGAGCTCAATTGTCGTTTAACTTTATCTAAATTATCATTCGATCGATTATTGATATCTTTCATATTAGTAATTTGTTCTTGTTGCATCTTCTTCAAATCATTCTCCATTGTTTTAATTGTTTTTGAAACATTCTCAATTTTCTCATTGATACCTTTTTCAAATTTCTCCAAATCTTTCTTTGTTATCTTCTGCTCCTGATCTTTCTTATTATTAATATTATTATTATTAATTGTTTGATTGATTAATTTATTAATATAATTTGTATTATTCTGTGTATGTTCATTTAATAATTTAACAAGATCATTCTTTAATAGTTCAACAATTACCGGTAGATTCTTTTGTATATCTTCAACGATATCATAGGTTTTTTGTAATTGGATACGTTCACGTTCATCTTTTTGCATTAAAATTGTTTCAACGGTAGCTAAACGTGAATCCAAACGTGTTATTGTACCTTTAAATGGTTCCAATAATTTGATACGTTTATCAATTGATATCATGCCCTTTTTCAATTGTTCACCCAACGCACGTTCACGGTACTCGTGACGTTCCAATTTACCATCATTGGTACGTACCACATTGACCACTTGCAAGATGGCATCACGGATATCTTCATTGCTAGCAGAACAACAAACAAACGATTAACTTGAACGTGTAACGCAAAACAAGGCGACAAAATAATTTTTTACTAAGAATAGCTATCCAGAGATTAACTATCCATGCAATAATTATCCGGGAGTTAAAGGATAAGCGGTGGATAAAATTAAACGTCACACCTATCTGAGGAATCTCGCTTTTCCCGATTAGTTAGAAGAGCACTCCTCATATTTGGTAAGTCTCGACTGTCGACCACATTTAGAAAACACACCCTGTATATCGCGCAACATCCATCATTTGGCTTGCTATTTTATTCCATAGAAAATCTAGTAGTCTGGAGATTAACTATACGGGAGTTAAACTTATTTGAAGGATAACTAACCGGGCGACAAAATGAAACGTCACACCTATCTGAGAAATGAGAGATTATATCCAGTGGCGTATCAAGCAATTTTATCGCCTATGGTGAGTATTGAAATCGACTCTTTCTGTAAAACGCTTCCAAGGATGTCCCAGTCTAAACAATCACCTTCATAATTTCTTCAATTATTAAAGCATTCAGTTGCAAACTTCAGGAACTCAAGCTATGTCACCTAAGAGACTTAAAATACCCCCTAGGTAACCTAGTTTTTAATAATTAAAGAAGTTACGAAAGGTGATTGCTTGGGCTGGAACAGTCTGTATAACTAGAGTTTTGCTTTTATGTCAGGACGTCTACAGATCAACTGTCAAAAACACTGAAAACCTGAAAAGCGAAGACACGATATATTCAGTGGCGACTCGTGATTTTCCTATTTATTTATCACTAACTTTTTCTTGAAGATTTAATGAATCATAGCAACTGCTCCCTAGAGAAGTTTTTTTTTCAGTTGTTAGCCATACTTTTATGGTGTTTCTGCTGTTTAAACACTTCAACATAGACTTGACGAGTTTAGGAAATGAAGTGCATGTATCGAAAACATTCACCACTACTAGTCTCGACTGTCGACCACGTTTAGAAAACGCACCCTGTATATCGCGCAACATCCATCATTTGGTTGGGATGAAATTAACACAACAAAGGCGGTGTAATTATCAAAGACTAACGTCATCTCAAGGCAAATTATTATCGCTTAGAAATTGTTTTGTTCTATAAACCCAGTTATCTCGGGGGGAAATCTGTGCTGTATACAATTTCAGCATGTGTTTTAGCTCTAATTTCTAACTTTTTTCTATATAATCGACCAGATGCGAAATACAACGCTCTTCTTCACACACATAAAAGTACATGCACAGATGCTGTTTGTTGACTCCGAAAATATAAATAAACCAAGTTCGTTTACCCTGTTTCGTTTATAGACAAACAGTCAATACATCATTGACATCAAATCTGGGATTTTTACAGGACTTAACACACTTCAGTTGTTTTTTTTTGCACACAGTAAATAAACAGGAAAACACAGTAATTTTTTTTCATGTACTTACGTTACAGTCGCTTGCCTTACACCACACGATCCGCTTATCAATAGAGTGATAAGAGCCAAGATTACAGGTGTCATCGTCTGTACCTTTTGCACCTCCTCCACCTGTTTCAAGCCAATACGAAACAATTGTTTTTACAATAAATAGATTGCACTATTTAATCAATGGGATTATTCTAATTGAAACGGCGAATATGGTGAAATAAAATCATTTTGCAAGATTAAATTTCGTTACACATGCAGATATCTATGTATATGAACTTTTGAACTTTATATATAAGAGAAGTTTGTACTTCCAAGAATTTCCAATTTTAATTAAAATTAATAAATAACAAAAATATAATCAATCAAATTGGTGGAAAAGAGATAGAATTTAATTAATAGAAAAAAAAATTGTTTTAAGATAAAACTGCTGGTGCCCTGATAATTAATTCTGTCTCTTATTCAATTAATTGCACTTAAGAAATTGTTGACTGTATTTTGTTTTTTTTTAATAGAATTTTTTTTACTCACTTGTCTCGGTCGCTTATTGGGTGGCTTACACGAGGGGCATAAGAATACTGTTGTTTCTATGTTTTCTACGTTATGAAACCAAAGACTCGCAACATTCAAAAATAGTCATAATAACACCCTTATTTTTCGAAAGAAATGTAACAAGACTAAACGCCATCTGTTGGATGATAGCTGAAGTATAATTCTAATGATACGGTAAAGTAAGCTAAAAAATATAGTTCGTTTCATGTTAAATTACAACGCTATAGCCGGTTTCATGATAACACACCCTATAGTATTCACGCCTTCATCTCTACAAGGCCACGCCTTCTAGCGGTTGAAAGTGCATGAAACGATCTCAAAGATCTGTTGACATTATTTTCTTAAGAGTGGATACGGTCCCATTAGTTTCCGTGGGAGTCGTATTTGACGTTTTTCGCCAACAATTTAGAAGTTGAAGACAAGGTCGATCTAAAATCCGATAACTATGTTAATTGAATGATACGCGACGATTTTTTTTTGAATATGCATTTAGTTTTTCCAAAAACATGCAAAAAAGTGATTTTCCAATTTTTCGTTTCTTTTTGCGTTCACTTTTCAATAAAATTAAATAAAATTTACACAACCAACTAGATCAATCTATTCTACAGTGCGCTACGTTTTTTTTTTTTGAAAATTGTTATCCGTTTTCCGGAAAATCGATTTTAAAGCGAAGACCCGTGGGAGTCGTATTTGACGTTTTTCGGCAACAATTCAGAAATTGAAGAGAAGGTCGATCTAAAATCCGATAACTGTGTTAATTGTGTGGTGCGCAACGTTTTTGTTTTTTTTTGAATATGCATTCAGTTTTTCCAAAAACATACCAAAGTGATTTTCCAATTTTTCCTTTTTTGCATACACTTTTTAATACAGTTAAATAGAATTTACACAACTAACTAGATCAGTCGATTCTACAGTGCGTTAGATTTTTGTTTTTTTTTTTTGAAAATTGTTATCCGTTTTCCGCGAAATCGATTTTAAAGCGAAGACTGTGGGAGTTTCAACCAATACAATTCTTCTACGACTGGAACAAAGATTCACAAAACAGATGAGACAGAAGTTGGTGGTACTAAACAACCAAGCCCCACCCACATCACAAATGTTACCGCCTCTTTGTTTGTCAAGAATTTCTTCTAGTCTGACTTAAGTGCGAAATAACGGCTATCTTTGTTGTGATTAGAAATTTTTTGTAAGGAACACATACATCTGTAAATTTGTCGAAAAGGGCGACAGTAAAGTCTAAGAGTTGGCCTCTTTTTCTCGACGTTCTGTTGCTATACAATCTGTCTATCTCTTTCAATCTGCTCTCTATCCTTTTCTTACGCAAATTTAGTTTATTGTATATTTTGAAAGTGTCGTTCGGCTAGTGACGTCACATCAACCTAACAGGCACTTGATCTCTTGTACACTTGGAAAATTTCAACAGTTGTAAGTGGGGTACTATCGTTCAGATGGAAAATTGTTGCTATTTTTTTAACACCAAATAACCGTGACTGTTTGTTTGTTGTTTTCCCTATTTGTTGATTAGTTAATTTATTTATTGCTATGTTTATTGCAAATTTTTATAATTCATTGAATGAATTTGTAATCGGCATTCCCGTTTCTCTTAGTATGCACAACAACAAAAGTAGCCAACAGAGAAAGGAATATAAAATAGAATCAGCAGGTACGTTTTTGGAGCCGAATCTTCCAAAACGACCCTTCGTTATTTATTTTGTCCTGTTTTTTCTAACACTCATAATAGTGCTAGTATTTGGTGTAGCGCTAACATATACATCACATACATACCGCTAAACTAATGCAACTAGGTACATTAGAACAAGAGAGGGAGGAAGTCTCCTATTCACGGCATACGATAGCACAATTGTGTGGTCGCAGTAGGAGGAGTTTTTTGTGTTTATTATTTACACTTCTAGAGATGTGACGTAGAGTGAAAAAAATCGATTTATTAAGAAAAAATCGATTATTTTTTCACATCCCTAGACACTTCTCACTGGAGTCAAGGTTAATAGTTGCTATAAATACGTGTTGAATTCAATATAACTGACAAAACAAGGTATATCAACAAACATGTGTTGTCTTTGTTGTACTCATTATGAGTTTTGAAAATTGTCCACAGCCAACTAGATACATCTCATTCTGTGATGAGTTGAACAAGGACGAACTGTACTGTGTCTTATTCTTTTCAAACTTACAAACAATTTAATAGTCCGTTGCTAGATAGACATAACATTTAATTGGCGTGTAAGGAATTAAAGCAAATTTTGCACACAATGTATAATTTCTTAGAACTATTATCTGATAATTCGAAAATAAAGTAACTAGTCATCTGATTTTTCATTTCAATGTTCATTTATTAGATAGTTTTGTTTGGTTGGTAAAAAATCGTTTGTTTTGTAATTTTGACAATTACATAATTGGTATTTATGAATTTTTAAATAATTTACTTGTGTACGGATTTAATTCGTGATTATATAAGTTGTTTTTTTCTTAAATAAATATTGATTAAAAGTTGATTCTGAAAAGTCTCATTATGAGTACGACAAAGACAACACATGTTTGTAGATATTGTTGTCTTAACAACAGTGGGCGTCTAACTAAATAATAAACATAAAAAAAACTCCTCCGATTCAACCTACTCTGTGACCACACAATTGTTCTATAGTATACCGTGAATAGGAGGCGACTTCCCCCCACTCTTCTTCTAATGCACCTAGTTGCATTAGTTTACCGGTATATTGAAATCAATGTCATAATTGGGGTAAGTACCGACACCTGTGGCCTTGACACTATAACGCCGACCCGTAATAGTGAGGGGAAAGTACTTCGATTTTGGAACGACATCTATACACGAAATAACACACAATTTTTGTTAAATATTAACGTTTAATTCTTCCACAACCTTAGAGAGTTTTAGAAAAAAATTATATTAAATTGTTAAAAAAAAATATAATCAAGAAGGTGCTAATTGTTAAAATACACCCACACAGAAAAACACACATAAAAGACGATAATAAACGAATAAACTACAAACTCTTCGCGACAACACCAAAGGCCACATCAAGGGCTCGATCCCAGGCATCCAACGTTTCCTTATTCATAATTTTCGGGAACATCTCCGTCACCATTATGTCCTTCACATTCTAGAAATTATTTATAGAACAAATAAATCATAAAATCAATCGTAAATCATTTTTGCGATATTTACCCAAAACGATTGTGCCGGCACTGCACGTAAATGATGACTTTCGCCGATTTTATTCAAAATCTCCACCAACAAATCAACATCTGCAATATTATCAACGATTGAATCGACATTGTGCATCACCCGATTACAATGGGCATGGAATTTCTTATCATTTCTCAATTTCGCATTTGGTATATCTCTAAATGGGAAAAATTCCTTCTCTTCGGGATACTTTTCAAATAATTTCAACATCAAATCAACGCCGACTGGTGTCAATTGTTTCCGGATCGGTATCCATGAATTTTGGATCAAATAAACATCGCGACTGGTGAGTTTTGTGATTGGATCAGGATCATCGGTGCGGCCCTGTTGGCCACCCATCCACCAACTCAGTACACCGCCCATTTGTTCGGGAAAAACGCTGCAAATTAACAAAAACTTGTAGATCGTGCGTAATTTGTAAACAATTCGCCACAGTACCTGTTTGTTCGATGGTTGCAATCGATTTTGATCGATGTTTAAATGGAGAGACGTCCTACTGTTCGCGTCGCTATGCACCGTTTGAATTTATATGCCTAATCGCAATATCGGTGTAGCCGTGAAAAACGAATGAAATGAAATAGAGATAGACAATGAATTACATAATCAGTACAAACAATAGAGATAGATGATAGTAATTTTTACGCAAATTAATCGGTACTCTATTCGTCTTTTATTTTACCAAACAATAACGATGACAAGAAATGAGATGGATAATTGGCTAATTATTCAAACAAAACGCGAGAGATAGAGAATACTAAAATAACGAAAATTTCTACAATTAGAAAAATTGTTATCAGTGATCTAAAATAACTGCGGCTCAATCGGCTTGACTCGCTATCTCATCCACGCAAATAGTGGTGATTGCAAGTCAAGCCGGCCGAATCTCAATCGTCCGGCTATAGCTTCCACTAATCTAATCACAAAGTCGACGTAATTAACGCCCGATTCGCAGGTGTTTTGTGCAACTGATAATTGCACCTTGTCCTTGATAATGAAAAAGAGGAGAACTAGGAAATTGTTTAGATAATCGTGTACGTTACGTAAATTGTATTTACAAAATGTCAAGTCATCATTGGCCTTTTTAATTTTTTTCTATCGACTTATCTTTACACGATTTATTCCTGCATTTTTGCACTTGAACTTGGTTTTATTTGGAAGGCACCTCAGGCGCTTAAAACAGCAGAGATTCCAAAGGAGGTATTCTTTAATGTATCTCCATCTCAATCGTTAACTGAGAAGACTTGTATTCTTTGCAATCTTTTCGTTTCAATCATTAAGGAGCGCTTAAAGTATTAAAGCGTATTATAATTTACAATCTTGATCTCGATCTTCATAGACGATAGAAAAGTGGTAATAATTTGTACGGAAAAAACCTAATCATAATCTGCATTATGATCTTCATTTTTAAACGATTGAATTCAACGAAAACAAGACTTATGTGATCTTCATTTCGATCGCTATGTTTAGTTGATATGTTCAATTAAAATCTGTATATCAATCTTGATCTGTAATATCTGTCGTGTGCGCGTACGCTTAGCTAAAACTGTTTTTGTATGCTGTACAATTTTCAATTTCCGTTTAAATTTTCCATTGTTTGTTTATTGTTTCTGTCATTGTCGTTAAAATTCAATTTATGTTAGTGTTTGCCAAATTTATAAAACAAAAATACCTATTCTGTAATGACGAGTCATTTATAGTGTGTCTGATTTAATTCGGTCTGCTTGACCAGTTATAATGACATTTAAACTTTAAAGAATCAAGAGTCAATGTAATTATTTACCGTTTCAACTAGAGTCAATTCGGCTAAGTTTTCCCAGATGGACTGTATGTATTGATAATGTAACAATCTATTTCTGTCTAATTGTAAATTATAAATAGAGATTAAAGAGAGATGGTTTTACTAGTAATATTAGCGATTAGAGTCAAGTTGACCAATTGGCGATAAACTGACAGTACATTTTGAACAATAACTCTAATTGTGAGTAACTTTTCACGGTTTAATTGTGACAGCAGTCTATCTCTTTCTAATATTATACTATAAATACACTAAACGAGTGGTTGAGTAGAACAAAGTTGGGCGACCCACTCTAGACGGAGTGTATGTTTTTTAAAGATGGGGATTTCTTAACCCTTCTGGGTTAAGGGGTTGTACGTCGATCGTGGGCGTTAAGCTCACAATACGCTCGTGGTGCATTCACGAGTTTATGTCAGAAGTGAATAAAAGCAATTAACGTAATAATTAATAATAAAAGCAATTAATTTTATTTTTAACGACATAGCGGCGTCAAGTAATCAATCGTTATTTGTTTATTAATCCACTAGTTATGGTATCTATTAATGGCCCATAAATAAATATGACATAATTGAACAAACTATGAATATATTGCACACGTACTGCTTGAATCATATCTAAATGGAAACCTTTTAGATCGAGGAAAACGTATTTTTAAAATAAATATAAAATAATCCCTATTTTACATGGATTCGAGAATTTATTGCATCGATAATTGTTATCTTTAATCTTATCTTTATCGTCAGTTTTAGTTTAATTTAGTTATTTATTTATTTATTTATTTAACAATTTTTTTGGTGAAAATTGGTGAAATTGTTATATAAGAAAAAAATTGAAAGTGCATGGAACGTCGTGCGTTAGAAGTGAAAGTTCTTAGGTTAGAGATTAAGTTCTTTTTTTTTATTGGTTTATTTTCTTTCCACTATTGCCTGAAGGCTCGATTTTCATACATATTCATACATAATTTAACGACATTAATTAATTTATAAATACAAAAATCATAAATCGCGGTAGGCCAGGATATTTTAGTTTCGTTCCAGAGGGCGCTGTACATCAATGATACCAATCTTAGACCGTGTATTTTAAACAGTCGGCAGAACTGACAGAGGGAGTAGAGAGAGAGAGAGAGAGAATCGTGAGCCGTGATGGAGAAATAAAGAGATAAAAAAAGGAGCGACGGTAGAAGGATATAAAAAGAGAGGAGACATATAGTGAACACACACACAGAGGGGGGGGGGGAGTTGGTAATCAGTAGAGACGTCTGAAAAAGAGAATATTAAGTGCGAGAAAAACTGAGAGGGAGAGTGAAATAAAAAGACAAGAATGGGAGACAGGACAGAAAGAAATAGAAAAAGAAAGATATAGGAAAGTGAAGAAGGCGAGTGAGAGAAGGACAGGAGAGAGGAGAAAGAGAGAGGTAAATCGGGGTTGCGATAGAAAAAGGAACAAAGTGGAATAGAATTAAAAAGATAGAGGTAATCCAGAAAACTAGTGAGTGAGATGGACAGAGTAGACAAAAAGACATATAAAGAGAAAGAGAGAGATGGCCGAGAGATAGAAATACAGAAAAATAGATAAGAGAGAGTTAAAGAAAGAGAGACCCTTATATCCAGGACTTGAGGTAGGCTTTATGGTGCATTTTTGACACACATTTATGTAGCATTGCATCCAAAGATAGCCGATGCAGTTCCTGTGACCTTGACAGTGACTTGTATACCGTGAATAGGAGGCGACTTCCGCCCACTCTTCTTCTAATGCACCTAGTTGCATTAGTTTACCGGTATATTGAAATCAATGTCATAATTGGGGTAAGTACCGACACTTGTGGCCTTGACACTATAACGCCGACACGTAATAGTGAGGGGAAAGTACTTCGATTTTGGAACGACATCTATACACGAAATAACACACAATTTTTGTTAAATATTAACGTTTAATTCTTCCACAACCTTAGAGAGTTTTAGAAAAAAATTATATTAAATTGTTAAAAAAAAATATAATCAAGAAGGTGCTAATTGTTAAAATACACCCACACAGAAAAACACACATAAAAGACGATAATAAACTAATAAACGACGCAACTACAAACTCTTCGCGACAACACCAAAGGCCTCTCTCTCTCTCTCTCTCTCTCTCCCCCTGTGTGTCTCACTTTCTCCCTATGTGTCTCTCTCTCTCCCTATGTGTCTCTCTCTCTCTCTCCCTTTGTACCTCACTCTCCCTATGTGTCTCACTCTCTCCCTGTCTGTGTCACACTCTCTCCCTATCTGTGTCACACTCTCTCTCTGTCTGTGTCACACTCTCTCCCTGTGTGTGTCTCCCTCTCTCCCTGTGTTTGCCTCACTCTCTCCCTATATGTCCCATTCTCTCCCTATGTGTCTCACTCTCTCCCTATTTCTCTCTCTCTCTCTCCCTGTGCGTGACTCACTCTCTCCATAAGTGTCTCACTCTCTCCCTATTTGTCTCTCTCTCTCTCCCTGTGCGTGACTCACTCTCTCCCTATATGTCTCACTCTCTCCCTGTCTGTGTCACACTCTCTCCCTGTCTGTGTCACACTCTCTCCCTGTCTGTGTCACACTCTCTCCCTGTGTGTGTGTCTCTCTCCCTTTGTGTGTCTCTCTCCCCCTATGTGTCTCACTCTCCCCCTATGTGTCTCACTCTCTCCCTATGTGTGTCACTGTCTCCCTGTGTGTGCCTCTCTCTCTCCCTATGTGTCTCACTCTCTCCCTATGTGTCTCACTGTCTCCCTGTGTGTGTCTCTCTCTCTCCCTGTGTGTCTCACTCTCTCCCTATGTGTCTCACTCTCTCTCTGTCTGTGTCACACTCTCTCCCTGTGTGTGTCTCCCTCTCTCCCTGTGTTTGCCTCACTCTCTCCCTATATGTCCCATTCTCTCCCTATGTGTCTCACTCTCTCCCTATTTGTCTCTCTCTCTCTCCCTATATGTCTCACTCTCTCCCTATGTGTCTCACTCTCGCCCTGTGTGTGTGTCTCTCTCTCTCCCTGTGTGTGCCTCACTCTCTCCCTAAGTGTCTCACTCTCTCCCTATGTGTCTCACTCTCTCCCTATTTGTCTCTCTCTCTCTCCCTGTGCGTGACTCACTCTCTCCCTGTGCGTGACTCACTCTCTCCCTGTGCGTGACTCACTCTCTCCCTATATGTCTCACTTTCTCCCTACGTGTCTCACTCTCTCCCTGTCTGCGTCACACTCTCTCCCTGTGTGTGTGACTCTCTCTCTCCCTTTGTGTGTCTCTCTCCCCCTATGTGTCTCACTCTCCCCCTATGTGTCTCACTCTCCCCCTATGTGTCTCACTCTCCCCCTATGTGTCTCACTCTCTCTCTCTCTCTCTTTCCCTATGTGTGTCTCACTCTCTCCCTATGTGTCTCACTCTCTCCCTATGTGTCTCACTCTCTCCCTATGTGTCTCACTCTCTCCCTATGTGTCTCACTCTCTCCCTATGTGTGTGTCTCTCTCTCCCTGTGTGTCTCACTCTCTCCCTATGTGTTCACTTTCTCCCTATGTGTTCACTCTCTCCATATATGTCTCACTCCCTCCCTATGTGTCTCTCTCTCTCTCGGCGTCTCTTCCTATGTCTCGCTTTCCCCATGAGTCTCTCTCTCTCTCTAAAAGTCTCTCTCCCCATGAGTCTCTCTCCCTATAAGCCTGTCTTTTTCCTTATGTCTCTCTTTCCCTGCCTTATTGTGTCTCACTTGCCCTTTTTTCTCTGTGTGTTTTTCTTCCTCTTTGTGACTCTCTCTTCCCCCTGACTCAGCCTTTCACCATCCCCAGTTTCTGCCACTCTCACTCCTGACTCTTTCGAACTAGCTCTTGCCACTCACTGCGTCTCTCTCTCTTTCTCTCTCTGTCGCTCTCCCGTTCTCTGTTACTCTCTCTTTCTCCTTCCCTACCCTTCTGTCTGACACTCTTTTTTCTTCCCTATATCTCTCTGCCTCTTTCTCTCTCTCTGTCTCTCCACCCTTGGCTGGGCCTTTCTCCCTCTATCTCGCCCAAAAATTTACCTTGCCTAAAATTGGTATGCCAATCATTTTGTTCCTTATAGATATCCATCCCGATATTTGGTATACGATTATTATATTCAGCTAATTTATTCTCATATTTAGCTAATAATTGTTCACTGGAGCTCAATTGTCGTTTAACTTTATCTAAATTATCATTCGATCGATTATTGATATCTTTCATATTATTAATTTGATCTTGTTGCATCTTCTTCAAATCATTCTCCATTGTTTTAATTGTTTTTGAAACATTCTCAATTTTCTCATTGATACCTTTTTCAAATTTCTCCAAATCTTTCTTTGTTATCTTCTGCTCCTGATCTTTCTTATTATTAATATTATTATTATTAATTGTTTGATTGATTAATTTATTAATATAATTTGTATTATTCTGTGTATGTTCATTTAATAATTTAACAAGATCATTCTTTAACAGTTCAACAATTACCGGTAGATTCTTTTGTATATCTTCAACGATATCATAGGTTTTTTGTAATTGGATACGTTCACGTTCATCTTTTTGCATTAAAATCGTTTCAACAGTGGCTAAACGTGAATCCAAACGTGTTATTGTACCTTTAAATGGTTCCAATAATTTGATACGTTTATCAATTGATATCATGCCCTTTTTCAATTGTTCACCCAACGCACGTTCACGGTACTCGTGACGTTCCAATTTACCATCATTGGTACGTACCACATTGACCACTTGCAAGATGGCATCACGGATATCTTCATTGCTAGCAGAACAACAAACAAACGATTAATTTGAACGTGTAACGCAAAACAAGGCGACAAAATAATTTTTTACTAAGAATAGCTATCCAGAGATTAACTATCCATGCAATAATTATCCGGGAGTTGAAGGATAAGCGGTGGATAAAATTAAACGTCACACCTATCTGAGGAATCTCGCATTTCCCGATTAGTTAGAAGAGCACTCCTCATATTTGGTACGTCTCGACTGTCGACCACATTTAGAAAACACACCCTATATATCGCGCAACATCCATCATTTGCCTTGGTATTTTATTCCATAGAAAAATCTAGTAGTCTGGAAGACAATTTTTTCCTAAGAGTAGCTCTCTAGAGATTAACTATCCGGGAGTTAAACTTATTTGAAGGATAACTAACCGGGGGGCAAAATTAAACGTCACACCTATCTGAGAAATGAGAGATCATATCCAGTGGCGTATCAAGCAATTTTATCGCCTATGGTGAGTATTGAAATCGACTCTTTCTGTAAAACGCTTCCAAGGATGTCCCAGTCTGAACAATCACCTTCATAATTTCTTCAATTATTAAAGCATTCAGTTGCAATCTTCAAGAACTCAAGCAATGTCACCTAAGAGACTCAAAGTACTCCCTACGTAATCTAGTTTTAATAATAGAAGAAGTTATGAAAGGTGGTTGCTTGGGCTGGAACAGTCTGTATAACTAGAGTTTTGCTTTTATGTCAGGACGTCTACAGATCACCTGTTAAAAACACTGAAAAGCTGAAAAGCGAAGACACGATATATTCAGTGCCGACTCGTGGTTTTCCTATTTATTTATCACTAACTTTTCTTGAAGAGTTAATTAATCATAGCAACTGCTCCGTGGAGAAGTTCTTTTTTTGAATTATTAGCCATACTTTCAAGGTTTTTCTACTGTTCAAACACTTGAACATAGACTTGAGGAGTTTATGAAATGAAGTGCATGTATCGAAAACATTCACCACTACTAGTATCGACTGTCGACCACGTTTAGAAAACACACCCTGTATATCGCGCAACATCCATCATTTGGTTGGGATGAAATTAACACAACAAAGGCGGTGTAATTATCAAAGACTAACGTCATCTCAAGGCAAATTATTATCGCTTAGAAATTGTTTTGTTCTATAAACCCAGTTATCTCGGGGGGAAATCTGTGCTGTATACAATTTCAGCATGTGTTTTAGCTCTAATTTCTAACTTTTTTCTATATAATCGACCAGATGCGAAATACAAGGCTCTTCTTCACACACATAAAAGTACACGCACAGATGCTGTTTGTTGACTCCGAAAATATAAATAAACCAAGTTCGTTTACCCTGTTTCGTTTATAGACAAACAGTCAATACATCATTGACATCAAATCTGGGATTTTTACAGGACTTAACACACTTCAGTTGTTTTCTTTTGCACAGTAAATAAACAAGAAAACACAGTAATTTTTTTTGATGTACTTACGTTACAGTCGCTTGTCTTACACCACACGATCCGCTTATCAATAGAGTGATAAGAGCCAAGATTACAGGTGTCATCGTCTGTACCTTTTGCACCTCCTCCACCTGTTTCAAGCCAATACGAAACAATTGTTTTTACAATAAATAGATTGCACTATTTAATCAATGGGATTATTCTAATTGAAACGGCGAATATGGTGAAATAAAATCATTTTGCAAGATTAAATTTCGTTACACATGCAGATATCTATGTATATGAACTTTTGAACTTTATATATAAGAGAGAAGTTTGTAGTTCCAAGAATTTCCAATTTTAATTAAAATTAATAAATAACAAAAATATAATCAATCAAATTGGTGGAAAAGAGATAGAATTTAATTAATAGAAAAAAAAGTTGTTTTAAGATAAAACTGCTGGTGCCCTGATAATTAATTCTGTCTCTTATTCAATTAATTGCACTTAAGAAATTGTTGACTGTATTTTGTTTTTTTAATAGAATTTTTTTTACTCACTTGTCTCGGTCGCTTGTTGGGTGGCTTACACGAGGGGCATAAGAATACTGTTGTTTCTATGTTTTCTACGTTACGAAACCAAAGACTCGCAACATTCAAAAATAGTCATAATAACACCCTTATTTTTCGAAAGAAATATAACAAGACTAAACGCCATCTGTTGGATGATAGCTGAAGTATAATTCTAATGATACGGTAAAGTAAGCTAAAAAATAGAGTCTGTTTCATGTTAAATTACAACGCTATAGCCGGTTTCATGATAACACTCCCTATAGTATTCACGCCTTCATCTCTACAAGGCCACGCCTTCTAGCGGTTGAAAGTGCATGAAACGATCTCAAAGATCCGTTGACATTATTTTCTTAAGAGTGGATATGGTCCCATTAGTTTCCGTGGGAGTCGTATTTGACGTTTTCCGGCAACAATTCAGAAATTGAAGAGAAGGTCGATCTAAAATCCGATAACTGTGTTAATTGTGTGGTGCGCAACGATAATATGCATTTAGTTTTTCCAAAAACACGGAAAAAGTGATTTTCCAATTTTTCGTTTTTTGCGTTCACTTTTTAATACAGTTAAATAGAATTTACACAACTAACTAGATCAGTCGATTCTACAGTGCGCTAGGTTTTTTGTTTTTTTTGTTTTGAAAATTGTTTTCCGTTTTCCGAGAAATCGATTTTAAAGCGAAGACCCGTGGGAGTCGTATTTGATGTTTTCCGGCAACAATTCAGAAGTTGAAAAGAAGGTCGATCTAAAATCCGGTAACTGTGTTAATTGTGTGGTGCGCAACGTTTTTGTTTTTTTTGAATATGCATTTAGTTTTTCCAAAAACACGGAAAAAGTGATTTTCCAATTTTTCCTTTTTTGCATACACTTTTTAATACAGTTAAATAGAATTTACACAACTAACTAGATCAGTCGATTCTACAGTGCGCTAGGTTTTTTGTTTTTTTTGTTTTGAAAATTGTTTTCCGTTTTCCGAGAAATCGATTTTAAAGCGAAGACTGTGGGAGTTTCAACCAATACAATTCTTCTACGACTGGAACAAAGATTCACAAAACAGATGAGACAGAAGTTGGTGGTACTAAACAACCAAGCCCCACCCACATCACAAATGTTACCGCCTCTTTGTTTGTCAAGAATTTCTTCTAGTCTGACTTAAGTGCGAAATAACGGCTATCTTTGTTGTGATTAGAAATTTTTTGTAAGGAGTTCAAAGATCTGCAAATTTGTCGAAAAAGATGACAATAAAGTCTAAAAGTTGGCCTCTTTTTCTCAACGTTTTGTTGCTATGCAATCTGTCTATCTCTTTCGATCTGCTCTCCATCTTTTTCTCACGAAAATTTAGTTTATTGTATATTTTGAAAGGGTCATTCGGCTAATGACGTCACATCAACCTAACAGGCACTTGTACACTTGTACACTTGGAAAATTTCAACAGTTGTAAGTGGGGTACTATCGTTCAGATGAAAAATTATTGCTATTTTTTTAACATCAAATAACCGTGACAGTTTGTTTGTTGTTTTCCCTATTTGTTGATTAGTTAATTTATTTATTGCTACGTTAATTGCAAATATTTATAATTCATTGAATGAATTTCTAATCTTAGTATGCACAACAACAAAAGTAGCCAACAGAGAAAGGAATATAAAATAGAATAAGCAGGTACGTTTTTGGAGCCGAATCTTCCAAAACGACCCTTCGTTTCTTATTTTGTCCTGTTTTTTCTAACACTCATAATAGTGCTAGTATTTGGTGTAGCGCTAACATATACATCACATACATACCGCTAAACTAATGCAACTAGGTACATTAGAACAAGAGAGGGAGGAAGTCTCCTATTCACGGCATACGATAGCACAATTGTGTGGTCGCAGTAGGAGGAGTTTTTTGTGTTTATTATTTACACTTCTAGAGATGTGACGTAGAGTGAAAAAAATGGATAACAAAAAAAATCGATTTATTAAGAAAAAATCGATTATTTTTTCACATCCCTAGACACTTCTCACTGGAGTCAAGGTTAATAGTTGCTATAAATACGTGTTGAATTCAATATAAATGACAAAGCAAGGTATATCCACAAACATCTTTGTTGTACTCATTATGAGTTTTGAAAATTGTCCACAGCCAACTAGATACATCTCATTCTGTGATGAGTTGAACAAGGACGGACTGTACTGTGTCTTATTCTTTTCAAACTTACAAACAATTTAATAGTCCGTTGCTAGATAGACATAACATTTAATTGGTGTGTAAGGAATTAAAGCAAATTTTGCACACAATGTATAAGTTCTTATAACGATTATCTGATAATTCGAAAATAAAGTAACTAGTCATCTGATTTTTCATTTCAATGTTCATTTATTAGATAGTTTTGTCTCATTGGTAAAAAATCGTTTGTTTTGTAATTTTGACAATTACATAATTGGTATTAATGAATTTCTAGATAATTCACTTGTGTACGGATTTAATTCGTGATTATATAAGTTGTTTTTTTCTTAAATAAATATTGATTAAAAGTTGATTCTGAAAAGTCTCATTATGAGTACGACAAAGACAACACATGTTTCTTGATATTGTAGTCTTAACAACAGTGGGCGTCTAACTAAATAATAAACATAAAAAAAAAACTCCTCCTATTCGATCTACTCTGACCACACAATTGTTCTATGGTATACCGTGAATAGGAGGCGACTTCCCCCCACTCTTCTTCTAATGCACCTAGTTGCATTAGTTTACCGGTATATTGAAATCAATGTCATAATGTAAAATTGGGGTAAGTACCGACACCTGTGGCCTTGACACTATAACGCCGACCCGTAATAGTGAGGGGAAAGTACTTCGATTTTGGAACGACATCTATACACGAAATAACACACAATTTTTGTTAAATATTAACGTTTAATTCTTCCACAACCTTAGAGAGTTTTAGAAAAAAAATTATATTAAATTGTTAAAAAAAAATATAATCAAGAAGGTGCTAATTGTTAAAATACACCCACACAGAAAAACACACATAAAAGACGATAATAAACGAATAAACGACGCAACTACAAACTCTTCGCGACAACACCAAAGGCCACATCAAGGGCTCGATCCCAGGCATCCAACGTTTCCTTATTCATAATTTTCGGGAACATCTCCGTCACCATTATATCCTTCACATTCTAGAAATTATTTATAGAACAAATAAATCATAAAATCCATTGTAAATCATTTTTGCGATATTTACCCAAAACGATTGTGCAGGCACTTGACGTAAATGATGACTTTCGCCGATTTTATTTAAAATTTCCACCAACAAATCAACATCTGCAATATTATCAACGATTGAATCGACATTGTGCATCACCCGATTACAATGGGCATGGAATTTCTTATCATTTCTCAATTTCGCATTTGGTATATCTCTAAATGGGAAAAATTCCTTTTCTTCGGGATACTTTTCAAATAATTTCAACATCAAATCAACGCCGACCGGTGTTAATTGTTTCCGGATCGGTATCCATGAATTTTGGATCAAGTACACATCGCGACTGGTGAGTTTTGTGATTGGATCGGGATCATCGGTGCGGCCCTGTTGGCCACCCATCCACCAACTCAGTACACCGCCCATTTGTTCGGGAGTACGCTGTAAATTAACAAAAACTTGTAGATCGTGCGTAATTTGTAAACAATTCGCCACAGTACCTGTTTGTTCGATGGTTGCAATCGATTTTGATCGATGTTTAAATGGAGAGACGTCCTACTGTTCGCGTCGCTATGCACCGTTTGAATTTATATGCCTAATCGCAATATCGGTGTAGCCGTGAAAAACGAATGAAATGAAATAGAGATAGACAATGAATTACATAATCAGTACAAACAATAGAGATAGATGATAGTAATTTTTACGCAAATTAATCGGTACTCTATTCGTCTTTTATTTTACCAAACAATAACGATGACAAGAAATGAGATGGATAATTGGCTAATTATTCAAACAAAACGCGAGAGATAGAGAATACTAAAATAACGAAAATTTCTACAATTAGAAAAATTGTTATCAGTGATCTAAAATAACTGCGGCTCAATCGGCTTGACTCGCTATCTCATCCACGCAAATAGTGGTGATTGCAAGTCAAGCCGGCCGAATCTCAATCGTCCGGCTATAGCTTCCACTAATCTAATCACAAAGTCGACGTAATTAACGCCCGATTCTCAGGTGTTTTGTGCAACTGATAATTGCACCTTGTCCTTGATAATAAACATTTTTATGAAAAAGACGAGAACTAGGAAATTGTTTAGATAATCGTGTACGTTACGTAAATTGTATTTACAAAAGGTCAAGTCATCATTGGCCTTTTTAATTTTTTCTATCGACTTATCTTTACACGATTTATTCCTGCATTTTTGCACTTGAACTTGGTTTTATTTGGAAGGCACCTCAGGCGCTTAAAACAGCAGTTTTTAGAGGAGGTGTTCTTTAATGTACCTCCATCTCGATCGCTTAACTGAGAAGACTTGTATTCTTTGCAATCTTTTCGTTTCAATCATTAACGCTTAAACTATTAAAGCGTATTATAATTTACAATCTTGATCTCGATCTTCATAGACGATAGAAAAGTGGTAATAATTTGTACGGAAAAAACCTAATCATAATCTTCATTATGATCTTCATTTTTAATCGATTGAATTCAATGAAAACAAGACTTATGTGATCTTCATTTCGATGTTTAGTTGAAATATTCAATTAAAATCTGCATATCAATCTTGATCTCTAACATCTGTCGTGTGCGCGTACGCTTAGCTAAAACTGTTTTTGTATATGTTGTACAATTTCCAATTTTCCGTTTAAATTTTCCATTGTTTGTTTATTGTTTCTGTCATTGTCGTTAAAATTCAATTTATGTTAGTGTTTGCCAAATTTATAAAACAAAAATACCTATTCTGTAATGCCATATAACGAGTCATTTAGAGTCTGTCTGTTTTAATTTGGTCAACTTGACCAGTTATTATTAATGCAAATGTAAACTTTAATGAATCAAGTAGTCAATGTAATTATTTATCTTTTCAACTAGAGTCAATTCGGCTAAGTTTTCCCAGATGGACTGTATGTATTAACAATGTAACCATCTATTTCTTTCTAATAGTAGATTATAAATAGAGAGATGATTTCACTAGTAATATTAGCGATTAGAGTCAAGTTGACCAATTGGCGATAAACTGACAGTACATTTTGAACAATAACTCTAATTGTAAGTAACTTTTCACGGTTTAATTGTGACAGCAGTTTATCTCTTTCTAATATTATACTATAAATAGACGCTAAACCAGTGATTGAGTAGAGACAAGTTGGGCGACCCGCTCTAGACGGAGTGTATGTTTTTTAGAGATGGGGATTTCTTAACCCTTCTGGGTTAAGGGGTTGTACGTCGATCGTGGGCGTTGAGCTCACAATACGCTCGTGGTGCATTCACGAGTTTATGTCAGAAGTGAATAAAAGCAATTAACGTAATAATAATAAAAGCAATTAATTTTATTTTTAACGACATAGCGGCGTCAAGTAATCAATCGTTATTTGTTTATTAATCCACTAGTTATGGTATCTATTAATGGCCCATAAATAAATATGACATAATTGAACAAACTATGAATATATTGCACACGTACTGCTTGAATCATATCTAAATGGAAACCTTTTAGATCGAGGAAAACGTATTTTTAAAATAAATATAAAATAATCCCTATTTTACATGGATTCGAGAATTTATTGCATCGATAATTGTTATCTTTAATCTTATCTTTATCGTCAGTTTTAGTTTAATTTAGTTATTTATTTATTTATTTATTTAACAATTTTTTTGGTGAAAATTGGTGAAATTGTTATATAAGAAAAAAATTGAAAGTGCATGGAACGTCGTGCGTTAGAAGTGAAAGTTCTTAGGTTAGAGATTAAGTTCTTTTTTTTTATTGGTTTATTTTCTTTCCACTATTGCCTGAAGGCTCGATTTTCATACATATTCATACATAATTTAACGACATTAATTAATTTATAAATACAAAAATCATAAATCGCGGTAGGCCAGGATATTTTAGTTTCGTTCCAGAGGGTGCTATACATCAATGATACCAACTTTAGACCATGTATTTTAAACAGTCGGCAGAACTGACAGAGAGAGTAGAGAGAGAGAGAGAGAGAGAATCGTGAGCCGTGATGGAGAAATAAAGAGATAAAGAAAGGAGCGACGGTAGAAGGATATAAAAAGAGAGGAGACATATAGTGAACACACATACAGAGGGGGGGGGGGGAGTTGGTAATCAGTAGAGACGTCTGAAAAAGAGAATATTAAGTGCGAGAAAAACTGAGAGGGAGAGTGAAATAAAAAGACAAGAATGGGAGACAGGACAGAAAGAAATAGAAAAAGAAAGATATAGGAAAGTGAAGAAGGCGAGTGAGAGAAGGACAGGAGAGAGGAGAAAGAGAGAGGTAAATCGGGGTTGCGATAGAAAAAGGAACAAAGTGTAATAGAATTAAAAAGATAGAGGTAATCCAGAAAACTAGTGAGTGAGATAGACCGAGTAGACAAAAAAACATATAAAGAGAAAGAGAGAGATGCCCGAGAGATAGAGATACAGAAAAATAGATAAGAGAGAGTTAAAGAAAGAGAGACCCTTATATGCAGGGCTTGAGGTAGGCTTTATGGTGCATTTTGGACACGCATTTATGTAGCATTGCATCCAAAGATAGTCGATGCAGTTCCTCTGACCTTGACAGTGACTTGTCACTTGATATAATGCATTGATTTCAATGCATATTTTGAAATCTATTAATTTAAGAAAAAAATGTTTGCTAGCGCCATCTATGACGTTTACTGAGAACTATACTGTATCCACTATTTATTTGATAAATTAACAAATAAATAGTGGATACAGTATATTATCAATGATAATATACGTATGATATACAACTTGAATACAACTGAAAGCTTCAAAACTCCCTAACAATATGAAACAAATGATCACAAGTTATTTAAAAATTGGAATGAAACGTATAAGCGGCTACAATAATTTGGATACGCCCCTGATTGCTGTTTTTTGGGTTGCCTACATACCAACGTCAATTATAATAGTAGAGTACTGTAATACCGGTTATCACTGAGGTTTGAATCCAAGATTGCCGGGACGTTTAAATTAGATATAAACAAATTTCGAAATCTATTATGACTCGTTTTGTCCTGAATTGACTCGAATTTTTGCCGTTGCCTACCATAAATTTATTGATTTAAATAGAAATTCGAATGGGGCCCCACAATTCTTCGCCGCTCAATCAATTACTCACATGATCTTGGACTTTATCCAAAACTATAAATCTCATAAGTGTAATAATAATAATAATTACAATGTTTTAAAAATAATCGAAATCCTCGTGATTTCATTTATCTCTGTCGTTTCAGTCACGTGTTTCGTGTATATCTCTGTAATAATTTCAACAAAAAAAAAAAGGAAACTGTAATATTCCCCACAGATGTCGCGACTTGTCAAACATGGCGCCGACCTTATGTGTGGTGGTAAGACGTGAATTCGATGAGAAAAGGGAATAAATTTGATGGTTTTTTACTATCAAATAGGATAGTGTCAGTGAATGTTGGATGGTATTTAAATTAATGGGCACTTAATTAAATCGAAATCAAACTGCCATTGTTAGAATTAATAAATATTTTGTGCGTTTTCTATTTAAGAATTTCCCCATGTGATTGATACGGAAAAAATGGTGCATTTCTTGTGATAATATTTGGATTAATTGTTATTAGATTAAACCAACGACATTATTGGTTGTAAATATCGAATCAACGCAAATAAAACACAAATTTGGTGGTCCGATTATATAATGCATTCGTTGTGGTTAACTGGACGTTTAATATCACGTGCATTATACAATGGCATTACGAATTTCTCAATAGCCACCGAACCTAATCAACAAAATAAACGGGACTCGTGTCTTGTATCGGCTGTTAGTGGTTTCTCGAAACCAAGACGTATCCAACGTTTGATCCATGGACAATTCGGTGATGATGCCTGGTTTATAGCGAAACACAAGATTGCCGATGTTGTCGGTTAGTATTTCATTTATCTAATATTCAATTAGAATCGAATAAGAGTCGATTGAAGTAGAAAATCTAGAAACAATTTACATGTAAAAATATTTTAAGAGTCTGTTATTTATTATTATTGATGTTTTGTACGTATACACGAATTGACCTTTGCCCTCTGCGATGACGTTATTTTGAATGACTTATTGACTGATAAAACTGTTATATTTACAAAACTATTTTTTTTATTGTCGCTCAAAGGCACTTAAGCCACTCACGATTAGCCATGAGACGTTTTACGTAACGAAATTACCACACCTACAAAAAATACAAAACAATCGATTAAATTGTTGAATTTTATTGAAAGTATTTGAATTTAGTAGAGATTCAAAGAGTCACTGACTATTGTCGATAAAAATGACACACGAGGCAATTGTTTTTATTTTCCAAAAACAGCCTACTTTGATTGATAGTGCTATACAGGCTGTCTTGAATCAATCGAATTCCACCATTTGTTCTACATACAGTCTATTCCATTTCTTGGGCAACTTTCTGTGGAATGTTCTGAGAAAATATCAAAAGTGCTGCTATTTAAGTAACAAATTGAACAAATAAGTTTAAACTGTGATTTAAATGCGTTATGATAGGTTCTTATAAAATGTAACGCATTGTATTTTACTAACAAGGAAACTATTCGAAGTGTCATCCTCCGATTTTTTTGAGCTTTTGATATGTTGTTGTCCATCGAAAAATAAGCGATGCATATTTTTTCTTAGCGGCTCTTATTGCGTTTTAAGGGGTGAAATGGACCCTCAAAGATTCGTCAAAATCCGGGTGGTTATGTAGTTTTGCATATAAAGACGATAGCAATCAGTATCAAACCAATTTTACGTTATTCCTGATATCAAATAATAAAAATACACACTTGCAGATACCACCTACCCCTATTATAAGGGGGTAAAGCACCCCTTGAAAAACTTTAATCCTCCATAAAAAATTATGGCATTATCCGATTTTAATGAAAATAACGTCATTTGTTAGAGCAAAGAAAAGTAAAGTTCACCTGTTTTTGGATTTTCTGAAAAAAATAGTTTTAAGGGATGAAAAATTTATTTTTTTATTTTGATGAGAATGACTGATTATAAGCGGGAGATTTTGTTAAATTATTTGTCAAGTATATATTTATTCAACAATTCAACAGTAAAACGTTATAGATCAAACATATAATCGTTTTTACATAATATATTAAATATAAGTATAATTTTTCCACCCTCGAAATTGGTAATAGAATTGTGACGATTATCCTAACCTTCAAATAAACACACATCAAATATGAATAAATAAAATACTACAAATCAAGGCATCGCCAACCTTAACGTCAAAAAATCCCAAATTTAACCTCGAAATTAATTTTCCAAAAAATTATAATTATTGTTATTTATCGGGTGAAATTAATCAATTCAATTAGAAATTTTAACTCAAAGGATACTATCAATAAGTAAATTAATTCAATAAACGTTTTAGATCTTTTGTTATTATTATTTATTGCAATTTTCTGAAATAATAACTTGGAGATCAAGTTAGGGATTTTGCGTTGCTTATGTTGGTGACTCCTTGATTTGAAGTATTTTGGAAATACAGGTTAGAAACAACTTTCAAAATTCAACCATTTGATACGTACGCACTTAAGGGATGAAAAAATCACAAATATTTTAATATATTATCTAAAAATTATTGTACATTTGATTTATACTGGTTTGGTATTGGATTACTCTAAAAATATTTACGTGACAAATAATATAACAAAATTTCTTGCGTATAATCAGTCATTGACATGAAAATAAAAAAAATTATGTTTCATCCCTTAAAACTGTTTTTTTCAAAAAATCCAAAAACAGGTGAACTTTATTTTTCTTTGCTCTAACAAATGACGTTATTTTCATTAAAATCGGATAATGCAATAATTTTTTATGGAGGATTAAAGTTTTTCAAGGGGTGGTTTACCCCCTTATAATAGAGGTAGGTGGTATCTGCAAGTGTGTATTTTTATTATTTGATATCAGGAATAACGTAAAATTGGTTTGGTACTGATTGCTATCGTCCTTATATGCAAAACTACATAACCACCCGGATTTTGACGATTCTTTGAGGGTCGATTTCACCCCTTAAAACGCAATAAGAGCCGCTAAGAAAAAATATGCATCGCTTATTTTTCGATGGAGAAAAACATATCAAAATTTCAAAAAAATCGGAGGATGACACTTCGAATAGTTTCCTTGTAAGTCAATTTTTCAGCGTTGCTATTGGCTAATAAAACTGAAATCAATCTCTGATTGGTCAGAACATTTCGACGATTGACATATACAAAATTATACAGGAGGAAGCAAGATAAAATTACTATTATAATATTGAATTGTATTATAATAATGCAATTGTTTTGATTTTTGACAGCAACCCACTTTGATGTTAATTATAAATCTCGAATATTTTGTTTGATTGTTGGATGAAATTAGGGCTCCCTTTGAGCTAACTTTTAAACCCTTGCCGCAGTCAAGCGAAGAATCATTTGTTATTGAATAATGAAGCAAATTTTCTTGCTACAAAATGGTTTTAACTGAGTTTTGTTAACAAAAGATTCTTATCAAAACGTTCAATTTCAATTATTTTTCTTTAGACTGCTGCAAGAACTGTAAAATTCCATAGAATTTTTTTTGAGATACGTTTACAAACGCGAGATATGCGAGATTAAACAGTTAAGTGAGACACTCTGTATATTGTTGAAATTTTTGGAGTGTTTTTTTTTTGTTTAAAAACTGTTTTGAGCTTTCGATTTTCACGGAAATCTTTTCGAAGCCCAATAATTTGGAAACACTCACAATTTGTCTTCCAATAACTATTTCTGGTATAAAAGTTTTCCAACCATTATTAAGAATTGAGCAATTATATTTCATAACGACATACTTTGACGATAATTGTAGTGTCGGATTTCAGCATTGTCATCATTATTTGTAGTAAATTTCCAAGTTTAATTGTTTCTCCAAGTGTACTAGAACAAAATTTTCGTAAATTGAAAGGAAAGTCGACCTCTATTTGATACTTTTTCATTTTATTTATTTTTGATCTGTGATGGAACCGTTCAAATTTCAATAATCCAAATTATAGTCCGGACTTTAAGGATTATCTGTTTTGATACAGTAGTGTCATTTCGACTAGCCACATAGCCACAAAGAACTTACTAGATTTATACTAATGCAGTAATTTCAAAAACCTTATTTATGTGATAGTCTTAAAATGCTTTTCATTCATGTTCACTCCTGTGTTTTGTACAGTTCTAAATATTATACAATTTCCACTAATTTGTTTACTTTTTCAATTTTAGATAGTTTCAAATTAATTTGATAGTATTGACGTAGTTATCTTTGGTGATAAATTTTCTAATGTTTATAGATAATCTAGAAAATTATTTACATAATCCACCTATCGCACCTAAAGTCTCTAAAATCCCTAGAATTTTGGAAATTATTACATAATTGTAATGAAGCTTTTCAGTTTTTTGAAGCATTCCGTAGATAACTCGATAGGCTGCAAAAAAATCTGTAATTAAGAAAAATCAATAGTTTTTCGAAGTAACCTCCTTTGAAATACCTTGTCTATGAAAAATCTGAAAAAGATACTAAATTATGACAATTTTCAGGGGAATTACGAAATTGTTTCTAAAGGATTGTAAGTTTAACTATAGTTTCAGCTAGAAAAAGTTTCTTTACGGATTTTGGAAGAATCACACTTTTTGCTGGAGTTCAATAGATTCAAAGTTTCAGTTTTTTTGTTTGTGAAAAATGAAGCAATTGTTTCAAAACAATCTACTTTGATGATTATAGCGAAAATTTTAGTATTGTCATCGTTATTTCTACTAGACTTCAAAATTCTTGTTGTTTTTCTTGGGTTGCTAGAATCTTCTACAGAAATTTTCGAAAATCGAACTCTTTTTAAATTGTGATCTACGATTGGACTTCTTTATACAGTACCGGCATTTCGACAAGCCACACAATCAAATAGATCCACAATATTATTGCTTTGTTGTAGAATTCAACAAAATCTTTACAATTTTTTATAATTTTAATCAATTTGAAAAATTCCATTGATAACTAAACAGTTTCGAAACGCTGAAATCACTCTTTCGGAATTTCTTGAATTTGTAAAGATTATATTGTTTATTTGGCGATTTAATTAATTAAATATGTGTTTCCTCTAACTGTGACTAATATCGATAACAATGCAAAACGAGGCTATTGTTTTTAAGGTAAAATAACTGTAATTTTCAAGATTCTCTTGAAATATGTCAATCACGATTAATAACACAATTATTCTCCCAGTGGTAAAAAATTGTACAACTTTGTACTTCTAAAACAATGAAAAATATAATAATAAAGGCTGTTATCTTTTTTTTTAAGGAATTTCTAATTCTTTATGTTTTCCAAAGTCCAAGAATTGGAAGTCACTTGTTTTTTTTTGATATCGTTGGCATAATTATACTATGTTTTATGCGATTTGTAAACAAATTCCGAAACTATTCAAATTTCAAGGGTCATTGTACATTCTTCAACATGATCCGGATATGTTGCAAAACCACTTCTATTGATGATTGGCGATTTTATAAAATTTCCACGCGATAAAATATGGAAATTGCTTGGAATCGCCACAACAACATATCCACACCTATAAAATCACAATTGTGTTTAATATACAGGTTTCGTGTTTAAAATTCAACCATTTCCATGTCAAATACATCCTTCCACGAATGTTGATTAGTTCGATTGATTATCAGGAGCAGATCTTTTCAACAAAAAGGGGCTAGTGTTGTCAACTATCACTCCGCACCCTAGTTTAATCTTATCGATGAATTGTTATATTTTTCGATAATTTAACAAATTCGTTCTAAATTATCTGGAAAATTGGAAAAACCTTTGTATTAGAAATGATTGTCAATAATAATAATTAGAATTGTAGTACATAACATTGGCATAATTGAGTAATTGATAAAATTGTAATATTTATTAATAGACTTTGGAATTGTTCGAAATTCAACATTCACTGTATGAATTGTATGACGTACTCCAAATAGCCACACCTACAAACCTAGAAAATTAAATAGAAATTAATTAATCGATCGAATTAAAATGCATACAAATATCCGTTTTATCCATCGTATTAACGAAAGGTATTAGTATTTTCTAATTTTAAATTAATTTCACGATATTGTCTAGTCCAATAATCAATCGAAAAATAACAACATATTGACCAATTGTTTTTTCAGAAAAACAACCAATGATAATGTTATTTTCAAATTCTAATCATAACTTTTGAAACATGCTTATTTTTTCTAAATTAAACACAAAAAAAAAACGAAACAAACTTTGACCAGTTTTCGGATTTTAAATCAAAATTTATCAGGAATCACTACTTTTTTTCTTATTTAGTAGTTTGTTTTTCTCGAATTTAGATAATTATAGATTTTTGGATTACAGAGCATTTGAAAGTACTTGAAATTTCCAATTATTATCGTTCAAATTTATCAGAAATTCAAAAAAATCTCGATAGTGGTTTTTATATAAATTTAACAAAAATTCCTATCAATTTTCTAAAAAAAAAGAAAGTTACAAATCTCTATTGTTTGTTGAATTGTAATAATTTAAATTAGTAGCTATTAATTCAAATACTGTATAGTTGGAAAATCTAATAATAAGATTGCCCTACTTACGTCCCCCGTAAACTCTTATGAGGGCATCTGCCCCAAAAAGTATGAAGAATCTTATTTAATCGATATCGAAATGGTCGCATGGAACCATTTAGCCTCGGTCCGGCTTTGTTACCAATCTGTTGGTCGTTGCCTTTAATCTCTTAAGTCAATTCTTAGACTTTACTTACAAATCTAAAAACAAATAAATAAAAATTGTACCAATTTATATAATGTGAATCGATCAGAAGAGTGTTTACTATATTTTCTTTGGAAATTTTCCAAATACAAATACAAAAACCCATAAATAGTCTGATAATGGTTAATCGTCGACTACACCACAATTATTGTGATAATTTAAAAAATTTCATTATCTAATATTGGCAACTATTGATAATTATTCTATAATTATTTGTTTTCTACAAATAGCCGACTTGATACGTTTAATTGTATCGAATTATTATCGATTGATGCGAAAACTGGCAAGATTTTGTTTGTATAATCCAAATATCGTACTTTAACCTAAAAATAAATATAAATTTGTTGATAAATTTGTGAATAATTTATAAAAATAAGATATAGTCGTTACTTTCACGGTGAACGCAGATTTTTTTGAAATTTTCTATTTTTTTGGAAGATTTTCAAAAAAAAACTACAATAAATTTGAAACAATCCAACAATGGCAACAATGATTCAGGAAAAATTGTCAAACTATTCGATTGTTTCAGTCACAGCCTACTATTGATCAAAATAAACTGTCGCATAGAATTACTATTATAATTGTATAATTTTTTTTTTCTAAGAATAATGAAATTACGAAATTATGGAAGTCTGTTGAAATTTGTCAATAATTTTCCGAAATTATAACAATTTGTAATTAACTTGTGGCAAGATTTTGTTTGTATAATCCGATGATCGCATTTTAACCTAAAAAAAAATGTAAACTTGTGAATAGTTTATAAAAATAAGATATAGTCGCTACTTTCACGATGAACGCAGATTTTTTTGAAATTTTCTATTTTTTGGAAGATTTTCAAAAAAATTAATGATTCAGGAAAAATCGTCAAACTATTCGATTGTTTCAGTCACAGCCTACTATCGATGAAAATAATCTGTCTCATACAATTACTTTTATAATCGTATAACTTTTTTGTCTTTTTTTTAAGAATTTAGTTAAAATCTACGAGATTATGGAATTCTGTTGAAATGTATCAGTAATTTTCCGAAATTGTAACAATTTTCAATTAACTTTCGTTTGGCAAAGTTGGTAACCATTTGTTGATTTAGCGATTGTTTTTTTTTCCCACAACAGCCTATTTGATTACTTTTTTTAATTATTGGATTTTCTTTAAGTAATATTACGATTTGATTCAGTAAACCTACAAAAAATATTGATCGACATTCTATAAAAAGATATGTTAGCCATTTCTAAGGGGAAAACAACATACCTGATAACATTAAAGTTTGTACTAAATTTAGAGAATTTCTTTGGGAAAACTTCCAAAAAAATCAGCAAATTATTCGAGACAAATTGTTAAATTCTTCAATTATTTGTTTTATTGTTTTCCACAAATAGCCGACTTGATACGCTTAATTGTATTCTTATAGTGTATAATGTATCGAAATATTATTGATTGATAAGAAAAGTGGCCAGATTTTGTTTGTATAATCCGATGATCGTATTTTAACCTAAAAAAAATATATAAATTTGTGAATAGTTTATAAAAAGAAGATAAAGTCGATACTTTCACGATGAACGCAGATTTTTTTTGAAATTTTCTATTTGGAAAATTTTCAAAAAAAAACTACAATAAATTTCAAAGAATTCAACAATGCCAACAATAATTCAGGAAAAATTGTCAAACTATTCGATTGTTTCAGTCACAACCTACTATCGATGAAAATAAACTGTCCCATACAATACTATTATAATTATAAAACTTTTTTGTTTGTTTTTAAGAATAATAATAAATTCTGTTGAAATTCATCAATAATTTTCCGCAATTGTAACAATTTTCAATTAAATTAAATTTTCAATTAACTTTTGTTTGGAAAAGTTGGTAACCATTTGTTGATTTAGCGATTGTTCTTTTCCCACAACAGCCTATTTGATACTTCTTATTTAATTACAATTAAGCGATAATTTCTGAATTTTCTTGGTTGCTTTTCTTAATTATTGGATTTTCTTTAAGTAATATTACGATTTGATTCAGTAAACCTACAAACAATATTGATCGACAGTCTATAAAAAGATATGTTAGCCAATTCTAAGGGGAAAACAACATACCTGATAATATTAAAGTTTGTACTAAATTTAGAGAATTTCTTTGGGAAAACTTCCAAAAAAAATCAACAAATTAATCGCCACAAATTGTTTTAATTTTTTAAAATTGTTTTAAAACAGTTTGAAAATTGGTCAATTGTTTTTTAGTTTCTTTTTTAGTAGCCTTCTTGATACCGACCATTTAATTATAGTAGTAATTGCAATTCTGTAATTACACCTTTTTCTATTTGAAATTATTGGATTTTTCTATAAATAAATAAACAAAAAAAAACAGCAATAGCGATTAATCGACAAAAGTTGTCAAATTGACCAATTGTTTAACGAATTTTGCATTCTACGATTGGCAACCATTAACAATTAGGCAATTGTTTCTATTTATTTATCTTTTTACAAAAGTCGCCAGTTTGGTGTCTTTTAACTAAAATCGTAGTTTTTTTTTTTAATAAAATATATTTCAATAATCCTAAAAATAGTTATAACTAATGTGGAAAAAAATGTCAAATTTATCAGTTGTTTTCCATCATAGCCGACTGATTAGTAATTGTTTTGTTTTTCATTTGCATATAGCCTACTTGGTATTTTGTTAAATAATTAAATGGCGCTAATTTCGAAATGTTGAAATAATCGATTTTTTTGTTGTTACAGGTGTAGCTGATGGTGTGGGTGGTTGGCGTGATTACGGTATTGATCCTGGCGAATTCTCATTACAATTAATGAAAACCTGTGAACGTTTAGTCAAATTAGGTAAATTCACACCAACAAATCCATCAGAATTATTAGCAAGAAGTTATTGTGAATTATTACATAATAAGAAGACAATTTTAGGTAAGAATTGTATGGTACGTAATTTTAAGACATTTTTTTTGCTGTTATTATTATTATCATCATCAAATTTTGCTTTATAATAATTATTATAATAAATGGAATTTTGGGAAATAATTCTATTGCATTCATTGATTATTACAGGCAGCAGTACAGCATGTGTTGTTATATTGAATCGTGAAAATAATCGATTGTACACATCAAATATTGGTGATAGTGGTTTTATGGTTGTACGTAAAGGTAAAGTGATACGTCGCAGTGAAGAACAACAACATTATTTCAATACACCATTTCAATTATCATTACCACCACCTGGTTATCATGCTGATGTATTATCCGATCAACCGGATTCAGCACAAACTGATAATTTCCCAGTACAAGATGGTGATGTTATTTTGGTGGCAACTGATGGTGTTTTTGATAATCTACCACAGACACTATTAGTACAAGAATTAGCAAAAGTATTTCATCATAAAATAATTGTTTAAAAATATTTTTATTAATTAATTTCGTATTGATGTTGGTATACAGGTACAAGGTGAACGGTGTGTGAATCGTTTACAATTAGTTGCAAATTCTATTGCTAATTTGGCAAAGAAATTATCGTTAGATGAGAATTTTATATCACCGTTTGCTGAGAGTGCATACGCTAATGGTATCAACACGATAGGTAATCGTCTGATATACAGGGTGTATTTTCGGTGGTACAGGGTGACTCTTTTAAGATCTCGTATAGTAGTAGTTTTTGAAGTGAAACTTCTTTAGCCGCGCTTGGGTGTAAATATTTTCCAATGTATTTTCCCTATATGCAACGAAAATTCGAGACGCCGTGAGGGGAAACATTTCCCCTCTAACAGACAGCTGAGAGGGAAGAGTGGGAGCGTTGCTAATAGCGTCGCTTATACTCTGTCAGTGCTGCCAACTGTGTAAAATAAACACTAAGGTCTAGAGTTGGTGGCATTGATCGATGTGCAGCGCCCTCTGGAACGAAACTAAAATTTCAAAGGTTACTCCGATTTATAATTTTTATTTAACGGCGTTAAATTGAGATAAGCGAAATGCCGAAAAATACAACTGCAGAACAAAAACGAGCCTTCAGGCAACAACAGAAAGAAAATAAACCAAGAAAAACATGAGCTCCATCTCTAACCTAAGAAGTTTCACTTTTAACGCGCGGCGTTCCACGCACTTTCAATTTTTCTTGTATAAATAGTACGAAGCCAATTCATTTCGATACAGTTTCTGTCTCTATTTTTTTTTTATTACAATGTTGAAATGGTGAGAGATGGTCAACTTTACCAGTTGTCATACGCTTTGCAAAATAGTTACAGTCCATGTCACAAAAATCACTGATTTGCTCCTTTTAAACGCATACCAATTGCGACCCAACCATGTGAATTGTTTCCTTCTCACTTTAACTGTAAGTCTATGTTGAACAGAAAAGGAGACACAACACAGAAACGTGTATTGGTCATTAATTTGGTAGAATTTGAGAATTTGGGGGACACCATTTAAAAAATAAAAGATGAATAAATATAACTAATATGACCAAATATGACCGTCACATTGCCTTCGCCGCCGCCCAGTTAACTAGTCATATTTGTTATGTCAAGTTATATTTATTCAATTTTTTATTTATTTTATGTCATTCGTATATATTATTGAACTATTAATAGATATCAAAACGATCCCATTAATAAGTAAATAATAATTGTTTACTTGACAACGGGCAATTATGACGTTGCGATGGCGTTGTGAAAAATAATAGCCCGCCGTTACGGCGCGCGTTGCTATGATAAACAACTTTTTTGCGGTCATTAAAAATGTGATCATTACCTCAAATTTTCAGATGTCAAAGAAAAAAAAACAAAAATAAAGTTAAATTGCTTCTTTTACTTATATGACATAAACTCGTGAATGCACTTGCACCACGGGCGTTATGGACACTGTCGACACTCAGGTGTCTCATAACGCCCTTGATACAATAATTACTATTATTTACGATGTCCCCCAAGTTCCCAAATTCTACCTTTTGTCAGAAAAAAGCTCTATTATTGTTTCAAATATATACAGGGCGTCCCAGCTAACAGTTTCAGCGCAAATATCTCGCTTGTTTTATGAATTGCAGCGGAAAAGTATTTAAAGAATTTGTTTTCTAGCTATTTTCGAAATGCCAAAACGTCGTGCAAGAGATTTCGAAAATTACCCATTAGAAAACCAATCATTTGCAATACGTACTTGAAATTATTTTTAAATACAATGAAATAAATGAAGGCTTCCAACCGGAACCGAAACCAAGAAAACAACGGTTTGTAGTCGTGCGATAAATCAGCACATAGTGCATTCATCAGGGCTTCAAACCGGAACTGAACCAAAAAACCGAAATAGATCGATAATTTTTCCGGCACGAAAACCGGAACCGAACCGAAACCGAGAAAACAACGGTTCATGGTCGTGTGATAAATCAGCACATAGTGCATTCACCAGGACTTCAAACCGGAACTGAACCAAAAACCGAAGTAGATCGATATTCTTCCCCGGTACGAAAACCGGAACCGAACCGATATATGTTTTATTAATCGAACCGAAATCGAAAACCTTAATGAAAAAAAATAACGGTTTGAAGCCCTGAAATAAGTGTTACATGAAAATTGAAAGTACTTTTTCATCAATGAACAGGCTATTGATCATAGAAGAATTCTAATTTTTCTAGGCAGCTAATGGAAAATTTTTAACAGGAAAATAGCTATTTACTGTACAAGGTGGTAAAATCATACTTTATCCACGAGCGGAGGTTTGGCTCACAAGGCCGAGAGACAAACCGCGAGTGGATAAGGAGACTTTACCACCGTGTGCAGTACACGATTTTGTTTAATACTTGCCCTTCAAACTCTTTTTTATTTAATTTTCTACTAAGTTTTGACATTAACTATTCATACAGTTCAATGGTAAAGTAAACACTTTACCATTGAGGTGGGTAAAGTGCTACTTTACCATCGAGTTTTTAGTCGATAAAAGTTATTTTCATATTAAACTCATTTGCAGTATTCATTGTAGGCGTTTCCCGAATATCTAGAAACAAAATCAGGCGAAACTGTTAACAAGGACACGCTGTATAATTTATTAATGTTATTTTCCATAATTTGAGTTATTTTAAAGATTTCGATTACACAGGTGGAAATTTACAAAAATTAGATTTCAATCGCTTAAGGGTGCTATGAAACAATTACTACCTAGTGATTAATGTTATTGTATGATTAGAAAAAAAAAGAATAAAACAATAACCCAAATTAATAATTTGTCAAACTTAAGTAGCAAGTGTTTCATAGCACCATAACAAAAATCTAATTGCTTCAGATGCCTAAAGTCTAGAAAATGCAACGGGAATACGCCATCACTTATTAAAGGAGATACCCTGCAAAACGATCGAAAATAAACCACTTGCCTGTACGATAATTAATGTTATAACGATTTCTGATTAACTTGCAGGTGGGAAGCCCGACGATATCACCGTACTTCTTGCAACTGTAGCGATCTAAAACCGAATCGAACATAAATGGAAGCCTTACGTGATGTGTTCTATTTTGCGATTTAAAGTGGTATTAAAAGTCGAGATAAAAGAATAAATATCAATAATTAACAAAACAAACAAAACAAAAAATATAGCTTGTTGCTAATTTTAATTTCGTTCAACAATAATAGCAACAATTAGATGAAGATTTCCAGAACATTCTAGTTCCGATTTTATTTATTTTGTAATTAATAATCCTGGGTAATTTATAGAGATTCATTAAATATACTTGATGCTGATTTAGAAACAGGACAAAACTCATTTAAAAAAGTCAAGTGTAGTATTTAGTGATCGATTATACCAAAATTGTGTTTTTTTTCTGTTGTTTAGTGAAATTCTAGTGTCTCAGACCTAATATTTAGGTTGCCGCGCTGCTTTATTCTATTCTATTATTATTATTTTCTGTTTAAAATAAATAGAAATATAAATTTTTCTAAATTTTATTGTAACCTCGTTTTTTTTTATGTGTGTGTGTATGGTTGTCTTAACGGAAAAGAAATCTGTACAAATTTGTTCAAATGAGCGATGTTGGAATACTGGGGAGAAGGGGGTGGTTTCTTTTTTAGTTGTGATCCGGTGGCGGCGGGTCAGCGGCATCATCACCACCACCACCAACGGGCGCATCACCGCCCCAATCGAAACCGCCAGGACGATCCTCCGGGGCCGGTTGAACGTAATCGTATTCTGGCTCAGCATTCAACAATATTCTTCTGCAAAATAAAAATCGTTTAATTCCTAAATCTTGACTTAAAACAAATCTGGCATTAATTAAAAGGAGACAAAAACAAATATACATCTGCCTTCATCTATTATTTGACCATTAAGAAAAAAAAAGACCTGTAACAAACAAAGATAAATATGTTCCATCTTCATCTAATTTGCATGAGTCAGCATTTGAAGCTACATAATAGACAAAGACAAAACGATATCCACAAAATAATAAAATTTGTAGATAAATAACGTATTCCGAACTCAGAACAATTTAATCGAACTGATTGCATCTTTGTCTGTCTTACTGCTCAAGTGATGTATCTGTCCTGCTTGGTAGTTTATTAAAGAAGAGTTTTCTATTTTATCAGAGGTTCTTAACTTTTTTTTTGTTCCAGACATCTTTAAAAATAAAATAACGAGTCATGTAAACAAATGACAAAACGATCAAATAACAGGCTTCCATAATTTATAAATAATTATTTAAAATCTATTTATATGATTACCGATGTCATATATGGCCTATGATTTGTGCAGTCACTTGCTCTTACCAAATATTAATTTTTATCAAAATCGGTTAAGCCGTTCTTGAGTTATAGAAAAACAGAGATAGGCAGATATACCGGGTGTTTTTTCTATCTATGGTCAGCTGCGGATCTCCCATTAGCCGTCATATATAAGAAGGAGGGGGTCCTTCTTATATCGTCAGATGTACACGTTCTTGGGACTTTTATTTCTCTTAGTTGACGGCTAATGGGAGATCCGCAGCTAACCATAGATAGAAAAAACCCGGTATAGTGGATTCAGGGCCAAATAGTTACTAGATTTGACAGAGTTGTCATTAAACAAAGTACGTAGTCGCAGTATAATAGAAAAAATACACACGCAAACGAAATATCACTAGATTCAAGTGTACCAACCGAAATCTAGTAACCTTTTGATCCGTGCTGTTTCTGAGATCGTTTCATGAGCCTTCCGTTAAGAACCGCTGCTTTAAAATATCATATACAAGATGACCGGTGACAAATGGAAATCATTGATTACTTTGGAACCGGACACCCTGTATGTTTGCAGTTTTTTTTTTAAACAAATGTGTTTTTCTGTTCAATTTCTGATTATCTTTGATCAAGATTTAGAAACTAAAATTAACAAAGAACGAAAATAGATACAACTTACAACAAGGATGGCGTTTTCAATATTTTAAATCCGCCTCTTTGGTTTGGGAAAACATCTTCAATAAAATAATAAATATGACCAACAGCGATACCCATTAAATCAACATAAACTGCATTACCTAATAATACAGAAAACCCTAATAAGACCCATGGTAAATACGGTGCCTAAAAACAGTACGCCAAATTAATAAAAAAAATCTACAACGAATTGAGTATAAAGATCAGGGGTGGACTGGCCATAAGAACGATCGGACAAATTTTGTTCTTTGGTAGTGTTTTTTTTTAACATGGTGGAGCCACTGTTGACCGAAAACCCAGGCCAGTCCGCCCCTGATAAGAACGTTTGTGCCACCTCAAAAGAAAGCGTTCAGATGAAAATTAACGTAAAATTATTGAAAATTGATAAATTATCAATTGCTACACAATCGTTGGTCAAAAAATTTACTATCTGTACATATTTAAAATGATCAAAATTAATTAAAACTTAGTGTTTCTTAGCCGTTTTTAGTGTTTGATGCCACAAAATTGGAAATTTACTTATTTATAAAAACAGAAAATACATATGCCAACGTGGCGCTTTTCATATTAATTACCGACTCAAAACTCTTTCAAAGGTGGTACGAGCGCCTTTATAATTAACATTTTTGTTTTATTTTAAATAATCTAGAATTACTTGGAAATTTAAGAGTCCAAAGAAATTCATACGAACGTAAGGATTACGTCTCGACCATACATAAACTAACATTATCGTAAAAGCTTGACCTAAAAATAATAAATTGACGAAAAATGCAAATAGCTGTTATCAGACGAGTTAAAGAGAATCACACACTTTTTAGAGTCAGTCTATATGTATATATACCGATAAACTAATTCAACTAGGTACATAAGAAGAAGAGTGGGAGGGAGTCTCCTCCTATCCAGGGCATATGATAGAAGAATTGTGTGGTCACAGTAGGAGGAGTTTTTTATGTTTATTATTTAGATACTTCTAGGGATGTGAAAAAAATCGATTTTTGTAAGAAATTCGATTTTTTTTAATTATTCGAAAAATTGCATTTTTTGTACAGGGTGGTTTGGCAGGGTATCTCCTACAAGGAGAGTTCATACAAAAGAATCACGATACACATATACCGGTATGCCGAGGCGCATCGTAGCGCTATCTCTCTAGCACAATGTGACGTCATGTGCGAAGCAAAATTCTGTGTTTATAATAATAAAATAAAGAAACAAGCATCATGAAATTCGAAAATAAAATTTTGTTGGGTCATTACATGTCAAATAGACCCCTTTCAATTTAGGTGGGAAGTTTTCTTTTGTCATAAAACGAAGTTCTACCAAACGAAAAAAATTAGAAAATTTTTTCAAAAGTTATGCAAAATAAAAATTTTCACCTTTTTTCCCATTTTTTTTTCAAGTTTATTTTTGAAATATCTCGAAAACTATTATAGTTATAGAAACGTGCCTGGGTTCGCTTCAAAGAGTATACTTGGGGCTATGGAAAAAAAATCTTCAATAAGTCATCACATGGGTGATTAAAAAAGCAATTTTTATTATACCCCACATCTAACTTCGACCACAACACTATATTTGCAATACCCACTCACTTACAATTGCTACGACTATAAAACCAGCAGCAAATAATTCCGAAATAATCTTCGTAACAATTTCTTTGAACATTGGTTCATCGAATTCATAATAAACTGGTTGTTTCTAATTTGATATTAAACTTCGAATCATAACAGTCTGACAAGCTTTATGAGGTCCCACAGTCTGCTCACACTTTTTAACAATATCAATTCTACTTGATAAGTAGATCTCATCAAATGACAATATAAAGATATGCGGATATGCTCTATGTTAGTAAAATCAGAGACCTTCTTCATCAATCTTATGACGCTTTTTAGAATTCCTGGACTAACATTAAAATTCGAAATCCAGCGTCTTAAGTTGATAGCGGAGGCAATATCGTCTGGTGACGATATTCATTAATTTTCTTATTTGACCTGGTGTAAAAATAATAGGTAACACATTCTCGTATTTTTTAATTTTTATCAAAAATTCGCTGTTTGCTTCTCTAAAAATTTAATTTGTTTCTGTAACTTAATAATTGTTCAGGATGGACCATTTTCGATGGTTTTGCAGGGTATCTCCTATAACGAAAGCTCGTACAAACTAACGGATAGTACATTCCTGTCCTACTTTTTCCTGACTAGTCAGATGGTGTAATTAGATTTTTGCTATGTTCTTTTGTTTTCGAGTTATTTCCGGTTTTTCATTTTTTCGCGATTTCGAAGATGTCTTATATCTCGTAGACTTTCTGAAAAGTTGATACTTTTTCCACTGTTTCTAGTGCAGTTTTTAGAGCTCACTTTATATGGATAATTGGATTTTCTCTAGCTTTCACCGTTTTTAAGTTATAACACAAACTTACGTTTTTTTTTAAATGGAACATATATTTAATTTATCACTAATTAAATTGCTTATTTTTTTCTGATTCCAAATATATATAGTTTGATATAGTTATTATCAAAAATGCGGGAGTTATTTTGAAAATTTCGATTTCGCAAGTAGTGATTACAAAAATTATATTTGAAAGGACTTTAGAGTGCCATGAAACAAATTTTACCTATTGCAAAATAAGAAAACAAAAGAATAAATAAATAGCAATTGTTCCAAAGCACTCTAAAGTCTTTTCGAATATGATTTTCGGAATTTTTCCCTTCAAAATCGAAATTTTTCAAATAACTCTCAGATTTTTGAAAATAACTATAGCAAACCATATATATTTGAAATCAGAAAAAAATAAGCAATTTAATGAGCAATAGATGAAATATATGTTGCATTTAAAAACACACAGGTTTGTGTTATATTTCAAAAACGGTGAAAGCTAGAGCAAATCTAATTAGCTAAATAGAATCAACTTTAAAAACTACATTGAAAACAATGAAAAGAAAATCAACTTTTTTGATAACCAACAAGATATGAGGCATTTTTGAAATCGTAAAAAACTGAAAAACCGGAAATAACTCGAAAACAAAAGAACATAGCAAAAATCTAATTACACCATTTGAGTAGTCTTGAAAAAATAGGACAGGAATGTACTATTTATTATTTTGTACGAGCTCTCCTTATAGGAGATACCCTGCAAAACCATCGAAAAGGGGCCAGCCTGTACATAATAATATTAACAATTCATTAGTGCTAAAATAGATTAAAATGTGTAGCCAAACGGCTATATCGGTTTAAACCAACGTCATGTATCTTATTTTTTTACTTTTAATTAAAAAAAAATAGTGTAATTAATAAAATCGATTTATTAAAAATCGATCTTTAATATCTAGAGAATCGATTATTTAAAATCGATTATTTTTTCACATCCCTAAACACTTCCCACTGTAGTGAAGTTTAATAGTTGCTATAAATACGTGTTGAACTTAATATAACTGACAAAGCAAGGTATATCAACAAACATGTGTTGTCTTTGTTGTACTCATTATGAGTTTTGAAAATTGTCCACAGCCAACTAGGTACATCTCATGCTGTAATGAGTTCGACAAGGACGCACTGTACTGTGTTTTATCCTGTTTAAAGTTACAAACAATTTAATAGTCCATTGCTAGATACACATAACATTTAACTGGCGTGTATGGAATGATAGGAAATTTTGCACACAATGTATAATTTTTTGGAACTATTATCTGATAATTCGAAAATAAAGTAACTAGTCATCTGATTTTTCATTTCAATGTTCATTTATTAGATAGTTTTGTCTGGTTGGTAAAGAATAGTTTTCTTTTGTAATTTTTACAATTCCATAATTGGTATTTATGAATTTTTAGATAATTTACTTGTTTAGTTGTTGTTTTTTTTTAAATAAATATTGATTGAAATTTGATTCTGAAAGGTCTCATTATGAGTACAACAAAGACAACACATGTTTGTTGATATTGCTGTCTTGACAACAGTGGGCGTCTAACTAAATAATAAACATAAAAAAACACCTCCTATTCGACCTACTCTGACCACACAATTGTTCTATCGTATACCGTATTATGTACCTAGTTGAATCAGTTTACCGGTATATGTGTAAATATAAAAAACAAAAAGGATACAATCATACAGATCCCACCAAATAGGAACATCATCACAAAATCAGCTGTACGACTACGGAACGAACCCTCCTCCAACATTCTACAATATTTGTACGTAAATATCATATTGAAGAAGAAATTGAAACCAAACGTTCCGAAAAAGAGAAATGTCGTTATTAGGCGCCACAATTGGCCCTGTTTTAATATCAATATCGGATTGAAATACAATTGAAATGGTGATGTTAATTCTAGTTGCTAGAAAACAAAAACAAAACAATTTTGGTTAACAATTGACAAATTATTGATAAAAAATTTTGCAACATTTACCACAGCTATTGTTGTGATAACACAGGCTGTCGTGTATGCCCTTGTTACAGGGGGCATATTTAGATATTCGTTCCATAAGGTTTGATAAGCCATTGTTTTTGTCCAAATTACACTGTTTGTGAAATTATCATGAAATGTCCATTGTTTTTTCTCAAATTAAATGAACACGAAAAAAGCCACATCAGTATACAAAGTTTTTCAATAGGGAACTGTCAAAAATTTGACGTTATTTTGACAGAGTCTGAACCAATCAACGACATCAGTGCATAAACAGCTATACAGTACAAAAATCGATTAAATAAAATGAAACAAAAAGATTAATTAAACAATTCGAATCGTACTCATTAAAATAGTATTATTAATAATTTATATTTGTTAAAATGGAAATTACAATTTGAGCTACAATTAGCTGAAAATTGTCAAGTATTTTTAGAGTGCTTTATTAATATACATGCGTGGCAGAGGAAGTAAAATGTGCGTTTCAAAAAAAACTTTGAACATATTGAAATATTATGTAACTGCTTGGGTGGGAGAGAAAAAACAGTAAGCGACAAAGGCGACGGTTATAATAGAGCAAGAAACGAAAGGAGAGTGAGAAAACGAGCGAAAAAGTCGCAAAAGAATATATGGAATAGTAGAAAGAGGCAAACAGAGGTAAGAAGCGATGTCGAAAAGTAGAATTAGTCATAGAATGGCAGGGCGAAAGGGAGAGGGCAAATGAGACAAGAGAGGGTCAGAGAGAGGCTCATGAAGGAAATAGAGAGACAGGAAGAGAACGTAGAGAGAGGGATTATGGAGAGAATGCAAATCTAAACATAAAAGAAGCAGAAACAACAACAGAAGGCTAGTATAACTGATAAATATCCAAATGCGTGTAGGGCGAGAGAGAGAGAGAGAGAAGTTTTCATATTTTGACCTTGCACATATTCACTATTACTAGTATCCGAGCATGTATATTTACGTTTGTCGAGCTACAATTAGTGGTTTGTTGTCAAACTTCTGACATATTGCTGTCAAAATTCTTAACGGATTGCTTGATTTTTGTGTGGCTGCAATTATTTATTTCTTCAAATATTTATTGAAAAACCTGCATAAATAAAACGATGGCAGATGTTTTAGATATTAACGATTCGGTTGAATTGGACGTTGAAGATGAAGGTGATCGTAAGTATTCCCTTGCATTAAATATCGAACACATAACCTCACTTTTTGTGTGTTGTTTTTGCCAGAAAGTGTACTACGTTTGAAAGATAAAGTTGTGAAACGTAAAGGCCGCGGTTTCGGTCCTGGTGAGAATAAAGAGCACGAGAAGGTGCGCGGCTATGAGAGTATCGATAATGGGGATCAAGGCGATGAACCGGGACCACAGAAATGTAAATCAATTGGCACACCAATTTTGCATTCGTTATTTATTTATCGCTTTTTTTTTGTAGCTGTAGAAGGTTGGATATTGTTCGTTACATCCGTACACGAGGAGGCGAGCGAAGACGATTTAACCGAGAAATTCTCGGAATTTGGTGCAATTAAAAATATTGCAATCAATCTAGATCGACGTACCGGTTTTCTTAAAGTATATGGACAAAAATCAATATTAATTGTCAAATTTTACACGATTAATTAATGGCAATTTTAGGGGTACGCCTTAGTGGAATATGGAACGTATGAGGAAGCGTTTGCGGCACGTGAAGCTCTACACGGTTCGAAATTATTGGGACAAACGATTGGTGTTGATTGGTGTTTCGTTAAAGGAGCTAGAAAGTAACTAATTATTCCAGATTTTTTCGTATAACTACAAAATTATTGATTTTATACAAATTTCAGGTCAAAGAAACGTACTAGAAGACATTGAAATTTTCCATATTTATTTTTTTGTTTTTTTTTTTATAATCTTATTAGAATCATTTCCTCAGTTATAATTTCTAAGAATTCTGTATTGGGCAGTTCTTCGAGACATACAAGAAATAAATACTTTTTCTACTGATTTATATTTATTTATTTTTTTAATAGAAACCGTGTGAAGCTAGCCTTAGAGTGCTAGTTTCAGGGTGCTTTCACAATAGCACTACGCTGTTATATTGTAATGAAAGTCGTCTCAGGCTCCAATTTATGCGTGTATTCGTCTTTCGGTACCCACGTTGGGCGCCAATTCGTAATCTTTTATTGGTCGAAAGACTACAATAAATATAACAAGACTTAAAAAAAAGTAGGGTAACAATATGTTCTGTTAGTCTAGGCAACATCTGCTATTTTAGTGAATTTCCATTCAAGAGCACCGAAAATTATGATTAGAGGGCGCCACTATAATTACAAAGTGTTTATTTTTTGATAATTATAACGAACAAAATCCGCCCTCTAATCGCTACTTCCACGCTTAATTATTAGTGTGTAACTTGTTCAATTCTAGTGTTATAAGTGACGACATACGTCCCACATACCAACTCGTTTTTGTTTTATGATTGTTTATTGAGTAAAAAGCACCAATTTTTCTCAACTCTTTGACAATAATTGTTGCAACTTTTTGCACACACATCAATTATCTCGATTTTGATTGGACACCCCCGCCCCCCTGTCTGTATTATTTAAACGAAAGTCCATCTATAAACCAAAAAATGAGAAAAAAAAACTAAATAATTATTACGGGTTGTAAATAATTGTGTGTTGTATAAAAAAAATAAATAACGGACTGATGCTGTCTGTCTTCCTCCCTTTTAGCAATATCTTGAATTGGTTTTTGTTTGTTTTTTTTGGGGGGATTATTAAATTGTAAATTAATCGATAAACAACGACCTGACTTAGTTTTATTCCGATTGTTTCGATTATAATTTAAAAGAGATTTAATAAAAAACAAAAACGTATCCTATATGCGATTCAATAACAGGGTACGATAAATGTGCGCTTTTTATTATCTAATTGTTAATATACAGGTTGTCTGTTTGAATTTGGATCAATTGTTGGAATTGATCGTTAATAGATAAACGGGCGTTTTTCTGTTTCTCCATCACTTTGCATGTTTCTGAGGGGGCTTTGTAGAAATTCTAGATTTAGATTATAATACATTCCATTTATTTTTATTTTTTGTTTGTAAATCAGGTCGTATTTTGACAAAGATCAGACCGATTCTTACTTGAAACAATAACAGAAAGTTTTGTGTTTTAAAATTTGTTATATTTTCTGTTCGAAAACTTGTAATTCTGCAAAATTCTAGTTATCAAAAAGTATAAAAAAAAATACCAAGAAAATGTCTCACTAGTGTTATTATAGTTAGATTGATCACACGAAAATTGCAAATTGTTGATATTGTTTAAATGAGAAATTAGGTATTTGGAAATAATTTATTAGGATTGTTAGAGGCGTCACTTTTTTTTAACAGGGATAGGTTGAGCAGAATTGTTAATTCTCAAATTTTTTAGCAATAATTTCTGAATATTTTCCAAAAGTTTTCCTCAACAAATCGCCACGATTATTATCAACAAAAATACAGCTCTTGGATGCGAAAATAACGCAATAATTACCATTAAGTTGTTCGATTGTGTTGTACTGTGTTATCGATAATTATTTCATAGTTACTAGCTACTGAATTTCTCTTCCAGGGCACCGAAAATTATGATCCAGGGTTCATTCGATTCGGAATGACCTCTAGAAACTTTTTGAAAAATTTGAAGGTGCGCCGGCAAAAATTGTAAAAGTTATAAACAATTTAGTAACAAAAAAATGGGGGTTTGGTTTTTTGCAAATATCTCGGAAACTATTAAAGATATTGGAAATATGAAAAAAAATCCTTAGAGGAGGAAATTTCTTTAAAAAAGTCCTACGTACCGCAACTCTACCACCAAGATTTATAATTTTAATTTTGAGGCGAATATAGCGCTAAAAGCGGGTGACGCGCGTTCTGCGCGTGCTGACCAACTCGGGCTCTTTAACAATAACAATAATTTTAACCCATTAAATATCAATATTAAGAAATAAAAAAAATCACATACCTTCTAGACACTTGAATAAACGAAAATCCATGGAAAAAATTTGTTTCCCGTAATTATTCTATTAGCTATGCTTTTGTTAATTAACTATTTTTTACAAGTTTAAAATTTACATAAAAACCCTGATAATTGTTAAAATAAAAACCTCAAATTATTCTTGAAAGGTAATAGAAACGATCCCCGTTGGAAAAAATAAAAAAAGATAATTTTCCACATTGTTATTAACAATCTAAGAGGTTAAAATTGTTAATTACCAAATGCGTTTTTAAGCAATAATTGTTATAAACAAATGCATTGCTTATAAGATAATTGAATATATTTTTTTGGATTTTAATCAGCAATAAATGATTATGATTTTTAAGAACAAAAGCGTTTATAAAGTTTTTTTATTGCTTAAAAACGCATTTGTTGATTAACAACTTTAACGTTTTAGAATATTAATAATAAAGTGCAAAATCAAAATTTTTTCATTTTTCCAGGGGGGATGTTTTCTAATGCCTTTCAAGAATAGCTCCAAGAAGTGAAAAAAATTTGAAGTTTTTAGTTTAACAATTATCAGGGTTTTTATGTAAATTTTAAACTTGTAAAAATTACTTAATTAACAAAAGCATATCTAATAAAATAATTACGGGAAAAAAATTTTTTCAATAGAGTTTCGTTTATTCAAGTGTCTAGATGGTTTAGTTGAATTTTTTTATTTCTTAATATTGAGATTTAATGGGTTAAAATTATTTTTATTGTTCAAAAACACGTGTCGGTCAGCGCGCACGGAATGCGCATCACCCGCTTCTAGCGCTATTTTTGCCTCAAAATTAAAATTATAAATATTGGTGATGGAGTTTCTGGAGGTAGGACGTTTTTTAGGAAATGTCCTCCTCTTTAAGGATCTTTTTTCAGATTCCGAATATCTTTAATACTTACCGAGATATTTGTAAAAAACCAAACCCCCATTTTCTTATTAAATTGTTTATAACTTTTGCTTAAAATATCAAATTATTTTTTTTTACATTTTTGTTTTATAACTGAATAGATAATATCTCAACTGATAATATCTCAAGAATATTTTGTCAAAATTTCAAGTCAATGGAGGCAAAATTGACAATGTTATATATCAGTATTTTTATACTTTACTCGTCCGATTTTTATACCTGCCGGCCCGAGCCCCCTATTAAATTGTTACCTTGCAGCTGTTTCGCCCTCTATACGTGGAGGGAGTATTAATTAATTAATATTCCCTCCACGCCTCCATACAACACCTAACCTTACCCCCTACCTTTCTTTCACTGATCTCTATACAGAAATTTCAAAACAAGTACAAACGTGTTTATACCTGTACAGGTGGCCAATTTTCGATGGTTTTGCAGGGTATCTCCCATAAGTAGAGCTCGTAGAAAATAATGGATAGGATAGTACATTCCTGCCCTACTTTTTCGAGACTAGTCTGATTCCTTTGTTTTCGGGTTATTTACGGTTTTTCATTTTTTCGGGATTTCGAAGGTGCATTATATCTGATAGAAAAGTTGATACTTTTTCACTGTCTCTAGTGCAGTTTTTAACACTCATTTCATTTGGCCAATTAGATTTTCTCTAGCTTTCACCGTTTTTGAGTTATAATACAAACCTATAGGTATTTAATTTATCACTAATTAAATTGCTTATACAGTCAAACCTGTGTAAGGGAGAACTGGATAAGCGAGAAAACTCTATAAGTGAGAGTAATTGTCAGGTCCCGTAATTTTACCCCTCTAAAACCTCTATGAGTGAGAGACAAAAACCTGTATAAGTGAGAGTCGTTTTTCGCTCATGGACCTCTGTAAGTGAGATTGTTAATTGCCTGTACCTCTATAAGCGAGAGTTAAACGTATTTATAACTCATTCTTAAATTTCAAAGAACTCTTAGTTTATTGGAATGCCTGAATTTGCATATATGAAATAGAAAAATACACACAAAATGTAAACACTGAAACGCAGAAAAAATTAACGGATTTTTTCAAGTAAATTTAATGTTAGATCTTTAGTATTTTTTTGTAAGCATTTATCTGCAAACATGTATTATTCTAATAAATAATACCCATACAATACATGCATGTTTATCGATATTTATTGGCTGTATTTTTCTAGACCTCTTTAAAAGAGATAAACCTCTCCTGAACCTCTGTAAGCTAGAAACTCGGGTTAGTGAGAAACCTCTATAAGCGAAAAATAGATCGCGCTCCCTTGAACTCTCCCTTATCCAGGTTCGACTGTAGTTTGATATAGTTATTATCAAAAATGCGGAAGTTATTTTGGAAATTTCGATTACGCAAGTAGTGATTACAAAAATTGTACTCGAAAGGACTTTATAGTGCCATGAAACAAATATTATCTAGTGCAAAATAAGAAAACAAAAGAATAAATAAATAGCAAGGAAATAGTATATTAAAGAACAAGTGTCAGAAGTCGTCTATTATTGCACGAGTCCAAGTTTAGAAAACGAGCGGCGGAGCTGCGAGTTTTCTAAAGGACGAGTGCAATATACGACTTCTGACACGAGTTTTTTATACTATTTTCTCTATTTTCCCTATTTTGTGCCCTTTTTTACAAAAAAATTGCGAGATTCAATATTTAGGGAAATTGGTGGGAGTTGGTGTTACTAAAAAAACAATTGAACATTTATCTAGGAAACTTCAATTGTTTTATTTTTCACTCTTAGTCAATTGTTTTTTTCGCCAAATTGCTTATTTAACAATGAGTGAAGAATTTTCATGTACTCCACCTGAAATAAGGGAAATTGCTGAAAATGCAGGAAGCAATTTACTACACCCGATAAATCCAAAGATCAGTACGAAAAACGGTATATTAAGTATCTTGTTTTTATGATTTTTGACAGTTGTCAAAATCAATGAAAATGTTACCAACCTAGTGGAAAAAAAATTCCTACTATTTTACTTTTCAGCACTAGTTACGAAATGAGCACATTTCGATACAGTAGCGAGTTTAATAATAGCGCTATTATTGACGCAAAATAGAAAAATTATATTTCGTTGACAAGCTAAAAAACAATTGTTTCATAGCACTCTAAAGTCTTTTCGAGTATGATTTTCGGAATTTTCCCTTCGAAATCGAAATTTTCAAAATAACTCTCACATTTTTGAAAATAACTATAGCAAACCATATATATTTGAAATCAGAAAAAAATAAGCAATTTAATGAGCAATAGATTAAATATATTTTCCATTTAAAAAAACATAAATTTGTTATATTTCAAAAACGGTGGAAGCTATAGAAAATCTAATTAGCTAAGTAGAATCAACTTTAAAAACTACATTGAAAACAATGAAAAGAAAATCAACTTTTTTGATAACCTACAAGATATGAGGCATTTTTGAAACCGTAAAAAACTGAAAAACCGGAAATAACTCGAAAACAAAAGAACAGCAAAAATCTAATCACACCATTTGTGAAATCGCGAAAAAGTACGACAGGAATGTACTATCCGTTATTCTGTACGAGCTCTCCTTATAGGAACATGTGTTGATCAATCACAGCGCTTCGAACCGTTATTTTTTCGTTCCGGTTTTCGGTTTCGGTTCTACTAGTTACAAAATTTGCTGGTTGAACCAGAGATTTTAATATCCAGTGTGCAACTGAACGGTCCAAAAGTCCCCAACTATTATATATCATATCTGAAATAAAAATCAAATCGCATTGCGAATCATTCTGAAACCTACAAAAATTCTGAAAAAGGCACAAAACAATTGTACCGATAACAAAATTTCAGATTCGAAAAAATCGTATGTAAACAAACGTAAATAAAACAAATTTTGTATCAAAACTAATATCGGTTCGGTTCCGATTTTCGTTCCGCAAAAGATATCGGTTTTCGGTTCGGTTCCGCTCCGAAGCGCCGATATAAACACAAATATAGAGAAGGAATTACATGGGAAAATTCCATTACGTTTCATTTTTATAGAAACGATAGAATTCTGCTGATTTTGCTTAAATCACAAAACGTTCTACATTTCTTTTAAGTCTGCAAAGTTGAAAATAATAGGAAAAACAACTTCCGGATAGATTTCTGATGAATCATACTTAATTATATTGTATAAATATAAATCATAAAATAACAGGTTTTATGATGTTAATAAACTAATTAATAATTAACTTTTTATACATTTATAAATAAACAAAACAATCAATTAATTATTAAAAACAAATTAAAAATTTATCATAGTCAACTTGAAAACGAAATAAAGAATACAGATATCAAGTTACTTTTTCGTTCCGATTTTCGGTTTCGGTTCAATTATTAAAACATGTATCGCTTACTTGGTTTTCGTTCATATCGGTTTTCGGTTCAGTTCCATTTCAAAGCCCTGCTTCCGAACCGGTTCAACTACTAAAACCTATATCGCTAAGGTTCTGGTTTTCGTTCCGGCAAAGATACCGGTTTTCGGTTCAGTTCCGAAGCCATAGCCGACTCGATTTCAGAATTGGCGCTTTCTGTAATAACCCACCA